>JAXFYN010000041.1:107189-524061 GCA_036172215.1 Camellia granthamiana
CATTGACTTCCTCTAGATTCTATCATCTCAAAGACAAACTTCTGGTGCAGTCATAGTCCCCTATCATTTGAGGATGGATATAAGAGTACAAGTCCATATGCCAAGAAGGCAACACGAGTCATAGCTGAAAGAAGCCAAGGCCATAGTAACAGCACCAGCATCAGATGCCTTTTTGTCAACAGGCATCACAACCAATGCCACAACCGCAGCTGTAGCAGATGCTGCCCAAATAGTTCAGCCTGAACTTTCAGCGCAAGCATGTGCGAGTATGTTGCACACATCCGCAAGAATCAAGAATAGATTTAAGCATGTGTAGGTACAGCAGTAATAGTGGAGGTCGTTAGATGAGCAAGTAGTTAGAGTTAGTTATGTACACTTGAGCATCAACTAGTACAAATATTTGTAACTATTCAATAATTGATTCATTTAATAAGATTTCTATTTGTTGTTAGAAATACCCCTGGGAGAATAGGCAACCTTAGTTCTAAGAAAATACTGTAAAGGGCCTAGATCTCTAATTTCAAATGTGTGACAGAGATGTTGCTTGATCTCAAAGATAGAAGAAGAGTTAGAGCCAGTGATGATCATATCATTTATATAAAATAATAGAGCAACAAAACCAATAGAGGTGTGGTGGAGAAACAAAGCAGAATCTTGGGCACAAGGATGAAACCCAAGCTGAGCAATAGCCATTTGAATTGCAGTTCCGAAGTAGTAGTCTTTTGTAATGCAAACAACTCATCCTCCATAACTCGAACCCAATTAGGATCCTGACAGGCCCTTAGTAGCAGGAATCGTTCAACTTGCCCACGATTCTTCCTCAAAAGCGCGATTCTGCGCTCCTGACTCAGATTCGTAGAAGAATCGCGAGTTTGATTCGAGGGAAACGCGAATCTGATCGCTTCCAAAATACAGAAGAGACGAAATAGCCCTAACTACAGAAAGAACGAAAGAGAAGAGAACAAGGAGAACCTGTTCACCCACTTCCCTCTGGTCGCCGGCTTCGATCTCGCGCCAATCGATCTCGTCACTCTCGATCTCGTCTCTCGATTGACCTCGTCTCTGTCTCGCGCCAATCGATTCTTCGATCTCGTCTCTTGATCGATCTTCTCTGTCGATCTCCTCCTCTCTCTCAGTCGATGCATCTCTTCTTCTCTCTCTCTCTCTCTCTCTTCGATTTGTTCTCTCTCCCTAGTCGATATGTTCTGTCTCTCTCTCTTTCTGTTGCTTTTTCTTTTTAATTTCGTTTGATTATAATAAATATTAAATATATTTATTTTATCTTTATAAATAAAAATAAAAATATAATATTAATAAATATATAAATATATTTTTTAATATAATATTAAAAAGATGGGTTATAAATATATTTATTTTACCTTTATAAATAAAAATATAATGGGTTAATTTCTCTATTTATTTATTTTTCCTTTATAAATATAAAAATAAATGTAATGGGTTATATATATATATTAAATTAATCTTAATTTTTATATCTATAAAATAAATAGATTTTAATTTGAAGTAAAATCTAACAATACAAAATAAAATACAATTTATAACAATTTATGATAATTATAATATATTTCAAATATTAATTGGAGAAAAGAATTATATCTCACAATATATTTATATATATTATTTAAAAATATAATTAATAAAAATTATATATAAACGCTCCTAATTTACGATTCCTCTAAGTGGCCACGTTCCCCCGTTCCCGCTCCCGCTCCCGCTTCGTGCAACTAAGGACAGGCCTCCTTGTAAGACTAAGGTTCTGAAAAATAAAGAATAGCATACAAGAAAGTGCAATATGAATGAGAAAAACATGTTTTAGCAAATCAAGTTTGACTACCTGTTTACAGTAGCGAAGGAGATACCGACGGTCATCAGGATTAATGTCATCAGAAGTAAAAGGATCAACAGTAAAGGAGGAGACAACCGATGGAGGGAGAGCCTTGCGACGAGAATAGACTAACAACGAAAGAGGAGGAAGAGCAGAAGGGGAAGCAGGAAGAGAAGACCCATGGGGGACAGTAGAGAGGTACTTAGCAGGAGGGGAGTAGAAGGAGAAGAGGGAACAAGCTAATGGGGAACAGTAAAGATGTACTCATCAGGAGGGACCTCAAAAGGAAATTGATCAATGTGAACCAAATCCTCTTTGGAAACCGAGGTAATGATAGGAGGAAACTGAAAGTAAGACAAACGTTCGAGAAATGCAACATGGCGGTAGACATACAAGCAACGAGAAACAGGGTCATAATAGTGATTACCTTACTGAGTAATACTATAACCCAAAAAGATGCATATGGTAAACAGGACACTAAGTTTGGTCCTATCTTTATAGGAAAAAAAGACAAAACAAGCAGACCCAAAAACATGAAGGAGGGAGGTAATTGAGAAGTTGAGAAAACGGAGCCTCATACGGAGAACGATTAGAGGAAAGGGGAGTAGGCATACAGTTGAAAAAAAAAAGCAGCAGTAAGAATTGTCCCACCCTAAAACGGAGTAGGAATAGAGGTAGAGAGAAGAAGGGACCGAGCTGTCTCAAGGAGATGATGGTGTTTACACTTAGCTCGACTATTTTGGGTGGGTGTATTAGAACAGGAAGTTGGTAAATGGTACCCAAATTGGGCAAATACTCACAGAAATTAGTTTTAAAATATTCCTGACCCAAGTCAAATCGTAACAGTTTAATAGTAGACCCAAACTGTGTAGTGATCATAGACTGAATGTATGGTATATATGGTAGAAGTCAAATTTATGAGTCATAAGATAAACCCAAATATAACGGGTGCAATCATCAACAAAAGACACGTAGTACGCAGAACCCCCCTTGGTGAAAACAAGAGAGGGTGCACAGACATCCATATGCACAAGAGAAAAAAGCTTAACAAAAATAGAAGTACTTTTATGAAAAGGTAATACTATCATTTTGGCAAGTTTACACCCTCGACATTCAGTAATTTGACTAGGAGAAACTTAACCTAACAATTATGATTGAGCTAATGATTATAAGCGGTTAACAGACAAATGACCTAATGTAGAGTGCCACAAATAAAAAAGACTCGACTGGTAATCTAATTAAAAAGAGGAAAAAACAACCGGAGAGATAGTCATAGGCATATGCAAGCTCTCCACTACATAGAGGTCTCAAACTCTATAACCAGTCACAATCTGCTACTTGGACATCTAATCTTACACAAAACAAATAAAAGAAAAAAATATAACATCAAGATTGAAAGTATCAAGCTGACTAATAGATAATGAATTAACAGATAACTATCATACATAAAAGACAGTATGGATAGTAACAAAAGACATGGAACAAGGAAGTACAAGCCTAATTGATAAGACAGGCATACCAGACCTATTGGCAACATTAATAGTAATAGGAAAGAAAAGGGAATACAATTATGGAGTAAGAAGAAATGGGGAGTCATATGATGAGAACCACCAGAGTCAAAGATCCAAACTAAATGAGAGATACTTGAAGAAGAACCAAGCAAAACCTAAATGAAGAAAGGTAAGAGTAGAGGTAGATGAGGATGACTGAGAGGTAGACTTCATATACTGAAGCTAAGTAATTTGAGCACTCAAGGAAAGCTAAGTCAGGATCAAAAGCCAGAGCAGATGCAGTATAAGATGCAGGAGGCCGAAAAGTACTCGGAACAGGACCTCAGAATTGTATTTGAGGCGGTTGAGAAGACGAAGCAAGCTGACGTCACTTCTTATGATAGTGATACTTCCAATGCATCCTCTGATGGTAGAAGCACACTCATCTGACGCTAGGGGCCCCTTTTTGGGCTTGCAGAAGACTAGAGCTGATGAAGATACGGGGTCAATAATAGGGGTGGCTGAGCAAGAGCTAAGAAGACTGAAGGGGACAAAGTTTGACTGGCCATCTTGAGATGGATTTCCACTGGATGGAGCTCAAGAACTATAACATCCACAAAAGGGAAAGGAGAACGATGAAGGATGCCACCACGAATAACTTTATAATAAGGGGAGAGAGTTATTAAGAATTGCACCAGATGACCCCCCTCTGGGAATTAAACATATGCATCTAGTACCTTAATACTAGATGGTTCCATGAGAACATCATCCCAATACGATTTTCCACAGAGTTATGAAACCAAGTCAGAGCTTGGGTATTGTCGCAATCCCAAGTGTCACAATCAACAAAATACCTCTCATTTCTCGTATCCGTCAGACAAGGGACAGAACCAGAAACATATCCCCATTTTTTTCGACCTAGTAGAAAATTTTTCATAACACTCAACCAATAGACATAGTTGGCACCAGTGAGTGTGCAAGTAATAGCCTAAATTCTATTATCTGACATCGTAATGAATGAACCAAAACAAAATAGATAACTGATTAGGTGACTTGTAATAAATCGAAAACTGATGGGTCAAAATGTAATAAACCTAAACAACCAGAACCAAATCACCACAATATAATAAACACAAAACATGTATAGATGTGGTTAAAGTGTAATAAGAACAAACCTTGTGGACTAAGATCAGAGAACCAATACGAAGAGAGAGAGAGAGAGAGAGAGAGAGAGAGAGAGAGAGAGAGAGAGAGAGACACACACACACACACACACACACACACAAAGACAGAGAGACAGAGAGCTTCATGATTAGAGAACAGAGACCAGAGATGAAGAAATAGAGACAACTTCGTCAACACAAATACAAAGCAGAGAGCTTCGATTGACACACAATCTTGAGAGGGAGAGGGAGAGAGAGAGAGAGAGAGAGAGAGAGAACTTTCGCGAACAAGACCAGAGAGAGAAAGAGAACTTCGCGAACACCAATCATGATTTCAATGCTCGATGACCTGCAACTCAAGTATCAAGAAAACCTAGCAAAACTTCAAGAACTAGATTTGATCAAAGGAGAAGATGACCCATGACCCACACGGAGACTGAAGAGGAAGACAATTTCTAGGGTTTTGGTGGTGGTTTTGATACCATGTAAGAATTCTGAATAATAATCTGTATATTCAATTGTGTTTGTAATACAAGAGTACATCGTTTTATAAAATAATCTAACCCTAAGACTAAAAGGGAAAGTAGAATATTTATTCAATCCCGTAGAATATATACAAAATATATGCTACCATATATATATATAAATCCTAATATTCTCACAATTTCATCCAATAACTTGGTTTTTTCTGTGGGTAGACTCAACTTAGGAGGAAGGAGAGAAAGCTAGGAACAAAGTAAAGATAGAAAGAAAAAGAAAACTAGAGAAAGAGAATGCAATTACTACAGATCGTAGTTCCAGTGTTTAATAATAATAATAAACTAGGCTTAGCCTAGTTGGCCACCATGCCTTCCTTAGGGCTTAGTCTCAAGGAGGTCACGGGTTCAACTCCCCTTAAGGGGGTTGAATTAAGGGAGGGCAAGCACTTATGTGCTTTGCCAAGGGTGTGGAGCTTTGCTCCCATAGGTGCTAATCTAACAACTAACAACTAACATTTGCCGATCAAAAAAAAAAAAAAAAAAAAAAGAAAATCCAAAATAGAAAAGCTAATATAGAAATAAGAAAATGCTGTATAGACTATCGTATTTACTGATTTAGTTTTTACAAACTTTATTAACAAACTGATATGTCATATAATAATAAAACTTTGGCTTTGAAATGGGACCCAGTAAATTATCATGATTGGTACACATCAATTTGTGAATTTTTTTGTATAGCATTACTCACAGAAATATTACACATGCAACTAACATTAATCAGGAAGAATGTTCTCGGTGAAGACAAACCACATGGTGTAGGGGAAGATCAAAGAGCACTTTGGTTTAGTGGCTGGATTTTACTATCTATCCATATGTATATATATATTTGTGTGCATTGCTTCAGTTCATTTCATTTATATAATCAAACCATATAACCTTTACTTACCAATAAAACCACACCCCCTTCTCCCCTTCACTAATCCTCCAAGAAAAAAAAAAGAGAAAAGAAAAAAGAAAAAGAAAAGAAAATATCGGGCACAATCAAACAGAGGGTAAAATTCCCATTTGATAAAACAACATTTGTTCAATCAAAAACAGACATAAGAAAAGGTACCATGTAGTGTATTGTTTGACTAATGGCATAAAAATACATGAAAGATGAATCTAAGCCAAAACCTAACAATTGTAAGATGCAACACATAATTCACAAACCTAAAAATAACGTGAACACAAGGGATAAGAGACTAGAACAACAAGCATATATATATTGAGAACATAATTAGAAATATATGAAATGTCAAGTAGACTGAACAATAATTCAATAAACATATTAGTTTAACCCAGTCATGTCCAATTAAATCATAAAGCACATTCAGTATGCTCAAGCAGCATTTGCCTACAATATCTCTCAAGTTTTAAATACCATTGACTTACATTTTAGTTTTTTATTGTCGCAATGGTAGTCTTGTTGTCCCCATGCTTCAATAGGCCTACAATGTCAACAAGAAGAAGATAAAGAAAACACCACATGCCTGCCAAAATTTGCCCAACTTTAGATGAGCATTTTAGGCTGTATTTGTTTCGAAGTAAATTAATTTTGAGAAAAATATTTTTCCTATTTTTGTTGTTTGATTGGCCAAAAAATAAGTGAAGTATTTTTCAAGTAAAATAGTTTTGGTTATAAGGAAAAAAATTAATTACGTTTCAAAAGTCCAAGCTATTTTTTTGCTCTCGGTCAACGCTTTATGATTTTCTTTTAAATTTTTTTTATCTATAATTAGCTCATTATTAAAAAATTTCTTGTAGAAAACATTTTGTCAACCAAACAAATGAAAATTTGAACAAAAACATTAGTTATGTCTAAAATCAATTTACATGAAATTTTTTTTTTTTTTTTACGGTGTAAATGTTTTACATTGAAACAAACAAAGCCTTAGAGTCAAATAAAATTATTCCCCCCGCCCCCCAGTTAAAAAAAGGGGAAAAAAAAAAGAAGGTAAGAGCTTACATGTCTGTTATATTAGAGCAGCATGAAAACAAGTTCCTGAAAAAAAAAAAATAATAAATAAAAGAATATGCCGAAGGAAAGGTGCATGGAGAAAATATGAAGTGTGAATTATGGGTTTCCCTTACCAGTTTTTAGTAATGCTTTTATCTGGTAAGGGTAAACTTGGGAATTTGTTTTCAGAAACATCCCTGCAAAAATGTGGCATAACATACAATAAACATTAATAACTTTTACCACAAAAATCATAATTTTTTTACGATGTGCACGTCTTTTGAGATGTATGTTGTAAATTTCTCCTACTTAAAAACAACTTCAACAATTCTAGAATCAACAAATTAGCTGTGGTTTGGGTAAAAAATAATGAATACTACTAATAAATATATAAGATCAACTACATTTAACATCTTTCCATTTTCATCAAACTCTTTTATTGAAATCTCTATTTTTACAATAATGATAGAGACCACTAATTTTGGAGCTCTAAAAAGATCACTAATGACATGGCACTCAATAAAAAAAGAAAAAAAAATACAACACCAAGGCCAAAACATCAAATCATTCATGGTGGGGCCCACTGCCACATCATTAGTGATAGCACTAATTAGTGCTCTCACTCATTTTCCCTATTTTTAATTGTGACAGTCAACTCTTTAGACTTATTCAAGTTACAAAGTTACTAGCATGTAAGGTTGACAAAAATTAGTATGTGAGCTACATTTGACATTTTCTTGGGCATTAGCATCCCCACATTTTTAGAAAAATCCCACTTTGGTCTGTTGCACTTTCGTCAAAATTTCACTTTGGTCCACCCACTTTTAATTGTGCCAATAAATAAATAAATAAATAAAAAAGAATGTCACGTGAGACACACATGCTAATTTCCATCATCATTATAATGCCAAATGAACAGAATGATAACATTGCAACTAGACTTAAAAAATAGTAATTAACTATCACAATTGAAAGTAAAGACGCTAAAGTGACATACTGAAAAAAGTGGAGAAGTGTTAAATATAATTAACCCAAACATATAACAAACAAAATGAGCCCACACAGGATTTATAAGTTCATACCATAGTTGTCAAATCGGGATTCAAATCAGGAATCGAAATGGTATTGTACTGAATCATGAGTTGAATCAAATCGAATCGTGAATCATAAAGATTCGGTCGCGTTCTTTTAAATTACATAAATATTTAGATATTAAATATATCTAACAAATATGAAATATTTAGAGTCAAATCAATGAAAATATTGTTTTAAATAATGATCATGTAGTCTGGGTAAGAAGTTAACACTAATTCCCATGTTTACCACTTCACATTTTCCCTTTTAGATACTATTTCTTATCAATCATTCTTAATAAAGAAAAGCAAACAAAGGCAAACCTTCAATTTCCAAGTAGCAATAACTCAACAGCAATATTTTTAACTTTTTTTACAAGGTTAAAAAATCAAAATCTTCAAACTTTTTCAAAAATCTCACTTGATGCCTTCAAAAGATTCATTTTGTAAATGCAAGTACTTAGATAAAATTGAATATGTAAGCCTAGAATATTGTAGAGAGAGAAAGTTCATTTTTTTTTTCCCCTCTAAGGTTTGAGTATTTGAGAGTAAATTGGGAGGGACAAAGTCAAAAGATGACATATAGTAATCCTAGATACCTTAAAAAGGCTGTGTGAACCCTTTTCCAAAAAAATAAAAAAGAAAGCCAAACATCAATTTTAGCGTAGCGAATCGAATCGATTTACGATTCACCGATTCACCTACGATTCATAACTATTTGCAATTCACACAACCTGTTCAAATTGATTACCTACTGAATCAATTTGAATCACGAATCAGATGATTCTAATAACAAAGGTTCACACTATTGTCCCAATCATGACATTGGTAAGTTGCACTGGGCTCGATATGCAAAACAATCATCAAATTATAGTTTGGGCTCACCCTATATATTTTCACATTAACACTCTATTTCTCTGGTCAAAAAATTTTCTACTAGAAAATATTTTTTATGAAATTTTTTTAGAAAATGTTTTGTAGAAAAAACATTTTTTAATGTTTGGTAGTAGTGTTGGAGAAACGAAGGTGGTGGCCGTGGTGATGGCGATGTGAAAGATGTAAGAGTGGCGGTGGTAGTATGGTGACATTGGTAAGACTTTAGTACGGAAAACGTTTTCTTCCCTCTAAAAGTGAAAAACTTTTTTTGCCCAAATAAGCTTGTTTTTGTTGATCATGGAAGATGCTTTTGGTTAATTTCCATTTTTCACTATACCAAACACTAGAAAATATATAAAACATTTTCCAGAAAATGCTTTCTACCCAAACAAATGGGGCGTATACAATTTTTCAATATGATTTTAATGAACAAATATATGATGAATATTTATTTATTTATTTATAATTAATTAATTAATTAATTTTTTTTTTTTGGTCACAAGATAGAATGTTAAAGGTTAGTAGAAAAATTAAATGGGGGTACTTACCAATCAGTCCTATTAACTAGACTTATTTACCTACAGGTCCTAACTAATAAATTTAACACTATAAAAATAAGAGATTGATAAATTTATCACTATAAATTTATTCATAAAAACAAAGAGACTGATAAATTTATCACTATAAATTTATTCATAAAAATAAAAAACTGATAAATTTATCTTTATCACTTAATAAATTTATCAATAGGACTTAATGGATAATAAGTCTTAAAAGTAGGACCTATTGGTAGTTTACCCAAATTAAATTACAAAAAAGTGTTCATCGTTGTTTTATTAGCTCGAAGCCTAAATGTCACTACGCTCTAAGGCCGGCTACATGACCATTTTGGTAAATGCTAGGGTTTATATGATGATTTATGCTAGTCCAAAACATAGAAAGCATTCTTATATTCTACAAAATAAATCATTATTAGGGTTATTTATATATATATATATATATGTGTGTGTGGGCGCGCGTGTGTGTATACTTGGTAAATAGTCATTGTTCAAGTTTAAAAAAGAATATATTTGAAAAAATTGGAGACATTTCAGTCTCTAAAGTATGTGTTGTTTTTCATTTTAATCCCTTAAATTTTAATTTTGTCATTTTAGTCCTCAAAATTATCAATTTGAGTCAATTTAGTCCTAGGTCTAATGTCCGTTGACATTGACAACAAAAATATGAATAAAAGACAGTTTTGATCTCTAAAGTATGTATTTCTTGTCATTTTAGTCTCTCAAATTTTAAATTTTGTCATTTTGGTCCTTAAAGTTGTTAATTTGAGTCAAATCCCTCAAGTTTTAAATTTTTTCATTTTGGTCCTTAAGTTGTCAATTTGAGTTAATTTGGTCCTAGCTAAAATCGACAACTTTGAGGACCAAAATGACAAAATTTAAAACTTCAAGGACTAATAAAATGACAAGACACACATATTTTAGGAACCAAAACTGTCTTTTATCCAAGGATAAAATATTTTTTCCATTATCAATGTAAACGAATGTTAGAGATGGGATAAATTAACTTAAGTTGACAACTTTAAATATCAAAATGACAAAATTAAAACTTGGGGGATTAAAATGCAAAGAACGCATACTTTAAGAACTAAAATGATCTTTTATCCTATTTGAAAAATATTATCCAGATTGAAGGTCAGATATCAGCAAGAATGCTAAAGAAATCATCACCTCTAAACATTTCCTTAGTCTAGTACAGCTATAAGAATCCAATCATACGGTCATTACATCTTCTGGCTACATAAGCCCATTCGTGGTCAAAGTACTTATAATCTTGTCAACTCAAGCTACACATATAAATGTTTACTTCCAAAGTAGTTCAATTTTTTATTTATTTACTTTTGACACCAAAAATATAAATTTTGTTAATTTGAAACAATAAAGTACATCAAGATAATAAGAATTTAAGAGACATATCACAACTAGCTACACTAAAATAGGTTGGCACACACCAAAAGTCAATCACAGGCCAAAACCTTAACCCAAATCATTACAAAAAAAAGAAGAAGAAGAAGTTAGTACGTTGCCAACAATGCACAAAAACTTGGAAGGACAAAACTCCCTTAAAGATATTAATAACACTATCTTACAACATGAGACCTGAACTCCAAACCCCAATTGAATGCACCGATTGGCAGGGGTGGAACCAGGATTTTGACTCCAGGGTGACCAACTTTTGGCTCTTTTTCTTCATTGATTATTCAGATACATATATTTCCGAAGGGTAATGATTTCCACCCGTGTCACCAAAAAATATTTCAAAGCCGTAAATGACATAGATTTTATCACTGAACCCATTATTATTTTTGTTACTTTTCGGTTAAATATTTTTTATTGGGTCCAAAATTTAAGGAATTCATGTGCTGCTATATCATAAATATCCACTTCTTAGATTCTATTTTTTTGTTTTTATTTTTTAATCAGCGAAATAAACTTTATTGATGTCCAACTGAACATCCAGATTACACCAAAAAGAATTGAAGTGCAAAGATCATCATGGTCAAAACAATCTTATCCCAATTAGGTTGGCACAAAAAAGATGACAAATCACCTGCTAGCACCAAAATCAGAGAACAAAAACAAAAGCTACAGGCTTCAGGTTACTGAATGCAGCTCATAAAAGAATTGAAGTGCAAAGATCATCATGGTCAAAACAATCTTATCCCAATTAGGTTCGCACAAGAAAGAGGACAAATAACCTTCTAGCACCAAAATCAGAGAACAAAAACAAAAACAAAAAGCTACAGGCTACAGGTTGTTGAATGCAGCTCATAAAAGAAAGAACCTTCAAGAGCTAGCCAAACACAAAAACCAGAACCAAAACAAAATCAAACCCAACACAGCAGCCCTATATATTTGATGAGAAATCAAATAATATTTGCTCCAAGGCAAATGCGATGACAAGGAAAAATAATATTCAGTTTTTCACCCCTTCAATGTTGTACAGGAAATCGTTGCCAGTGAAAATCATTTTAAGGTACATAAAGACCAAGTAATGTCAAAAGCAATTAAAATTTCAATACACATTTCACATCTTTTCATACATTTATATATATATATTTTCATATATTTTAATATATGTATTTTAATATATTTTACATATTTCAATATATTTTATACATATATATTGACATTAAGTACTTTTCAATAGGGCCTTAAAAAAATCGTTCGGTGGAGACCATGTCCTAAATACCAACTAGTTCGTAACGGCTTTTGGGCCCCAAGTCGGATACACTCCATTATACCACTGTGATTAAATATCACACATGAACCGTCTGGTTCATGTTACGAACCAATGTGAACCGGATATAAATGCCCATGTCATAACTGTAATGGACCCATTCACAAATTAAAAAAAAATAAAAAAATTTACTTGTAACTTTGGGCATTTTCTTTTGATCGGTGAAAGTTATTGTTAGTTGTTAGATTAATACCTATTGAACTCACACCCTCTCCTATTCCACTCATAGGGGTGGAACCCAAGACCTTCCCTTAGGAGACACTTGGTAGCCAAAGCCACATAGGCTAGAACCCCTTGGTTTTGTAACTTTGGGCCTTTGGGGTGCTAGCTGGCTGGTCCAAATTTCCAAGCCCACCTCACAAGCCTAAGTTGGCTGGTAGTAGCAAATATTGAAGTAGAGTACAACGAATGTAGCATAAAGAGCGTAACAAGGCAGCTCAGTGGATAGAGTGGAGAGTGAAGACAAACTGACTAAGAATGTGAACAGCACAAGAGATATCAGGACCGGTCATAGTGAGATAAACCAAACAACCAACCAATTCATGATCTGCAGTAGGATCATCAAGAAGTATACCATCAGAAGTAGTGAACTTGGCATGTAATTCAAGCGGAGTATCAACCACTTTGTCATGGGTGAGATGGATATGAGAGAGAATGTCACTAGCATTCTTGGTTTGAGGCAAAAGATGCTCCTTGGGAGATGATGCAATCTTAATGCCAAGAAAATAATGAAGAGGACCCAAATCTTTCATCTCAAATTCTTGATGGACCCAATAATGATCATATTATCCACATATAGAAGAAGAAGAAGACGGCCAATAGAAGTGTGACGAACAAAGAGGGAAAAATCATGTGTACTAGGACAAAAACCAAGTTGTATAGTGCTAATTTAGATTAGAAGAGAGAAAAATATAAAACTATATTATTCAACTTAATCAAAAAGATTACGAGAGGAATTTATAATAAAGCTAAGGAAACCCTAAAGAGTAATAAGGAGTAATCTACCCCACAAGAATATAAAATAATATATGCTTAACTCATGATGTAACAATAGGAAGTATCGAGAGTTTGTCAAGCATAAATCGAAAGCACAAAGTAGTTTGAGACTTCGTGAAGAAATTAGCTAACTACATAGTGGACGGAACAAAAGGTAAGGACAAGGTATGAAGCTAAAGACGATAACATACAAAGTGACAATCAATCTCAATATGCTTCATCCCCTTATGAAAGATAGAGAGTAATCTGAATGGCACTCCTATTATCATAATACATGGGAGTAGGAGCCGATAAAGAAATGCCAAAATCTGCAAGCAACCAACGTAAGCGCACAATTTTTAGCTACAGTAGTAGTCATAGCACGATACTCAACCTCAGCAGAAGACCGAGCAACAACATTATCTTTTTACTCTTCCAAGAGATAAAAGAATCATCGAGAAACACCAATAGTGGATTTTCAATCCATGTGTAAGATTTCCGAATAAGAGCTGCATATTCAATTGTGAATGTAATACGAGGATACACCTAATTATATAGTAATCCTAACCCTAAGACTAAAAAGAAAAGAGAATATTTACAATCCCTTGCAATCTCTCAACATATATACAAAATATATACTACCATATATAGAGATACGCTAATATTCTCACACCCCCGCTTAAACTCACGGTGTTTGAACAGAAAATACTGAGAGTTTGCCAAGAAGAAATTGAAACCGAACAATGATGTGTCTTGGTAAAGAAGTCAGCAAGTTGCAGAGCTGAAGAGACGAAAGGACGTAAGATAAAGCCAAACTACAAATGCTGACAGACAAAGTGACAATCAATCTCAATGTGTTTCGTCTGCTTATGGAAAACAGTGTTATGGGCAATTTGAATAGCACTGCAGTTGTCATAGTAGAGGGAGGTCGAAAAAGACTAAGGGATACCCAAATCAAATAAGAGACAATGAAGCCAAACAATCTCAGCAGTAGCATGAGTTATTGCACGGTACTAAGTTTCGCCAGTAGAGCGAACAACAACAGTTTGTTTCTTGTTTTCCCACGAGATCAAGGAATTGTCAAGAAATATACAGAAACTAAAAGTGGACTTGCAATCATTAACATCACCATCCCAATCAAAATCAACATAAGCCACCAAGTCTAAAGAGGAAGTAGAAGACAACAGTAAGCCCTGAAATATAGTATCCCAGAGATAGCAAAGAATCCGAACCAAAGCAGCCCAATGTGTAGAACGAGGAGCAGAAACGAACTGGTTAACCACATGAACAATATAGGAAAGATCAAGACGAGTAACCGTTAGATAGACTAAGCAACCTACAATCTCTCGATATAAAGTAGGATCATCCAGAGAGACACCATCAGTAGCATTAAGCTTAATTGGGGTATTAGAAATCTTAGTGTCGATAAAACCGACATGGTGAATAACCTCATTTGCATACTTGGCCTGAGATAAAAAATATCCCTTGGAAGAAGCTTTCTAAATACCAAGAAAATACCTTAATGGGTCCAGATCCTTCATTTCAAAGGTACGGAAGATATGTTGCTTGACCTCAGAGATAGAAGAAGAGCTAGAACCAGTGATGATCATATCATCCACATAAAGTAACAGGACAACAAAACTAGCAGAGGTGTGGAGGAGAAACAAAGCAGAATCTTAGGTACAAGAGTGAAACCCAAGCTGAGTAATAGCTGTCTAAAAATGGTCATACCAAGCGCAGGGAGACTGTTTCAAACCATAAAGAGTACGGCGAAGACGACACACTTGTCTAGAAGAATAAGGAAGATCAATGGGAGGATGCATGTACACCTCTACGGCGTGATAACCATTAAGAAAAGCATTCTTAACATCCATCTGATAGAGAGGCCAATGACGAATAACAACAAAAAAAATCAAAGTACAGACAGTAGTCATCTTGGCAACGGGGCAAAGGTCTCCTTATAATCAACACCATATTCCTGTGAGAAACCTTTGGCTAGCGCTCGAGAAAACCATCAGAATGAGTCTTAAATTTATAAACCCATTTGCAACCAACTAGATTCTTGCCAGTAGGCAAAAGAACCAACTGCCAAGTACCATTATTCTACAATGCACACAACTCAACCTCTATAACTCGAACCCAATTAAGATCCTGATAGGTCTCCTTGCAAGACTAGAGTTTTGAAAAAGAGTGAATAACAAACAAAAAAGTGTAGTATAAAGGAGAAAAACACGTTTTAACAAAACCAGGTTTGACTACCTGTTTACGAATGCGAAGGAGATACTAACAGTTAGCAAAATTAGAGTCATCAAAAGCAGGAGGATCAATAGTAGGGGCAGAGACAACCGGTGGAAGGAGAGCCTTGCGACGAGAATAGACTAACAATGGAGGAGGAGAAGGAGCAGAAGGAGAACACCCATGGGGTACAATAGAGAGGTACTCAGTAGGAGGGGAGTAGGAGGAGAAGGGGGAACGAGCTCATGGGGAACAGTAGAGATATACTCATTAGGAAATCAGGGTAGTGATAGGAGGAAGCTAAAAGTAAGATAGGCGTCTGAGAAAAGAAACGGGGCGGGAGACATAAAAGCGATGGGAAATAGGGTCGTAACAACGATAGCCTTTCTAAGTAAGACTGTAACCCAAAAAGACACACATGACAGACTGAGCACTAAGTGTGGTCCTATCTTTACGGGGAAGAAAGACAAAACAAGTAGATCCAAACACACAAAGGAGGGAGTAATTAGAAAGTTGAGAAAACAGAGTCTCATAAGGAGATTGACCAGAGAGAAAGTGAGTAGGCATAAGATTGAGAAAAGCAATAGTCAAAACTGCCTCACCCTAAAATGGAGCCGAAACAGAGGCAGAGAGAAAAAGAGACCTAGTTGTCTCAAGGAGATGATAGTGTTTATGCTTAGTTTGACCATCTTGGATAGGTGTATCATTACAAGAAGTTCGGTGAATGGTACCCAAATTAGCCAAATACTCACAGAACTCAGTTTTAAAATATTCACTACCCAAGTCAAATTGTAACAATTTAATAGTAAACCCAAACTGAGTAGTGATCAATGACTAAAAAGTACAGTATATCTGGTAAAAGTCGGACTTATGAGTTATAAGATAAACCCAGGTGTAACGAGCGCAATCATCAACAAATGACACATAGTATGCAGAACCCCCTTTGGTAAAAATAGGAGAAAGGCCTCAGATATCAGTATGAACTAAAGAAAACGGTGTATCAGAAATATAAGTACTTTCACAAAAAGGTAAGGTTATTTTCTCAAGTTTACACTCCCGACACTCAGTAAGTTTACTAGGAGAAACTTTACTCAATAAACCTGACAGAGCTAAAGATCGTAAGCGGTCAGCAGCCAAATGCCCTAATCTAGAATGCCACAAATAAAATGGAATCGACAGAAAATCTAACTGAAAAGAGAAAAAAACAGCCAGAAAGGTCATCGTAGGCAGATGCAAGCCCTCCACCACATAGAGGTCTCCAAAGATATCTCGCATGCCCAGCTTGCCTAGAATGTCATGAAATGGTTTACTCCCAACTCCTTTAGTAAGGATATCTGCAAGTTGTTTGCCTCACTTCACAAAAGGAGTACATATCATGCCACTGGTGAGTTTCTCCTTGATGAAATGGCGATCAATCTCATCATGCTTTGTCTTGTCATGTTAAACAAGATTGTGAGTTATGTTGATGGCAGCCTTATTATCACAATATAGTCACATAGAGTCTGTCTGGCCCATCCCCAGATCACTCAACAACAGTCTGATCCACAAGAGTTCACACACACCTTGTGCCATAGCTCTAAACTTAGCTTCGGCACTCGATCTAACCACTACATTCTGTTTCTTACTCCTCCAAGTAACAAGATTGTCGACTACAAAGGTACAATATCCTGATGTAGATCTCCTATCAGTTATTGACCCTACCCAATCAGCAACTGTGTAGGCTTCCACTCTAAGGTGATCATGTTTGGAAAAGTAAAAACCCTTTACAGGAGAAGATTTCAAGTACCTCGGAATTCTTATAATTGCCTCTAAGTGAATTTGATGAGGAACATACATAAACTAGCTAACCATACTGGCAACAATAACAATATCAGGACGAGAATGAGATAAATAAATGAGCATACCCACTAGTCGCTGATAACTCCCCCTATCAATAGCTGCTCCTCCTTCATCATCACCAAGTTTCTGATTAGGTTCCAGTGGGGTATCATAGGCCTTACATCCAAGCATCCCTGTTTCCTTCAAAAGATCAAGAACATATTTCCTTTGTGAGACGAAAATCCTATCCTTGGAACGAGCAACTTCGATTCCCAGAAAGTGCTTCAAGTTCCCCAAGACTTTGATTTCAAACTCACTAGCTGAATATTTCTTCAGCAGGGATATTTTCTCACTATCATCACATGTAAGCACTATGTTATCCACATAAACAATGGGAGCTATAGTCTTACCACATGAGAAATGTTTTACAAACAAAGTGTGATCTGCCTAACTTTGTTTGAAACCATATTTAAGTATAGCTTGAGTGAATCTTTCAAACCAAGCCCTTGGAGACTGTTTGAGACCATATAACGACTTCCGAAGCCTGCATACTTTACCCTCTGTCTAATGATCCTCAAAACCAAGAGGAATATCCATATATACCTCTTCTTCTAGATTACCATGTAAGAAAGCATTCTTTACATCACACTGATAAAGTGGCTAATCTAAATTAGCCGCTAGAGAGAGAAGTATTCTAGTTGAATTCATCTTAGCTACTGGTACAAAAGTCTCTTGATAGTCTACTCCATAAGTCTGAATGAAGTCTTTTGCCACAAGTCGAGCCTTGTAACGCTCAATAGAATCATTTGCGTTGTGCTTCACAGTATATACCCATTTGCATCTCACCGGTCATTTGCTTTTAGGTAACTTAGTTAATTCCCAAGTGCCATTTTTACGAATTGTTTTTATTTCCTCAATCATGGCAAGTTTTCCATTCAAAGGTAGTGAGAGCATCCTGAAAATAGTTAGAAATACTGACAGAGGAAATGTTTAACACAAAGGCTCTATATGAAGAAGACAAATGAGAGTAGGTGTAGACACCCCATTTTTGACCGACTTTAAGACTCAGACGTCATCGATTGAGCGCTCGATGATGGTGCATGTGGTGCTCGTTCTGAGGTTTCAGAGTTTCGGCTGAGAGCCTTACCCTCAGACCTCGGGACCCTTTTGTGCTTTGCCTTGGTTTGCAAACCAGGTCTTGTTTTCTCTTCCCGAAGGAAGGGAGAGGTCTCGTAGACCATCTCTCAGTGGCCGTAGGCTACTTTCCGTGGTCGTAGGCCACTTTTCCCGTTTGGAGACCAGTTTTTGGTTTTCAGAGCCGTCGACTGTGCGCCTCAGTTCGGGACCGCTTAACTTTCTCCGTTTGGCAAGGTTTTTGGCATACACCTTGCTTCCTCTCTCTGGAGGGACACTGTGGCCCGGCAGACCACCTTTGTGGTTGCACGCCACTTTTGATGCTTAACAGCCTGTTTTCGGGGCACCTGGCTGCGTGTTTTGACCCCTGAACCCTCGTTTTGCATCCGTCTTGGTTCATTTTTGGCATGGACCTTGTTTTCATTGTTTGGGAGGTGGTACAAGGGTGGGAGACCACCTTTTCTCCTTGGAGACCACTTTTCTCCAGCCGGTCGGTTTTCTTGTCAGGAAACCGATCTCCTTGGTCTTTGAGCCACATTTACTGGTCTCCCATACCACCACTGGCTTGCATTCAGTTGGGAGACCACTAAATGGGCTGGCCGACCACCTTTCTTTGATTTGACCCTTTTGAACTGGTCGGCCGACCAGGGAAAGTGGTTGGCCGACCACCTGAACTGGTCGGCCTACTCCCTCTAGTTTTGTCTCCGTGAGTTGTTGCTAGCTGTGCCAGCTGGGGGACACAGATTGCATCCTCCATACACGGATCTTTGCCCTTGTTTTTTAGCTTCTTTGAGAAGCTTTGGTCTCTTTTGGCTATAAAGGAAGGCCTCCCCCTCCTTTGCCATGGTTCAGATTTTGGTGAATGCATATACACATCTCTCTTTGTCTCTCTATTTTAGCCTTAAGAGTGTATTTTTCTTGCCCCTTTGCACACCACCTTATAGCCTAACACTTCCATCATCAACCTAAGGTTCTTGGAGGCCATTTTCAGAGGTTAGGGAGCTATGTTTTTGGTCCATAGTTGGCTGGTTTTTGCTGAGCTTCAAGGGTAATCTTTTTTCCCCTCTTTTAAGCTTTATTTTGATCCTTATCTTAGCCTTATTTGCATGCATATTTAGGCTTTGTTGTCAACTGAGAAAAGCTTATTTTTTAAGTGTTTAACATGTTTGTTTAAGGTCATTTTGGTGTTGGAGGTCATTCACCCTCTTGCATGCTTGTTTTAGCCTTGTTTTGTGCCATGCTATAAGGCCTTTGATTTAATCTTTGCTTGGCCTTTTAGCCACTAAAATCTAGCATATTTTTAGTGTTTAGAATGTGGTTTTGAGGGGCTAAATCAGAGAGGGGTGACCCTCTCTCTTGTTGTCTTGTTTACTAGCATATTTGGCCTTCCAAAGGAGCCTTCAGTTGCACACCTCCAAGCCTTGTTTCAGGCCCTTTTCAGTGACTTTTAGGGCCTGCCTAGGCTCTGTCCAAAGTTGGTTTTGTCACCTTGGGTGTGTCTCTTGCATATGTAGAATAACCCCTCTTATAGCCTATCAAAGGAGCATGACATTCTTGCATGCATTGATCATGTTTCAGTGATTTTTTGGGCTTTATTTGGCATGTCATGTCTCTGAATTTTGCTGGTTTAGTGGCCTCTTGAATGCTTCATATGCTTGTAGTGTAATCCATGTTCACTAGCTCACATCGCATGTTGTTTTGGCCCTCTATGCTAGCATATTTTGGCCATGCTCCAAACTGATTTTGTTCATATTTTGGGCTTCCTTAGCTCTGTTTTGAGGTCTCTTGGTCGAATGGTGCTTGCCTCATACACTTGTAGTGTAAATCACACACACTAGCTTTGTATGCTCCTTTAAGTAGCATCTCATTTTAGCCTATGTTGTGTCCATTTCAGCATGTTCTTGGGCTTATTTTATCATGTCATACCTCTGTTTAGGTTTGGTTTGGTTAGCCCTTGCATGCTCCATACACTTGCCATGCAATCCCATGAAATAGCCTAACATGCGTCATGTTGTGACATGTCTTTTTAGCATGCTTTTGGCTTGACTTCAAGAAGTTTTTATCCATGTTTTGGTATGCTTGAGGTCTAATTTTGGTTGTCTTGGTCATCCATGACTTGTTTTGCATAGCTTTGGTTCAATCTTGCTTGCAAGCTTTGTGTATTGAGTCATCTAGCATGCATTACTTGGCATATTTCAATGATTTGGCATCATTTGTAGTGTAATTTCAGTCCATGTTTCATGGCCATGCACATGCATTTGTCACTCAATCAATGCGTTGGAGGGTTGTCCCTTTATGCCTTAACATGAGCCATTGCGTATGCATTCATGCCATAGCTTGCGAGCCATCATTTCAGTGATTATTTGAGGTTATTTTGCCATAATATAACTCTGATTCTTGGTGCTTAAGTCATATCATGTTTGGTCCTAATAGGTGTAGTGTAATTCACCCTATTTGCCTTACATATTCCATGTCTTATGCCCCCTCATGCTAGCACATTTTGGCTTCTATCCATACATGTTTTAGACTCATTTTAACATGTCCTATGACTGTTTTTGGTTGCCTTAATCACATGCTTCATGTTTTGTATACCTGTAGTGTAAATGCTCTTGCTTGCCTCAAGCTTTGAGCACCATTGCATGCTTTATTTGTGTTGTGTACTTGATTTGGCATCACTTAACATCATATTTTAGAGCATATAGACTTGCCATGCTCCTACTTTTGTCACCCCTTGAGTGCCCCTAAGCGTTGTGTTCTTGTTGCCTAGCTTGTGGGCCAATATGTGTGCATGTGTGTCTTGCCTTTTGGTGCCTTAGTCTTGGTGTTATGGCCACTGATTTGGGATAGCTGAGGTCTATCCCTTTTGGTTTAAGTCCATTGAGTATGCTTATTTGCATGTTGATTGCATGCTTATCTTGCTTTGCATTGTGTATGCTATAGGGTCCTTTGCAGTGTGCATGCCAAGTTGCTCTTTGCATTGAGTGTGCATGTTTCTAGCATTGATAAGTTGTCCTTATTGCATTGTGCATGCATGTTTCACATTATGTTTAGAAGCTTAGGATCGCCTTGCATTGAGTATGTTGTCTAGTCCTTAGCATCTAGCATTGTGTATGCCATGTTATGTATTGCATTGAGTATGCCATATTGTCCATAGCATTGTGTATGTCATGTAGTCACATGTTTGTTTGCATGTTGTTTGCATGCTTAGGTCATATTGCATTGAGTATGCTAGTTGACATTTGCATTGTGTATGCTAGTTGCATTGTATCATATTGTTGCATGCTTATGTTATCTTGCATCGAGCATGCATGCATTAGCATTGTACCTGTCATTAGCCTTGTTAGGTTGTTCATGTAACATTGCATGCTTGCATGCTAGGACCGCATTACATAGCATTGTGCATGCCATGTTATGCTTTGCATTTGTGTTTGGAATAGGTGTTAGTCCAAACACGAGAAAAGAGGGACGTTTCATACTTGAAGTAATAAAACGTGCCTTAATTCCCGGTTGCCGACGCTCTTGATCCTACATGATGAAGTTTTAGGCTTTAGGTGCTTGCATGTGCATTCATTTCACATTGAGTCGTGCAATTCGACTCCTCAGCCATCATGTATCGAGATGCGTGATTGGTGGCCCGAGGATCGAGACTTACACTCCCTTGAGCTTGTACAATGATGGGGAGAGTGGTCGGGCACACATATGTTGAAAATACCTTGACATGCCTCTCTCTTGCTCCTTGTTGCAAAAAACTAGAAATCAGAGGCAGAAACTGGTCGGCCGGCCAGCTTTTCTGGCAGGCCAACCACCCCTTTTGGTTTCTCCCACAAAAGGTGGTCGGCAGGTGGTCTCCAAGGCCAATGGCTGGTCGGTGGTCTTCCCACAGATTCCCAGAGTGGAGTTTCAGCCTTCTGGAGCCTTGTGCAGTGTTCTGAGGTCAATTGCAAACAAAGGCAAGTCGGGGCGTCGCGGGGGATTTCCGAACAAGGCAATTCAAGCATGCATGCAATCCATTTCATGCAGCTTACATGCTAGTTTATTTGCTTCCTTAGTTAATTTGTTAATTAGCTAGTGTTGTGTAATAATTAGTTAATTCGATTCTGTATTATTTATTCGGACCCTCCTCCGAGAGGGCCAACTTTTGTAATAAGTGTGCGTGTGTGTGATGTATGTCTTCCAACCCCACGTCTTTCTCCCTTTTACTTACCTGCTTACGATGGTTAGTTTTAGGGCATGTTTTAATTAGCATCCTTATGCTCGCATGTTTGCATCCATTCATCTGTCTTGCATGCACCGGACTCGGCGCATCATACTAACTGCATTGTATTTCAATTCCAAGATTGAATACGTGTTGTCTGTAGCATCTCATGTGCCATCTTAGACTAGCCGAGCCTACTTCTAATTGCATTTTGTATGTGTTGCATTTGGCATTCTTAACATAGCTAGGATCATGCATTGATTCCTAACATAGCTTTTGTTTTGGCTCGGACTACTCGGTAAGTGTTTATGCTTTAGCATCCTTGCATGAGTGTGAGTGACTGTCATGATAGCATGCTTGCCATGAGGCTAACTGTTTATGTGATATAACTGCTTGAATGCCTGTGGGTGAAAGTTAGATTACTTGAATTGGGAAAACTCATTGATTGCAAGTTTTAAGCCCACTTGAGAGTGGCAAAATCATGTTTTCTAAAGCCCACTCGAGGGTGGCAAAATCTGCATTTTAGTCTACTTGCGAGTAGCAAACCGCTTTCATAGACAAACATGAAATGTTTTGTTCCAATTCAGGCGATCCAGTCTATACTTGTTTGCTGCGCGCATCACATAGTGTTTCTAGGCTAATACACCGGAATAAGAGCGCATATGTTTTCAAAACAAAATATCATGTTTAGTAGTGGCCGATCTTTGATCGGGCGAGCGGGGGTGCTCATTGCATGACCTTCCCCAATCGTACCCAAGTTCTCGAGCCGAGGCAACTTTGATGATGATGGACACGTGGCCTTAGGCACAAGTCAGGGTTTCCTAAATTTCCCAAAAATAAAATACTTAGATGACGACTGTGTATCTGGCAAAGCAGTCCATGTTTGGCACTTCTTTTTAAAAATCAGTTTTTCAAAACGATTTGCCAGATTTGGACTCTTTGGTGATTTATCGATCTTACATTGTACTTTGCGAGATTAGATTCAGAACCGTGACATCGAGTCCAAACTGTAGTGAGCCCAATGAACAAACCAGGATTTTTCCCAGGACGTTCGGGGACGTCTACAGTAGGACACAAAATTTGAGATAAGATGTTGTGTACAAGATCTCACACCCTTTCTCTTGGCAATAGGAATATCAAGATCAGTAGTGTTAGGAATAGCAATATCAGTAGACTTAAGAGAAACAAGAGATTCAAAGTTACCTGGACTCTTATCAGAAGCAAGAGATGGCAGTGGGTGAGCAGAAGTGGTTTCTTGTATCCAAGTAACTTTCTGTCTGTCTTTGTCCTTAACATAAACTTGCCCTTCCCTATCCTTGGTGGCATTGGATTCTATAGTCCCAATAATAGGTGGAGCAGGAACAACTGGTTCCACCATAGGAGCAACAGGGACAACAAAAATCTCTTCACACCAAGGCGCCCCCGGAAAGGATGACTGTGACACTGGAGAAGACAAAAAGTAGGACTGGAACTCAAAGAATGTGACATCCATGGGCACAAACCACTTACGAGAATGAGGGTGATAACACTTATATCCCTTTTGAGTAGGCGAGTATCCGAGGAAAACACATTTGAGAGAGCGAGAGTCTAACTTACTACGAGTAGGAGAATGATTGTAGACAAAACAAACACAACCAAATATTTTAGAAGGAATAGAAAACAAAGACTCTAAACTGAGAAGAACTTGAAGTGGATCTTGTTTTTTACAAAACTTGGGTAGGAAGACGATTAATGAGATAGGCTGAGGTGAGAACAGCCTCGCCCCAAGGCATATTCATAGAAAAACATATGCAGCGAGCCATATCAAGAAGATGATGATTCTTGCGCTCTACAACCCCATTTTGTTGAGGAGTATTGGTGCAAGATATCTGATGTCTAATGCCATGAGTGGAAAAATAGTTCTCTAACCCTGAATCAATGTATTCACCCCCATTATCAGAACGCGAGATTTTGACAATTGCCCTAAACTAAGTACAAATCATTTCATAAAAATTTTGAAACACAGAGAGAACCTCACTTTTTTCTTTCATGAGATAAACCCAAGTAGTACGAGAAAAATTATCGATAAAGGTAACAAACCATTTATAGCCTTTTAAAGGCACAACACGAGATAGACCTTACACATCAGAATATATTAAAGAAAAAAAGAACTAAACTTTTATTAAGACTTGGAGCAAAAGAAGCTCGGTGTTATTTGCCAAGTTGACAAGACTCACAAAGAAACTTAGACAGATTATTGTTTGTAAAAATAGACAGAAATAAATGCCCAAGTAAATAAAAAGAAGGATGCCCAAGACGCCAATGCCATAACCATAAATCCTCTTAGGTGGTTGGGAACTAGATGGAATGATGAGCAAACTTGTTCGGCTGATCCAAGAAATAGAGACCATTTTCTGCATTACCACTACCAATCGTCCTCCTTGTGACAAGGTCTTGAAAAAGACAATGATCAGGAAAAAATGTCACACTACAGCTCAAATCCTTAGTAATACGACTCAACGATAGAAGATTAACAGAAAAATTGGGAACGTGGAGCACTGAAGACAGAGGTAAGGTAGGGGTGACATGAATTAAACATTTCCCAGAGATAGAAGAAATAGTACCATTTGTAATCCTAGCTTTGTCTTGACCTGAAGAGAGCTTATATGTTGAGAACAGGTCAACAGACCCAGACATATGATCTGAGGTACCAAAATCAATAATTCATAGCAAAGACTTATGGGAAAGAAAAGCGCTAGGAGAAGAGGCTAAGTTACCTGAGCGGGCAAATGACGACGAAGATGCACTGGGAGCAGTAGAAGACCGGTGGGCCAACAAATAACGCAGAACATCCTCAAGCTCAGGAGAAGTCCTGCTAGATAAACTATCAGAAATCGGACCAACTGAAGCAGAAGTAGAATCAAGGGTGTCAACAGCACTAGACTGACGGGGCCGTGGATTAGAGCCACATCCACTAGACTGGCCTGATTGACAGCCTCTAGTACCAGATCGATCACCCCAACTCCTTGATGGAGCCCCATGACGCTTCCAACACATCTCACGAGTATGCCGTGGCTTGTAACAGTAATCACAGAACACAGTATCCTTCCCTGGAGGATGGTAAAGAGGTAGTGATAAACCCATCCCATCTCGAGAAGGAGCAAAAAGTAATGCTGAACGATCTCCAGTAGCCGGTGGTAACATAGCAGAACGACGACTCTCCTCATTCTGTATTTATGCAAAGGCCTCTTGAAGAGATGGAAGAACATCCATGTCAAGGACACAACTCCGAACTAGATTAAACTCTACATTGAGGCCTTCCAAAAACTTAAAAACCCTCGTTTGTGCAAGAAACTTTTGGTAACCAATTGAGTGAACTGTACAAATAGACTTGTAATCTAGAAGATGATCTAGGCATTTCCAACCATTAGTCAGAAAGGTGTAATACTGGAGAACTGTCTACTCCCCCTATACTGAACGTTTAATAGACCAGCGCAACTCAAAAAACTGAAAAAAAATTTCCTTTCTGAGAATATGTAGCAGCGACTACTTCCCAAATATCCCGGGCAGTATCCATGGATAAGTAGCCTTCACCAATCTCAAGAACCATGAAATGAATGAGGCACCCCATGATTAAAGAGTTGGTAATCTCCCATTAGTCATAACCAGGATTCGTAATATCTGGTGTGTGAACTCTTTCCATTAACATATTCCATCTTCCCCCTACTCTTTAGAAAAAGTGTCAAGACACTGAGACCATGAAAGGTAATTCTGACCATTAAATAGAGCGGTGGTGATTTTGAGGCTATGGTTTAGGTTCTTAAATGTAGTAGGCATAACTAGACTAGAGTTCTTCCATTTAGATGGGTGAGAAGTAGTGGTGGATTCACTAGTTAGGTCAGCTATAAGAACTCTACAATTTCAACCCAAAACCATTCCACGAATCACAAGAACAGAAAGAGGAATGGAATGGGCTGAAACAAGCAAAATCACATACAGACCACTATGGGAGCATAACAAACAGATTAATGGGTCATCTATAGACCAAAAAAATAAATCAAATATGGAAAAACGAACCTCCAATCAAAACAAGTGTTGAACTGTGTTCAAGAAAGTAGAGGAAAAGAAACTTGAGGCAACAGAAGATGTGAAGCCCTCAAACACTCATCCACAGGAGCCGAAATACACAGAGAGGCTAGGATAGCCCTCACAAGGGTCGACTAGGCCAAAAGTGCCTTCGGCTAAAGTTGAAATAGCTTTGTGCGATCTTGACTAGTTCCGATAGAGACTCAAGGACCAGCGGTGGAGGATGGGTGATGGCTGGTTGGTGGCAGCAACTGTGTGGGTGATGATTTTTAGGGTTTTGGCTTTGATACCATATAATTTAAGAGAATATAAAGCTTGGGTGATGATTATGATATCATTACCTTTTCTATTAGTCAATCAACTATTACAAAAGAAAGCCCTAAGGCACTGATTAAGAAATCACCTTTTATATTGATTGATTGATTAAGGAATTACAATCAATCAATCACAATCTAATCTAAATAAGGAAATAAGGAAATATTCTAACAAATGACATTATCATTTCTAGCAGTGACTATACTGGGACTGCTGCTTTAAAACACTATTTAAGTCGTCAATTTCATACTACGGACTTGAGGAATCTTTGGTATTTTCTTAGGATTGACAATGCTCATTCTTCTCAAGGTCTTCTCCTTTCTCAGCGGAAGTATGTGCTCGATTTTCTCTCTAAGACTAGGCTCTTAAGTGCCCAAACGATTGATATACCTATGGACTCGTCTACCAAACTTGATGGTGAGCCTGATGCATTGTTTTCCAATGTTGGTTAGTATAATCAATTGGTTGCGAAAATAATTTATCTTACTATACCCGTCTGGATATTACATATGACGTAAGTTTGGTTAGTCAGTTTATACATGCTCTTCGTCATCCTCACTTTGATGTTGTGTTGTATGTTCTGTTAACTCAAGAGTGCTCATAGTCGTGGTCTATTGTATTGTCCTTCTACTTCTTTGTTTGTCACTGGCTTTAGTGATGCTAATTGGGCTAGAAGTCGCAATGGTCATCGTTCCACTTCTAGCTATCATACCTTTGTTGGTGATAACTGTAAGATTTCTAAATGAGAATTGTATATTCAACTTATATTGTAATACAAAGTACATCATCTTATATAGAACTCTAACCCTAAGACTAAATAGGAAATATGAATAATGCTTAATTATACAAAATATTTACATAATCTCAGGATATATGCCATATATACACTAATATATTCTGACATCCCTGCTCAAACTCAAGGTGATTTAGCAGAAAACATTAAGAGTTTGTCAAGAAGAAACCAAAACCAAATAGTTGTGTGAATCTTGGTAAAGAAGTCAGCAAGTTGTAGAGCCGAAGTGACAAAATGAAGCGAGATAGAGCTAGACAACAGATGTTAACAAACAAATTCATAATCAATCTCACTATGCTTCATCTATTCATGAAAGACAATGTTATGGGCAATCTGAATAACGCTTCGGTTGTCATAGTAGAGAGAGGTCAAAAAGGACAGAGGGACGCCCAAGTCAAATAAGAGACAATGAAGGTAGACAATCTCCGCACTAGCATGAGCCATAGCGTAATACTCAGCTTCAGCAGTAAAGCAGACCACAACAATTTGTTTCTTGCTTTTCCAAGATATCAAGGAATCGCTAAAAAACATACAAAAACCAGAAGTAGACTTCTGATCATTGACATTACTAGCCTAATCAGAATCAGCATAGGCCACCAAGTCCAAAGAGAAAGTAGAAGCTAATACCAAGCCCCGAAAAATAGTACATTGGACATAACATATAATCCAAACAAAAGCAGCCCAATGAGTAGAACAAAGAGCAGAAACAAACTAGCTAACCACATGAACAACATAGACAAGATTAGGGCGAGTGATAGCTAGGTAAATCAAGCAACCCACAAGCTCTCGATATAAAGTAAGATCATCCAGAGGGGCACCTTAATAGTGTTAAGCTTTACATTAAGCTCAATAGGAGTATCAGAAAGGCCAAGATGGTGAACAACTTCATTGGCATACTTGGCTTGAGAAAGAAAATACCCCTTTGAAGAATAGGCAACCTCAATACCAAGAAGATACCATAAAGGGCCCAGATCCTTCATTTCAAAGGTGCGAAAGAGATGTTTGACAGCAAAGATAGCAAAAAAGTCAGAGTCAGTGATGATCATATCGTCAATATAAAGTAACAGAGCAACAAAACTAGCAGATGTGTGGAAGAAAAACAAAGTAGAATCCTAGGCACAAGAATGAAACCCAAGCTGAGCAACAGTCATCTGAAAGTGATCATGCTAAGCACAAAGAAATTGCTTCGAATCATACAAAGCACATTGAAGACAACAAACCTGTCCAAAGGAATGAGGAAGGCTAGGGATAGAACGCATGTAAACCTCCTCAGTGAGATGACCATTAAGAAAAGTATTTTAACATCCATCTAATATAGAGGCCAATGACAAATAGCAACAACAAAAATCAAAGTATGGACAATAGTCATCTTGGCAACAGGGGCAAAGGTCTCCTCATAATCAATACTATACTCTTGTAAGAAAACGTTGGCAACCATTCAAGCTTTATAGCGCTAGAGAGAACCAGCAAAATGAGTCTTAACTTTATAAACCAATTTGCAACCAACCAGATTCTTACCAGCAGGTAAAGGAACCAGCTCCTAAGTAGCAGTCTTCTGCAATGTAGACAACTCATTCTCCATTATTTGAACCCAATTTGGATCCAGACAGGCCTCCTGTAAGACTGGGGTTCTGAAAAAGAATAAATAGTAGAAAAAAAAGGTGCAATATGAAGGAGAAAAAAATGTTTTAGCAAAATCAAGTTTGACTACCTGTTTACAGTTGCAAAGAGGATACCGATGGCCATTAGGATCAATGTCTTCAGAAGTAGTATGATCACTAACAAGGGACGGAAACAACCAATAGGGAAAGAGCCTTGCGACAGGAATACACTAGCAAAGGAAGAGGATGAGCAGAATGGGAAACAAGAAAAGAAAGGGGAACAAACTCATGGGACAATAGAGAGGTACTTAGCAAGAGGGGGTAGGAGGAGAAGAGAGGATAAGCTCATAGGGAATAGTAGAGATGTATTCATCAAAAAGGACCTTAGAGGGAAATTGATTAATGCGAACCAAATTTGTTTTGGAAACAGGGGCAGTGATAGACGGAAGCTGAAAGAAAAATAGACGTTTGAGAAAGGCAACATGGTTGGAGACATAAAGGCGACGAGAAATACAAACAGTAATCTTTCTGAGTAAGACTGTAACCCAAAAAGACACACATGACAAACCGAGCACTAAGTTTGGTCCTATCTTTATAGGGGAGAAGGGCAAAACAAGCAAACCCAAAAACACGAAGGAGGGAATAATTGGAAAGTTGAGAAAACAAAGCCTCAAAAGGAGAACGACCAAATAGAAGGGGAGTAGGCATACGATTATGAAGAAAAAATAGCAGTAAGAACTGTCTCACCCCAAATCAGAGCCAGAACATAGGTAGAGAAAGGAAGAGACCTAGTTGCCTCAAAGAGATGAAGGTGACGGTGTTTACGCTCAACTCAATCATTTTGGGCGGGTGTATGAGTATAAAAAGTTTGGTGAATGGTACCCAAATTAGCCAAATACTCACAAAACTCAATTTTGAAATATTCCCCACCAAAGTTAGACCGTAACAATTTAATAGCAGACCATAATAATCGTAGACTAAAAGGTACAGTACATCTAGTAGAAGTCAGACTTATGAGTCATAAGATAAACCCAAATGTAACAGTTGTAGCCATCAACAAATGACACATAGTATGCAGAACTCCCTTTGGTGACAGTAGGAGGAGAAGGGCCCTAGACATCAGTATAAACTAAAGAAAATAGTATATCAGAAATACAAGTACTTTGACGTAAATGTAAGGCTGTGATTTTGGTAAGTTTACACCCTCAACACTCAGTAAGTTGACTAAGAGAAACCTTACCCAATAAACCTGATTGAGCTAAAGACTGTAAACAGTCAACAGATAAATGTCATAATCTAGAATGTGACAAATAAAGAGGACTCGACAGAGAATCTAACTGAAAAGAGAAAAAAAACAGCCAGAGTCATAGGCAAATGCAAGCTCTCCACCACATAGAGGTATCCAACTCTATAGCTAATCCCAATCTGTTACTTGGACATTCAATCTTGCACAGAATTAATGGAAGAAAAAAATATAACATCAAAATCGGAGGCATCAAGCTAACTGATAGATAATGAACTGAAGATAACTGAGGAACATAAAAGATAGATAGAATAACAGACCTATCAGACAGTAGGATAGACCAAACAGATATAACAGACATACTAAACCCACTAACAGTATTAATAATAATATAAAAGGAAGGAGAAGTACAATTGTGAAGTAAGGAGAGATGAGGTGTCATATGATAAGAGCACTAGAGTAAAAAAATGTAGACAGACGAAGAGATACTTGAATTGCAGTGATCTCGAGGGAAGGGATGAGGCCGATAGTGGAAGAGGGGGACAGAGTCGGCAATCTCAACGACAGGATTGGCGTCGCCACCGAAGGAGCAGTTGAGGAGGACGCCATTTAGGGCAGAGGTCCTGTGGTTTTGGGCATGGAGTACAAGTTTGATGTAGGTGTTTTGCCCAATCTGGTACCGTAACTCACCGCCTATTATAGTGGTTGTGTGATCCTGGAGTGACACATTGCACCATAGTATGGAGAGAGAGAGAGAGAGAGAGAGAGAGAGAGAGAGAGAGAGAGAGTCGCCTAGAATCACTGAGGTGGGTTTGGTAGTTTTGGTTAGATAGATATGTGAATCCGAACAAAATGTTAATTTGGACTGATAAACATATAATGTCCTTATAGACTCGAAACAAAAAAGTCTATAAAAAGGACCTATGGCCTGAGCTTATTAAATATAATTATATATGTTAAGCATATCCCTAGCATATTGTGTCCCACTTTTTTTGAAAATTTGTATGTCTATGTCCGCGTCCGTGTATGTACTTCTTAGATGACAACCAAATGACGATGTTGCATTGAGTTGAACAGAGGTGATGTCGCTATAATGTCTACATAAGGACGAGGCAATGATGGAGATCAAGGGCTGACGATGAGGCAATGACAACACGACGTTAGCTAACTTAGGTTGACAGCGACAACTAGGGCTGAACATAATCTAGGGTTTTTATTTTTTTTAAGAGGAGAAGACAAAACAAAGAAAACGAAAAGAAATGAATAAAAAATATATTTTCATGATTTTAAGCAAAACCTGCTCCGATACTATGTTAACATAGAAAATAAACACTACCTACAGTGAGAAAACTTAAGAATTGAGACTACCTCTATTATAATGGATTTTAATCCCAAAAATGAAAAACGTGTTTCTCTAAGATCTTTGATCTCGTAGCTAGGATCCGACAATCATTAGTCTAATGAAGTTCTATGATATTATTGCTAATAGGGTGTGTGACATAAACATAGAGCCAAAGCACCTAACTTTTATGAAGTAATTTTGCTCCAGTTAACATTCAACCATTTGTATTAATTCATTTCATTATCCCCAAAACAAAAATAGTTAACCACACTATCAAAATAAAGTTGATCGTCTCTAATTGTCTTAAATCATCAACAAAGCCTTGATTTGTTGTATAAATTCTATGAAGAGAATGGTGAATCATACTTGCTTAGGTAAAACTATTGTTAAAAAAAGGAAAGCAAAGACAAATTTGATCAAGAAGCAACTATACATTATTACTACGTTAGGTAAGTGAGATTCTATGAAGCACAGGTACTCCAAAAATAGTGTCGTGCGAGTACTGGGTACTTACCGGGTACGGATACGTGTACCAGTACGGCTGCACGCGTACCGGGTACGGCAAAAGGGGGTCCGGTATGTTTGGTTCAATTGGGTATGTCGTGGGTACGATATGGGTACGCTGTTGGTACGTTTCGGGTACGCCGGGACAAAAATAAAATTTGTAAGAGAATTAGGGGTACCGGAGCAAATTATTTATGTTCTTTATTAAAAAAAACAAAAAATACAGTGTTATTTTGTAATATTAAGAATATATATACACCAGGTTTTGTCCCTTCCTTGAATCTCTTCACTTCAGCCATAGCAAAGAGAAAGGCACAGTCAACTTCTTCGTCTTCTTCTTCTTCAACAACATCAACATCTCTTCACTTTGAAGCCCTCCAGCGACAGCGACGGAGACAACAACGCAACGAGACGAAGCCCTCCAGTGAGTGTTCTTCATCTTCTTCGTTTCTTCGTTTTTTTTCTGCAGATCAGGAAGTGCTCTTCCTCTTCTCTGTTCCTTTCTTCGTCTTCCCTCCAGTGAGAGTTCCTCATCTCTCTGTTTTTTTTTTTTTTTTGTTTGCCATTGCAAATCAGCAATTTTGATGGATGAGATTATTGATCTGTGAAAATGTAGTAGAGTATTATTTTACAATCTGTCATTGACTATGAAGCATGGGTACTTCAAAAAACTTGCCGTACCCGTACCGGGTACTTACCGGCGTACCGTACCTCGTATGGTACTTCTGTATACGTACCGGGTACACGAAACAAGTACCCAAGTTTTTTCTTTTTAATTTTTGATGTACCAAGACGTACCTGGTATATATCCAAACCGTACCGTACCGTACCGTACCGTACCGTACCTCAGTTGAAACAATATTTTTCTTCTACTACAGAGATAAAACTCATTTCACTAGATTTCTTTTTTAGTTTTTGTTTTATACTTAGCATGATTTTAAAATTAAACTATAGTTTGTAAGTTATTTAATATATTGACATTTAATTTTGATTTATACTTTTCCTTTTGGCATTAAATGTTAATTATAGGTTGGACCTTAACAAATTAAACCATTTAATTAATTTTTGCATTACTCTAAATTAAAAATAAATATTTTTTTACAAGCGTACCAAGCTGTACCCGTACCTTATTTTTTTTTGAATTTTACCGTATCGACGTACCCGTACCCATACCTGTGCTTCATAGGTCATTGAGTGTGTGCAAGTGACAATCTCTTCAATTAATTGATTGAAACAAGGGCAGTCTCTCAATTAATTGATACACAGATCTGTCATTAATTTAAATCACACCCTCTCTTGAGTGTAATTTAAATCACACCGTGCTGGTATAATAAATCACACCCTCTTCAATTACACAATCTCTCAATTAATTGATACAATCTCTCCAATTATCATAATTGATGAGTGTGTGCAATTGAGTATTTTTTTTATACGTATGCAAGTTATCATAATTTACAGTCTCTCAATTAATTTACAATCTGTCATTTCTTCTTGATCTGTGTAAATTGATGAGTGTGAATTGAAATATATTTACAATCTATCATTTCTTCTTAATCTGTCATTTCTTCTTGGAGCTGATATTTGTTTTTCCTTTGGTGCTGGCATTGTTGAATTGAAATATATTTGTCTTTTAGTTTTGTAGTTCTCTTTTTAGTTTTGATGTTTAACTTTAATTTGTAGGTTGGATCCTTTAACCATAATTATAAATGAAAATAAAAATAAAAATAAAATCTATTTTGGCGTACCGCAACTGTACCCGTTTCATACTTTTTTTGAGGTTTTCCGTATCGGCGTACCCGCACTCGTACCCGTACCGTACTCGTACCCGCACCCATGCTTCATAGGTGAGATTACTTATATAAACCTAAACGGTAGACAAAATTGTTTATCCCAAGATCTGGTTTTTTTTTTTTTTCTTTAAATTGACTTTTAAATATAAGTTTATGATATCGATTTGAGTATTTTGATTAATGTACATGTCACTAGGTTTGCATGTATGCTTATAGATATATATTATATACACATGAATATTTAATTCAGATTGGAGCTTCATATTAGTCTAGATGAATTCATCATTAAATCACATCTTGTAATTAAAAAGCTACTTTGAAGATAACTTCATTATAAATTCAAAAAATCAACTTGGCAATGGAATTGTACAGGGGAGGAAGGAGGGGGGGTGGGGGGCCCTGGTCCCTGCTAGCTTCCACATAATGCTATGTGTAAAAGAAAAAGTGTAGCATTTATGTAAATTATATAGGTGTTCAATTCTACACAAAGCAACAATTGACATGTAACTGTCCACATCATTTGGAGTAAATTTAGGAGTGACATTTTAGGGTTCTCAAAGTTTTTCTTTTACTCATATGTTATAATTCAATACACAGAGCCCCTCAAAGGTTTTTTATTTAAAAAAGTAATTAATTATTTCTATTTCCCATTGTGGTTATGTTATGGACATTTAAATGTTCCAAACTATTGTGTTGACAAAAGTTGTAAGCTATTATGGTTTCATTATGAATCATTGTGATATAGTTTTAAAAGAGCATATAGGTATGCACCTTTTAGATAGTGTGATTTGTAATCTATTATCATTCATGTAGTATGCGAATTATGCAATATTACATATGATTTATATTTTTTTAGTGGTGCATCATTGAAGTTCGAGTTCCTAATTCCTATAACATATTTAGAGTGTTCTCATTATTAATTAACTTATTTTTAATAGTGATTTATTTATTTTAATAACTATTTAAATCGTTTAAATCTATCAACTGTTTGCATTTGTTGAACCCTTGTTTTGGCCCCCCAATCATTAACTTCTAGATCCGTCCCTGGCATAGTAGCTTCATACTAATTCAAAAATAGACCAATGCTTTAAGAAACACAATCAAACATTAGAAAAATAAATGAAGCATAAGATATTTTAGTTTCACTATGCAAATTTTAGTAACAAACACGTACACGGATGAATGTGAGATATTAGTGAACCATCCCAGCGATGAATTGTTGAGCATATTTCCCCTGAGATATCTGACCATAAAAATAAAAAGATAAATAAGTTCATTATCAAAACTAAGCATATGTATTGCACATAGACCACTTAGACATCCCATGGAAATGAAGAAATCTTTTATCTTCAACAGCATTTGAACCAACTTATACAACATTAATGGAACACAAAAGATTACAATAAAAAACATAATTTGACAAATATGTTGCTTGGTGCTTGCATTGAAGTCGTAACAGATAACTAAGTAATTTGTGGCTTTTTTTTTTTTTTTTTTTTCTCCTTATAACTCATCATAATGCAATATATTAAGATATAATAAAAGAGTATCAAAAAGTTAAAACTAATATAAAATAATATTACTTAATTTTATTTTTTTATTTTTTATTTTTAGATGGGGGAAGCCCATGAGGCCAAATTAGAAAACATCACAAGCCTCCAACTCAACCAGAGAACTGAGAGAAGAAATAACATTTTCCATCCAAATTCTCAAGTGAAGTTAGAAAAGCCATTCTGGCCAAAGAATGAGCAATTTGATTTCCATCATGAAGAACATGATGATGATGATGGGGTCGTGCAGATTGTGGAATACCCACTTGAGTGGGTCATATGCCACTCTAATAGCCAAATTCCAAAATCTTTGCTTTTATCCGTTGGAATGGTGTTATTGTTAAAGAGGGATTTGCTCAAGCAGGTAAGTTGTTTCTAGAAATCTTGTAAGTAGTAGTTTCCCATTTGGCTTTTGCAGTCGGACTCGAAATCCTAGTAGCTCTAAGTTGTTCACAATTAGGCCAAGTTTGGGAAGACTAAATAAGTGCACTTTTTGACTTTTTATGAAATATGGGTTGGATTTGGGTTGGGTTTGAAGTGATGTGTTAGAGAGGTGATGTGACTTAAATAAGATGATGCGACTTAAATAGGATAGTGACTTTTTGACTTTTTGAATTTTTTTGAGGATGCCAAACTTGGCCTTAGTACTGTACATCAAATTTTATAAAGGTGAATGTGTAACTCAAGATGTTTTTTCCCTTACGAGGCAAGTTGTAGGCCTTAAGGCGTTGAGGTGTAAGCATTTTAAATATTAAATTTTAATATTAAATAAGTAAAATAAATATTTTAAATTAGTAAATAAATAACCAAACCAAGCCTTCAATCCCATCAAATGAGGTCGGCTACATGAATCCTCCTTCTCCACGCAGCTCTATCAAAGGTCATTTCGTTAGTCAAATTAAGTAGATCCATATCTCTATTTACAACGCTAGCCAACGTTAATCTAGGTCTACCCCATCCCCTAGCACTTCCATTTAACATTTTATTGTAGAGAAGGAAGCTTGCCTTCAATGAAAGTGAAATTGACATTTTTACCTTTAGTGATTGAGCTTCTCAGTTGTCCATTTAACTTCTCTTTTCTTTTCTTTTTTCCTTGATTGATCATTTAGTCTTATAGAATATTGTTGCAAAAGGGGTTGTTTTTTAGTTTTTGCATTTTTATGTTTGAACTGTCTACTAGATTAAGTTTAACAGCCTAGGGCAACTTCTTCATATGCTAACTTGTATGCTTAATTATACGCAAAAGGCATACAAGGCTCACCCAAGGCGCATGCTATGATGCGAAAGCCTTTGGAGAGTATAACCTAAAAATCAATTCTAACTCTATTATATGAGATTTTGGTGAAGATCAATAAAGTTTGTCGATGAGATTGGGGAAGAGTGACTCATGTAATTCCTCCATTGAAGATTGTAGTGAAATCGCAGCGACTTTGTGGACATAGCCTTTGTTTTAGGGTGAATCACATAAATAATTGTATATTGCTTGTGTTTATTTGTTTGATCTATTTACTTTCTACTTTCGTTGGTTGTGTGTGTGATTCTTAGGTCGTGAAGGTTTTGTGATTATCCACAACCACTATTATCATAGTGTTAGTTCCTAGAGCAAGAAAGTAAGATTAACATAAAAAAATCTAAGGGTTCAAAATCTGAGTTATGAAGACGGATATTGTAGATATCCCATTTTGACTGACCATTAAGACTTAGGCACTTGAATGCTTCCCGATGATAAAAGTGTTAAACTTTGACTTTAGAAACACTTCGAGTTGTTGTGAGCTGTTGTATCACCCTTTTTACATCCAAAAACCATCTTTTTCCAAAAATGGCCATTTTACCCTTGAAGCCATTTTTATCCAAAACCTAACTTTTTTGGCCTCTTTTGGAGAGATAGGGAGTGGGCTTTTCCAAAAGTACCAGCCGACCTTTCATCAAAAAAGACATTTGGAAGTTAATTTGGCTTTCTTAGGCAACAAATTAGCCCAGGAGCATGATAGTGGACTTAGTACCAAGTGGGCCCATCGGTTGACCAACACACGACCACAGTTGGGAGATCTACCCGTACTTGCCATCACCCAGCTGCGCATTGCATTCTTGGCCACACAAGGGGCCAGATGTGGCTGCACCTTGCTTCAGCTGGAACAGTCTCCTGGTTCATTTGGGATTGCTGATCGATTTAAGTGGGAGGCACTGCAAGAAAGAGATGAGACAACCCTAGAATGTTTAGAATTAGCCCCTAGAGTGGCTCATGCCTAGAAATACACCCCCTTGCGTCACTTTTTGAGGATCCCAAAAGTTGAGTGAGCTTGATGCTTCAGAGTTGCTCCCCTTGGCCTCAAATCCAAGATTTCTAACCCTAATACAGCAACAAATCAGCTTCAAAAAGTATATCGAAGTTCAAAGAAAGTTGGTCAAAACACCATTGAAGCTCAAGGGATGAATTCAAGCAAGTTTGCTTGCCTTTTCTTGTGTTCTTTGGTTTGATATTCAAACCTTACATAGTGTTATTATTCTTTATTAATTTCAGTATGTTTTAAGTCATGTTTTTCATATTTGATAATGGTTAGTTGACCACATGTGAGCATAACATCATGTATTTTCATGTTAGTTAGGTTTTGTTTGTTTTTGTTAGCTTGATTGCATGATTATGGTTGTGTTTTTAAGATGGTAGAGTTGTTGTAAACCATGGATATTAACCCAGTTAGATCATGCATATTGTAATAGTTTAGCATTGTTTTGATTATTATGTGTTAAGTGTTACTTTTGTTGCATATTCCTCATGTTAGTCACCTAACTGGGTTATAGGTTTATGTCGCATGTTTTAGTTGTCATGTTTAGGATCATTGTGCATTGTTGCATGTTTTGTTGGCATGGTGGTGAGTAGTACTAGGTGAATCCCTTTTCTTCATAGCATATTGCTTGCTTTATGCATTGTTTTTCAATAATGCAAGTCATATGTTTTATGTGTTTCAATCATTTGTTTTGGATGTTTTGTGATATTACTTGAGTTGGAAGCATGTTAATAGCCATGCTGTTTGAGCCATGTTTTTGTGTAAGAAAATCATATTTGTTTGTGAAAATCATTAGCTTTTATGGTCTTATTCATGAGTCCAAGTTCAAGTTAGGCAATATCTTGTTTATTCAATCAAGTAGTTGATAGTTTAGTAAAGAATTTAGGATTAATGATTAAGTTCATGAGAATCAATTGAATCATAAAATTTCGTAAAGTAAAAGATTAGTAGTGGCCAATCAATTGATTGGGTGAGAGGGGTGCTCAATTAATGACATTCCCCTTTCATACCTAAACTCTCGAGCCAAGATTTTTGGTTATGACGAATTAATGTCTATATGTTAGTTTCGGAGTCAAAGATGTTTCTAAGTTCCCCAAGAAAGACTAAGTGGCGACACTTTGTCGTGAATCGATCTATTATGATAAAACCCACAGAGTTTTCCTATCTATTTAGGCTATGTTTGGTAAGAGTAGTTTTTAGCCAAAAAGCCACTATAAGTTGTCATATCACTCTCTCTACTTTCTACATGTCTTTTTGTAAAAAGCCAAAAAAACTAACTAAAATAGCCAAAAAAAACTAACTAAAATAGCCAATTCCCAAACGGGGCCTTCATTTAGAACTTTGTTGAAGGATTTTTGGTGTTTTAGGTCACATTGATACACATGTATTGTTTCTCAAGCAAAGCCAGGACAGACTCTCTGACCCCTGTAGACAATGTTAGCATGATGTTATTGTTAAATTATAATTTAATTGCTTGTTAAGAAAGGAAGTGCAGCAACCGTCTCAATATACATGTACCGGGACTTCACCTGGCATGAGATCCGAGAGGGGCTATAGAAGTCTGGTATTAGATGTTAATATGTTAATATAGTGTTATTTAATAACTGGAAGACATTTTGGTGAATTGACAATTTTAGTGCACAATTTGTCTCGTTTCACGCGCATCATTGCCCAATCCGGGTTGAGATTTGAAAGATGGACTCTTTAGGGCTTCTAATTATTATTTTTGTGTTATTTATGTATATCTTATTATTATTAGTTGACCATGAATTTCCTAGAATTCTAGTACAAAAAAATGTACATTTTCTGTGTCGGAAACTATACAATTTTGAGCTAGGGTCTTAGGGGAAAGCCCAAGGCCCTTGAACTAAGCAAATATAAATTTTTTTATAGATCCTAGAGGACCAGTTGAACCTCTCTGTCTCTTTTTCCTCCCATTAGTCATCTTTACCTCAAATGATGCATACAAACACTTGGGTTTACTTACATCCTTTCCTTTCACCATTTGGGAAAAGCAGGCACATGACCAATTGACCACCTTGTTATATGATATACATATACACATAAATCTGATTTTTTTTAATCTACAGTGGGGATTTGAGGGTTTTCGAGATTCAGTCTTAGCCATTTGTTACAACTTTGGTTAAGGGTTAACCTAAGGTTCGTCTATGGTTATTTTAGCGTTGTTGGGGAAGAACCACTCATTTCTGCCATTTCCTCCCCCAAACCGTGACTCTCTTTCTCTCTCTCTCTCTCTCTCTCTCTCTCTCTCTCTCTCTCTAAATTTCTTTCCTCTCTAGAATTCTCACACAAAAGCCTTGGCTTCATCTTTGTTTGTCAAAGTAAGTGAGTGTTTTTTTGTTTTTAGGCCTACAACCTTACATTAAGGAGTGATTAGAAAACTTGGAAGTGGTTTTAGGATGATTTGAATATCAAAGTTGATGAAGAAGGCTTGTTCTTGGAGCATTCAACTTTCCTACCTCATTTCCTCATTCCTTTTGTTGAAAAAGCTTGATTTCAAGGTAAGGATTTTCTTATCTCTTGCTTAGAAAGCATGCAAGGGTGTTATTTCAAAATTTATGACATGATTTTATCTATGGAAGTGTACGAGCACGAAATAATCTGTCTCGTATAATCCTGTTGATCAAGTCTTCACTTCTCCAAACGTTGTTGTCTTTATCACCTGAAAACACAAGCGTGAGCTAGCTGGCCGGTGTGTGTCGGAAACTCCTTCGATGCCTAAGTCCGCAAATAGACAATAGATAATAAGCTCTGTGTATTCGTGAATAAGAATTGCAATACCTAGATATAGGCATAATCATGAGCTCTTATAGATTCCACGTGGCAACCCTAGTAGGACTCTTAACTCTACTTAGTAGAATCCTCCTAGGAATCACTTTCCCACAGGATAATGCCTATTCTGATAACACCCTACTCACTGCCAACCAAGTGAGATGGTCAATCACCCTGCTCGGCCCACTATGCCTAGCCGAGCTATCTGGTGCAACTACTCTGACCAGGCCGTGCAATCACTGACCACCATAAGTCACCTTGCCCAGATAACCCTAGCACGGCCTTCTGTAGCACACCATTCTGGTCCGTCCACCAATGGTGCACACAACCATCTTAAGGCCCATTGACCGGCCCAGCAACCTTTTGTAACGTTACCGGGCTATCCACGCTCTCATCTCGGCCCATAGCGCAGCCCAACATCTAATAATGATAGACTTACCTCGGCCCAATTTATCTACATAAATTACCCTCTCAAGAAGAATGATTAGTCTGTATTTCTTCCAAACCCTAAGCTATCTAGTTGATCCATGCCTTCTTGAGCTTCTTTTTGAGTTAGAGTTGGATTCCTATCTTGAAATCTCTAAAAGAGTTCTTAATATGTGACTTCATGAACTCTGAATATAATATTGTCATATCTATCTTGAAATCATGAAAAACATTATTTCATTAATTTAGGGCTTTTTTTTTTTCAAACCTCAAAAAGAGTAATCTATGGCATGTTTGAAGACTTTTCTCGTCTCCACGTGCTAGTACACATTAAACAAAGCGTCGGACAGAGCATTCATTATATGACCCCTACATATGTAGAACTCATTTTCTCACTTGGTCCTGGTGCAAGTTTGAGTGATTGTCTCATCTTCTTCTTCAGGGTATTATGTATTCAGCACATACACCACGTTGAGCATTGTCAAAAGGAAACGTAACTTCTTCTACCAACGCTTGAAATTTTCTTTATTGAAGCGGCTAAGCTTGACAAAGTCTTGTGTCATCTTCTACAAGGACATCACCATGATCACGAGATACTATCTCTAGAGTGTTGTTACAAATTCTCCGGGTTGACGATGGTGATGACGAACTTCTAATAAATAACTTGCTATAATACACATCGAGTAGCATTATGGATGTTGCTTTCCTTTTTTCTTTTTCTTTTTGATAATCGACATTGCCCTGATCACGAGATACTGTCTTTGGAGTGTTACAAATCCTCTAGGTTGATGATGGTGATGACAAACTTTTGATAAATAATTTGCTATAATACACATTGAGTCATGTTATGAATGCTTTCCTTTTTTCTTTTTTTTTTTTCTTTTTGATAACTTGGTCTCTAGCACACAAGACTGACTAATTCGAGGGACCAATCCCACCGCTAAGAAATTATTTGCACGTAAGAGGTTTCAAACCTGAGACTTTGAAGGGAATACACCCCAAGCCCTAGGCCAACCCCTTACGGTTATGAATGTTGCTTTCATAAAGATAGTATTTGCCCCTACCAGATGGTGTGCACTAGGTTAACATCAATCTTTCATCAGGATATAATGAAGATGATCTTAAGGATATTCAATCTACGTTTGCACAAACAAAGACATATCAAAATACCTTTGTATAAAACAAAGGCTAGGGAAGCGAGGTCTAATATTCTGTTTTTGTAGAGTAATAAAATATTAGAAAACAGAAAGCTCTTGATTGAAAATTTGAAACAGAGAGAGAGAGAGAGAGAGAGAGAGAGAGAGAGAGAGAGAGGATTTCAAAACATGTCTTTGAAATCTAGATGTTGGATTGAATGATGGAAATGGACTGATCATAGGCATGTGGAAGCACCCCAATGAACGGATAATGATCCTTGATAATACCTAATCAAATTTGATAGTCCGATTGAGCCTTGATGATCTGAATCTTGTCTTACCTAAATGGGTGTAACGACAAGACACACCTGATTGTGATTGGATGCCATATGTACCGTACGATCACGCAGCTACATGATCAAAGGCCATGATCACACCGATCTTGATCGACACGCAACTATTCGATTGGTTGGGCCATCACATTGCCATGTTGTGCCAATTGTATTCCACATCAATGCCATCATATGCTGACATGGACCATCCCACATCATCACCATGCAGTCATTCCAAACCCGCCATGTCATTGCCACCAAGCTTTCTAGAGCAAATAAGAAAACATATCCATGGTGCCTCGTGCAAAGCACGTAGTGTGCCATCAAACACCACATAACCACTACCCACACGCATGTTCAAATGGTGCTTCGCACCATCCTTGCGGTGTGTGAGCATACAGACTAGCACCCTTCCCACAAATCCTTAATCAAGGGAATATTCCTTGTAGTTCTTTATTAAATCAACATTTATCTCTCATGTTTTTGAAGTGGGACAAGCCACAAAGCTAAAAAAAAGCTCTCTATAAGGAAACAGTGAAGGTTTTGAAAACTACCAAATAACAAACCTATTTTAATTTCAAAAATTCCCCAACACTAATTAGTAAAGATCAACTACTTTCCAACTTTGTGTTGAAGTCCATGAGAAATAGGAGAAATATAGAAGCTTTTGAATGCCTATGTTGTTCTTCTACTCGATGGTGTTGAGTTTATGAGAATATAAAACTTTGTTTATATGAATCGCATAAGCTTTGCAAAGACGAAGCCACAACATCATTCCCTTTGTCTTTATGCACGAACTTTATCTACTATTCACAACAACAAAACAATCCTGATTTAACTTTCTTAATTTTTAAAATCAAGTCCTAACCAAGCCAAATCTATCCTCAAACTTATTGGCCTTTAATTCAACAAACGAAGACCACAAGACATAAACTTTCTAGTCCTTCTAATTGCACCAAATCTAAAACTCCAGTAACCTGCCACTTTTGAGAGTGAACAAATTCAAGCTTTTCCCCTTCTACAAACCACAGAACGTTTCTTTGGTTATAAACCTTGAAGCAATTTCTTCCTTAAACCCATCACAAATCCACTTGTAGTCAGCCTAGTGCCCTAATTTGTTTATTTATTAAACATAAAGTGGAACATTTTTAAACATGGAGCCTTCCATATATGCAACAATATGAAAGATGAAATGGTGCACTCAAATATATCTAGGGGGAATAATTTATCAGTGGAAAATGGGGCACAAAATTACAAATTAGTGAGAATCTTTTTGCGTGCAAGTCTGGATACACACAAGACTTGCAAAGATTCTCACGTGTGTAAATTGTTTTGGTCCTCTACCCCGATGTGTAATTCCCTAGTATATCTCAATATGAAATATGATTCTCTCAACCTAAGAAGACCACAAAGAAATGCATTATTTCCATGAAATGCCAAAAATATGAAGCATTTGGCAAGTAAGTTCACTCACATATATTTCAAATTATCGCTCGCAAAAGTTGGAAGTTCACCAACCAGATTGTTGAAACTTAAGTCCCTGCAATAGAAAATAATCAATAAGTAACAAAATAAACAAATTCATTAAAATTCAAAATACCTTAAATAAACATTGAATCGGAACTATATATTATTGGAGGAATGCTTTCATCCATAAAACATGCAAATAGATCCCATAAAACAAAACATTTTTGTTAGTGATATTACAAGATGGTATTAGACATCTTAATATTTACTGTTGGGCCCATTTTATGACAGTCTAAACTTTTAGACAATAACTGATCTACCATGGTATTCATGTAAGATTTTTGAATGAATCTCTATATTCAATTGTGTTTCAATGTATACATTTGATATATATAGCAATTCTAGACCTAATCCTAAACCTAAACCTATCCTAAATAGAAAAGAAAAAATCTAAACCAATCCTAAATAGAAAACAATATTCACATAATATATACTATACTAATATTATTCTCACACCCCCGCTCGAACTCAAGGTGTTTGGGCAAAAAGCACTGAGAGTTTGCCAAAAAGAAACTGAAATCGAGCAGTGGTGTGAGTCTTGGTAAAGAAGTCAGCAAACTGCAGAGCCGAATAGATGAAAGGAAGCGAGATAAAGCCAGACTACAGATGCTGACAAATAAAGTGACAATCAATCTCAATGTGCTTGGTCCTCTCATGGAAGACAGTGTTATGTGCAATCTGAATAGCACTACGGTTGTCACAATAAAGGGAGGTAGGAGAAAACCGAGGGACGCCCAAGTCAGAGAGAAGACAATGAAGCCAAATAACTTCAACAGTAGCATGAGCCATAGCACAATACTCAGTTTCGGTAGTAGAGTGAGCAACAACAGTTTGTTTCTTACTTTTCCAAGTGATCAAGGAATCGCCAAGAAATATACAGAAACCAGACGTGGATTTGCAATCAGTAACATCACCAACCCAATCAGAAACAGCATAGGCCACCAAATCCAGAAAGGAAGAAAATGACAATAATAAACCCTGAAATATAATACCTCGATGAGAGGAGGAAGCTGAAAATAAGGTAGACGTTCGAGAAAGGCAATAGCGCGGGTGACATAAAGGCGACGGGAATCAGGGTTATAGCGATAACCTTTCTGAGTGAGACTAACCCAAAAAGACACATAGGACAAACTGGACACTAAGTTTGGTCCTATCTTTACGGGGTAAAAGAACAAAACAAGAAGACCTCAACCACACGAAGGAGAGAGTAATTATGAAGTTAAGAAAACAGAGTCTCATAAGGAAACCGACCAGAAAGAAGGGGGGTAGGCAACGGTTGAGAAGAAAAGCAGCAGTAAGAACTGCCTCAGCCCAAAATGGAGCCGGAATGGAGGCAGAGAGAAGGAGAGACCTAGCTGTCTTAAGGAGATGACGGTGTTTACGCTTAACTCGACCATTTTGGGCAGGTGTATCAATACAAGAAGTTTGGTGAATAGTACCCAATTTGTCCAAATATTCACAGAATTCAGTTTTAAAGTATGCTCCGCTCAAGTCAGACCACAACAATTTAATAGAAGACCCAAACTCTGTAGTGATCATAGACTGAAAAGTACGGTACATCTGGTAGAAGTCCGACTTATGAGTCATAAAATAAACCCAAGTGGGACATAAAGGCAGTCAAAGAGGTTGTCATAGGCAGATGCAAGCTCTCCACTACATAGAGGTCTGCAACTCTATGACCGGTCCTAATCTGCTGCTTAGACATCCGATCCTGCATAGAACAGATAGAAGAAGAAGAAGAAGAAAAGATAACATCAAAACTAGAGGCATCAAGTTGACTGATTGATAATAGGCTGACAAATAACTGAGGAACATATAAGACTGATGGAATAGAGACAACAGACATAGCAGACGGTAGGATAGACCCAACAGATATAACAGACATACAAGACCCATTAGTAGCATTAACAGTAATAAGAAAGGGAGGTGGAGTACAATTATGAAGTAATGAGGGATGAGGAGTCATATGATGAGAGGCACCAAAATAAAAAATCCAAACAAACGAAGAGATACCTGAAGAAGACCCAAGCAAACCTGAATGCAGAGAGGAAACAATAGAGTTAGATGAAGATGATTGGGAGGTAGACAATATATGCTAAAGCTCACCAATCTGAGCACCCAAGGAAGCCAAGTCAAGATGAGAAGCCGAAGTAGATGCAACATAAGCAGTAGAAGGCAAAAAAGTACTCTGAGAGGGAACTCGAAACGGTGGCTAAGACTGCTGAGAAGACAGAGCAAACGAACGTCCCTTCTTGGGACAGTGATACTTCCAATAACTCTTCTGATGGCAAAAAGCACTCATCTAAAGCTAAGGGCCACTTCTTGGACCTAACAGAATCCAAGAAGACATGGAGAATTGATAGCCTAAATTTGATAATCCATCATCGTAATGAACCAAAAATAGCGAATCGATTGGGTGAAGTGTAATAAATTGAAATCTGATGGGGTCAAACTGTAATAACCCGAAACTATTTCGAAATGGGCAAACACTAATCAACTAAGAGCAGATAACCAAAGAGAGAGAGAGTGATCAGAGAATAAAGACCAGAGACGAAGAGAGAGAGAGAGAGAGAGAGAGAGAGAGCTTTGTCAACAAAAACGAAGCAGAGAGCTTCAATTGACACAACTAGCAAGATAGAGGGGCCTCGCAACTGAAACTGAAGCCGAGAGAACCAGAAGCTGAAGCCGAAGTTGAAGATGCGAGAGAACCAGACGAAGTCCAGCGAGAGGCCAAGCCAGATATAGGTTGCGAGAGAGAGAGAGAGAGAGAGAGAGAGAGAGAGAGAGAGAGATCCCTCATACGAGCAGATGGGTCAAATGTGTCTTTGGATTGTGATTCTGGTGGCAAATACGACTCCGATGAACACCCAATGGCAGTGAACCAAAGACTAAAGAACCAGACGAATCGCGATGTGAGAGAGAACTCACTAGGTTGACTTCAAACTAGACAAAAACGAACAGAGATGGCTGCTAGGGTTTCGAATCCTTCAGATTAGGTTTCGAACCAACCTCTGATACCATGTAAGATTTCTGAATGAATCTCTATATTCAATTGTGTTTCAATACAATGTGCACATCTGATATATATAGCAATTCTAAACCTAATCCTAAACCTAAACCAATCCTAAATAGAAAAGAATAAACTAAACCAATCTTAAATAGGAAACAATATTCACATAATATATACTATACTAATATTATTCTCACAATTCATTCATGCAATTATATGACCTGGCTAGGTTCAAGTATCATAATCTCGTCAGTTCCCCTTATTGGTGGTGTTTGGGAAGTCCCAAACTTGGGTTTTTTTTTTAATTTTTTTCACAAAAAGATAAACTTTTTACAAAATCAAAAAAAATACATCCGAACAAAATATCACATCCAAATCCATAATCATTTCACTTTTTCTCTCACAAACATCACATCCAACCACAAAAAAACCCAACTATCTTCCCAAACACAAAAAAAAAATTTCTCCAATAATATCCTACAACTATAAAAACCTACATAAAAATCCACTTCCCAAACACCCACATTATGTCCTATTGTGGACTTTGTTTTGTGTATGTTAATTTCTATCGCTCTATTCAAGTTAATTTGTTTAGTTTAGTTGCCTCTCACATAAGAGAGGTGTTATTTATTTATTTATGTTTTTCTGAGCACATTGGGGTGTTAGATAGGTTCCGGCACATTGTTGAGCCCATTTCATACATAAATCTCTTGGACCATATTTGATACATGACGAGTAGTCAAGAAGTTTCTTTGAACAAATGGAGCGTCAGAAGTCCATGAGGATTGATGCATTTGTATATCTATGAAATAATCAGTTTGCGTTTGAGTTAGTTAGGCCAACTGAATCATTAGGATATTGGGGCAACCGCCTTGGGACTCAAATTTTTAAGGTCCCTATTGATATGCACTCTTCTATTTCGTAAAGTGATGCGAGTTGATTTGTTAGTAGTTGCTGGTTGAACTAGCCATTATCTATAAATAAGTGGTTAATCCCTCAATAACTAACTTATGATATTTTGATATTGTAAATTTCAGATCTTTGGCTCTTGTATACCAATTTAAGAATTGCTCTCTCTAAAAATTCAATTTTCTTTTGATTGTGACTCCATTATTTGGTATAAAGTCCCTAGATTTTGTACTATTCCTGATTGGATGTCACATTCGTCAATCATATAAGTTGAACAGTGTTGATTTCAGTATCTGTGGTTTACAAGCTCCTTCAAATTACATCAGGAAGTCCAAGTCTCTCAATAGGTGTACAAAAAATGTCTAAAATGCTGGTTTCCATTGAGTTTAATGACTAAAATACTATTTTTCCATCAATTTTACTTAACAAAAATAGGTAGATGATTTAGATTGAAAACAAATCAAAAGATTAAGGTTTAAATTGATAAAATTAAAAATTCAGGATTTATTTCGTTATAAGGCTCAAATCCTGAGTTTTTTTTTTCTTATTTGTAATTTCCCCAAGTATCAAACAGTAGCAAATAAAATAAACTTCACTAATTGCATCAAATTTGATAATCTACATTCAATAGAAGTATCTTACAAATATTCTAGGGATCGACTTCGCCAAATAAATTCAGGGATTTGACCACCAAGTGAGCAATTCCGCAGTGTTCTGGAGCAATTATTTTGATTAGACTGCCAAAGTTCACATACAATGAAAGCAGCAGATATAATTTTATTGTGTTAATACATAATGAGAGGCTCACAGGTGTGTCAATGACTGATTATTCACAATGGGGAAATCTCTGGGACTTCCAGTTATGTCAGCAAGCTGCCTGAACAAAGAAATGGGAATTGGAATGGGAATTTAAAATAGCAAGTTGTAATCAAAATAACTTGAGTGAGGAAACAAAATATATGGCCTCAGCCAGGGGTAAAAAATTACAAGATTGTAAGATTCTTCAATGATTGGAACACTCCATGACTAACAGGCCATTCAAAATTGTTCCCCAAGAGGTACCTATGAAGACCAAAAGTCGAACGTGAAAAAAAGGAATCAAACTTCCATGGTGCATACATGGGTAGCTTAATTAGACTAGCTCAACTGAATGCTTACAATTCCCCAATATCTTTCCATTGGGCTATGAAAGCAGGTATTTGTCCATTGAAGTTATTCCCGCGGATGTCACTACAAAAGATAAATGAATGAACTTAAAGAGAAGGTGCTTAGCAACAAAAGTGAAACAAGAAATGTAATATCAAATCCACTTACAAATATGTCATGTTTTTAAGTTGATCAAACGATTGACGCAAATTTCCACTAAAATTATTATTCGGTAGGTACCTGAAATCATAAGCGATAACGTGATTGTTACAACAATACAAGTCATGAAATATACTTCTCTAGTTGCAGTTGAAATCTATTTCTTCATGCTCTTAATCTTCATTATTTTCACTAGTGAAAATTGTTGATCCCAAGAGTTTCCATGTATACCATTTTCGGGGAACATTTAGAGGAAACATTGAATTTTTAGGATTTTTGAATTTTGTAGGTGGGGTCCAAAGTATTGATTGGATGCTAATAGCCCTCGGAGTTTAACCAAATAAGTTTGAAAATTGAATTTATGGCTTGAGTGCCCTTAAAAAATAAATAAAATAAATAAATAACTCAAATGAACAAATAGGGTCCAAAAATATAGAGAAATATTTGTAAATAAATCTATCAGTTTTGTAACATGTATTTTTTAGATTTCAACAATTTAATAATTTTATTAATCTTTAATACAAGGAATTTTACAAGTAAATGATGTAATAGAATTTGAGAAGGTCTTCTACATTGAGTAAAGAATCAAATATAAAGCAAATCAATATTTATAAAAAATTTAACATTTAGAATTTAAACTGTAGCTCCATATAAATTAATGGATTTGAAGGATATGACCATAATTTAAGAACCAATAATTTAGAATTAAGATGGAAAAACCAAATTGGTCTGTTTACTCTGGTAACCAAATAGTCATCAAAGGGAGGCTTACAGATACATAAGATTTGTGAGATGTCCTAGCTCATCGGGAAGTTCCCCTGAGAGCCCATTATCAGATAAATCCCTACAAAAATAATAATAATATAAAATAAAATATTGAGAATGGAATAGTTCACTAACAATAAATAAATCATATACGAAACAGGATCAGTAGAGTTTTACAGAGCCGTAAGGTTAGAAAGGCTCCCCAGTTGAGAAGGTATCTGTCCTGACAATAAATTACCATCTAGATACCTGTAATTTATTAACAACAACAACAGAAGACCATCATATTACTATCCACAACACTACCCATAAAAAAACAATAAACAGTTGAAATTCATTTTACTTATGCACTCATACTAATCAATTTAATTTTCACCACACAAATACATTCGAGATAAATTATGGGTTAAAAAGAGTGCGGTTCATATCATTTATGGATTACTATTATTGTGTTAAGAGCAATACTAAAAATTTACCCAGAAACATCAATGTGTGTTCAGATTCGTTTTGTACATGAACCGCACAATACACACTTTCAATCTGCACTACACATTCCATTCTTGACCCAAATCCAGGACAGACTTACTGTCGTGTTAAACCTAATAAAACCTATGTCAGTTGTGCAGAGAGAGAGAGAGAGGGGAGGGGGAAAGCCGTCACACTTACAAACACACGTAGAGATGGAAGAGCACCCAATTCTGGCGGGATTCGACCATTAAAATTGTTGTCTGATAAGCTCCTGCGGAGGGAAAAAATATGCTTCTTATTGATGATTGAAAAGAAATTGATATATGCCTAAACAAATGACAGAGAAAACAAATATGATATACAAAATTCTGGGAGAAATTATTTATAAAAAAAATATATATATATATATAATTAAGAGTTTAATTCTCATAATAAATTAAAGGGAGATTTACCAATAAATCCCAAAATTTGAACTTATGAACCAATTGGTCCCATTTTTATTCTACTAAACCGTTTAGTCCCATTCAATTGTAAGGGACGTAATTACCCTCATTTAACCGTTTGGGTGTGTTACATGTGATACATTGTGAGGGTGTCACACAATGGCAAAGCGCTGTAAGGGGTTTTTGTTTTGGGCTGGGTTGGTGTGTTTGGGGGTTCACACAGGCATACACACACTCACACACACACACAGCATAGAGCCCTCTCTCTTCATCTCCTTCTCTCTCTCTCCTACTCTTCTTCCTCTCTCTCTTCTTTCTCCAATCCGAGCCCCTAAAATCCATCATCTTCTGGTTCGCCCTCTCTCTCCTCCTCAGCCCTCTCGCTCCCTCCTCCGTCACCGGCGGTGACATTTGCGTCGGCCTCGGAAAACTCCTCAATCCACCCCCTCTCCAAACCGATGACCCAGATCGCGACGATCCGAAGAAGAAAACCCCCAATCGGCGATCCAGAGCTCGTAAAAACGAAGATTTAGGGTTCATTCAAGCTCCTACGATTGTTACACACACACACACAGATCTGTTACAAATTTGTTGTTTGGTTTTGATTTGTTATAGATCTCTCTCTCTCTCTGTGTATATATATATATATCTGTTGTGTTTTGTGTTTGATTCTTGCCGAAATCTTGCTAAGAAGACGGATAATGAAAGGGTTTTTTTTCTTTTTTGAATAGATCTTGATAAATTGAACAGACAATTTGATAAGCTTGCCCTTCATGGTCTGCCCATGGCCGTTTTTCGGGTTCACATCGAATACACACACTGTTACACACACACAGCAAACACACACACACATGCACAGTGCTGGCTTCAACACACCCCCCCCACACACACAATGGCACACACACATAGCAAACACAGTCCCACACACAATGATACACACACACACACACAGAGCAAACACAGTCCCAAAAAAAGAACTGATCAAGCAACGACAGTCCAACATTAAAACTAAGGGCACTCTCGTCCACACAATTAAACAAAAATGGGAAAAAAAAACAAAAAGGACCAAATCAACCCACTAGTAGGACTATTTGGTATAATAGAATAAAAGTAGGATTATTTGGTATAACAGTTTGTAAAGTAGGATTTATTGGTAAATAATCCTAAATGGGATTACAGATTTATATATATATAATTAAGAGTTTAATTCTCATAATAAATTAAATTACAGATTTTTAATTTTTTTCAATTTAAATATTAAATTTTTACTGTTGTCTCAATCTCAATCATCAGTTTATTTCTGTTAAACAAAACTACAAAAGAAGAGTATTTTAGTAATTATACTAACTATTTTACAATATATATGGAAGGCTCCATTTGCACCCAAAAATTAGGTCGGGGAAAATTTTATTTACGCATCATTAATTCTTTCATTACATACCATTAACAGATTAAATTTATATATTTTAATAATATCCTCAAATAAAAAGGTCATTAAAAACAATATGGGAGTGTATTCTAACCATTCAAAGATTTCATATATAAAAAGATTAAATATTCTTCACATACTATCATCACATATAGGCATATAAAACATGTAAAATAAAACATCCAAAATAAATTAATTTTAAAGATTTTACGGTTTAAGAATATTGAAATCAATTGATTTTGGATTTAAGAATATTAAAATCAATTAATTTTAAAGATTTAAGGTTTAAGAACATTAAAATCAAAGGATATTTACCAATAAATCCCATCTCACAAACAAATACTTCGATTAGTCCCAAATTTTTTATATTGATCTATTAAATCCTATTAGTGGAGAGTTTATTTCCGTTTAGCCCTATTTTTTATTTTGGTATTGTTTTGCGAATAATTATACCCTTTTATTAATGTGGCATGTATGTCGTGATATTCCAATGTGGCAGGTATTAATGTAACACTCCAAAAAACTAAAAACTCCTTAGTGTACTTTTTCCAAATGTGATAACGTGACGGATATGATATAACACTTCAAGACTTTTACTTAAAAAAAAATAAAAAAAAACTCCTTAGTGTATTTTTTCCAAATATGACAACGTGACAGGTATGATGTGACGCTCTAAAAAAACTAAAAGCTCCTCAGTGTACTTTTTTTAAATGCTACAATGTGGCGGGTATGATGTGACACTCTAAAAAAATAAAAGCTCTTTAGTGTACTTTTTTTAAATGTGACAACGTGGCGGGTATGATGTGGACACTCCAAAACAATAAAAACTCTATAGTGCATTTTTTCCAAATGTGACATGTGACACTCTAACGTAGCGGGTATGATGTGACACTTTAAAAAAATTAAAAACTCCTTAGTATACTTTTTTCAAATGTGACACTCTAACGTGTCGGGTATGATGTGACACTAAAAAACTATTTAGTATACTTTTTCCAAATGTGACACTCCAATGTGGCGGGCAAATAAGTCATTACACATCTAAAACGACTGAATAGATCACAAGAAAAAATATGGGACTTATTGGTCAATTTTCCTAAAATGAATTAGTTTTGAAGATTTGCAGACCATGGATCATACTAAGATTGTTGATTTCGAACAATGTAACAATGAAAATGTCAATTTACTACTTGTCTTTTTGATTTTTTGTTTATCTCGTTCGTATAGTCATTGGGAAGATAACTTTGTTCATCACGTGTTCGGATAACCAGAGTCGAACTTTTACACAATGTTCAATTATTTTTATTCGAACACAATTTTATTCAAATTATTAAGGTTGATCAAATTATAAATGTTCTTACATAAAAAAAAAAATTTAAAAAAAAGATTTGAACATTTTAATTCCTTAAGAATTTCATTTCTCAAATTTAATTCAATTCAATAATTTAATTTATTTTTGGTATTTTTTTTTCTTTTTTACAAAAAAGTAGATGTATTGAACATTTACAAAATAAATAAATAACATATAAAATTTAATAGATGTTTAACAGAATAAAAATAAACATATAAAAAAATATTTAACATAATAAGTCTGAACGAGTTGAAATTGCTCACCATATAAAGTATGAATGTATTTATTTTGTTCAACATAAATATTTCAAACATATTTAATTTGTCCAATTTTATTTTTTTGTACGATGATGTTATATTCAGACAATCAAAGTTGAACCAAACTCGAAATATAAATTGCAATAGAAGTTGAATTGGTAACCAAATCAAAAGAAAATAGGAAAAACATATCAAGGTGAAATCCATTTATTCGGAAACTTATTTATAAGCAAAATTCATATATTTGGCAGTGTATTTCTAAAATAATGGTTATTGCTCAATATTTAATATCTGAATAATTATCAATGTTCAACTCTATGTTTCTGAACATTTAATTTTTTAACTTCTTCATATTCCAATTTCAAACAAAAAGAACTATCCAATATTATATATGATATTATATATGTTCTAATTTTACGTTGTTCAAATCTAAGTATCTGCACATGTTTCAAATGTTCGGTATCAAGTATTTGAAGCAATTTCATAAGTATCCAGATGGAATAGCTATAACCATGTTTTTTTTTGTTCGAAACTGAGTATACGGACATATTTAATTTGTTGAACATTAAGTATACGAATGGAAAAGCTAGAACCAATTTTCTATTGTTCACAACAAAGTTTTCGAATATATTTTATTTATTCGACACTAATAAGTATTCGAAGAAACTGCAGAACTCACTTTTTTCAAAGAATCAAAATTGAAAGGCCCCAAATTGATAAAATGCCAACATACCGTAAAACGATAGGGTTTGGAGACGAACAGAAATAGAAAATGACGGGTTGGCAACGAGGGTGTTGTAGACGATAGGTTGACTCTGTCATGAAGGATGAGTTTGTGCCTCTATTGTAACTATTAGACTAATGGGGTATAGAAAGTAGGTTTCTAGTATATTTTTAGAATTTTTAGGTGCATAATAGGGTATTATTTGGGGTGTCCAAAAAAATAATTAAAAGTTTAAATTTTTAATTGGGGTGCCCAACCTAATTTTTTGGTTGACACCTCCTATTTAATGAAACTTTTTTTTATAATTATTATGTCCCTATTTAAAATTACTAAAAGTACTTGATATCAAAAAAAGTATAAATTTGGGTTGTGTTGGGTATACCTCCTTATTGGAGTGTAGGACCCAATTGGTTTGTTAAGGAATTTTAATTTGGTTTGGTATTAGTTATAATATTTTTTATATATTATATTTGTGGAGACCCAATTCAATTTGGATACAATTAGGGTTTGATTACAAAACCCAAGATATAATAATATATATATCTAATATATATATTGTTTGTTCTTTACAAAAGTACTGAAGGCGGCTACAAATTTTTCCACCTTTTCCGAATGACTATGCAGCTGGTTTGAGTATGTGCGCGCTGGATTTATTTCGGCAGTGTGTGGATTGATTTGGTTCGTTATTTTGGATCTTCTTCAACTCTGGTTCTGAAGATTTTGGTTCATCTATTTGGTGAGGTCTTTCCTCTTGTTTATTTGTGATTATTTGGAATTCACCCAAGGGTGGTTTGTGAGACCATTCGTGTCTCGTTTGTAATCGTTTGGAAACTATTTGGTTGATAGTGGAATCGGATTTCGATCCCGTGGACGCACCTCACATTGAGGGAACCACATAAAATTCTTGTGTTGCTTTTGATTTAATTTTTCCGCATTAGTTTTTATTCCCATTGATTGATTTACTGGTGGGGAATCACATATTTTCCCTAACAACTGGTATCAGAGCTTACGGTTTATTTGGGTTTATTTATTTGTGTAAATCAATGGAGGGAAATGTGGGTCGTATGTCTAGCTTCAATGGAAGCAATTGGGTAACTTGGAAAACTAAAATGGAGGACCTATTATTTTGTAAAGATTTGTATGGGCCAATTGAGGGTGATAGTGGCAAACCAGATAATATGAAAGATGATGAATGGAAGAGGCTTAATCGAAAAGCCGTTGGTGTTATCCGTCAATGGATTGATGACAGTGTGTTTCATCATGTTGCTATTGAAACTTCAGAACATGATTTATGGAAAAAATTAGAAGGCCTTTATGATAGGAAATCAGCCACAAATAAAGCTTTTCTGTTTCGTAAGTTCGTTAATTTAAAATATAAAGAGGGCAGCCATATTCCGGAACATCTGAATGACATAAAGAGTATTGTTAACCAACTTGCTTCTATGAAATTGTTTTTGATGATGAGTTGCAGGCTTTGATGCTACTTAGTTCTTTGCCCGAAAGTTGGGAAACTTTGGTTGTAATAGTTAGTAATTCGGCGCCCAATGGAGTTGTCACAATGGGCCAAGTCACTAGTAGCTTATTGAATGAAGAAACTAGAAGAAAATTAGCGGGTTCCTCTCATTCGGAAGCATTTGTTGTGAGAGGCCGAAGCAAAACAAGGGGGAGGAGTAAGACTCCTCATGGTCGTGGTCAAAGCCGTGACAAATCAAAGATGGTTCTTTTTCAAAGAAAGACATTGAGTGCTATTATTGCCATGAGAAAGGGCACATGAAGCGAGAATGTCGAAAGCTCAAGAACAAGGAGAAAAGGCGTGACAAAAGTGTGGATAAAAAGCAAGAAGACACAACAGCAGTTACTACCAATGATGTCATGGTCGTTTGTGAAGATGATTGTATTAATTTTGTGGACCAAGTGAGCAATTGGGTGATTGATTCTGGTGCTTCTTTTCATGTGACTTCTCGAGTTGATTTCTTCACTACCTACACCAAAGAAGATTATGATTCTGTTCGAATGGGTAATGACGGTTTCCCCAAGATTATTGGCATGGGTGATGTTCGCTTGGAAACAAATTTGGGCTGCAAGTTGTTGCTTAAAGATGTGAGGCATGTTCCCGAAATTCGCCTCAATTTGATCTCTACTGGGAAGCTAGATGATGAAGGCTTCAATAACAAATTTGGTGATGGAATATGGAAGCTCACAAAGGGATCTTTGGTGGTGGCTAAGTGCAAGAAGACTCATACACTTTATTCGATACAAGGAAAAATTTGTAAAGGTGTTGTCAATGCACTTGAAGATGATACTTCTACTGAATTGTGGCACAAGCGACTTGGCCATATGAGTGAAAAGGGGCTACAAGTTTTGTTCAAGAAAGAGCTTCTACCCGGTTTGAAAGGTACACATCTTAAAACTTGTGTTCATTGTTTGGCGAGTAAACAACATAGAGTTTCCTTTCAGAAAAATGTTGCTTCTAAAAAGGAAAATGTTTTGGAGTTGATTCATTCGGATGTTTGTGGTCCTTTAAAAGTTAGAACACATAGTGGTGCACTTTATTTTGTTACTTTCATTGATGATTATTCAAGGAAAGTTTGGGTTTTTCTACTAAAAACTAAAGATCAAGTTCTAGAAGTATTTAAGCATTTTCAGGCCATGGTTGAAAGAAACATGGCCTGAAAATGAAGTGCATAAAGATCAAACAATGGTGGTGAATACATTGAGCCATTTGATGAGTATTGTCACAGCCAAGGTATTCGGCACCAAAAGATAGTTAAGAAGACTCCTCAACAAAATGGCGTTGCCGAGAGGATGAACCGCACCATTGTGGAAAGAACAAGGTGTTTGCTTTCACAAGCTAAATTGCCAAGATCCTTTTGGGGTGAGGCAATGAAGACAACGGTTGACGTGATCAATTTGTCTCATTCCTATCCTTTGAATGGTGATGTTCCAGAAAGAGTTTGGACCGGCAAAGATGTGTCTTATGAGCACTTAAGAGTGTTTGGCTGTCGAGCTTTTGTTCACATTCCAAAGGATGAGAGGTCCAAGCTTGATAGCAAGTCAAGACAATGCATTTTTCTTGGCTATGGGCGTGACGAGTTTGGTTATAGATTATGGGATCCGGTCGACAAGAAAGTTATTCGAAGCCGTGATGTTGTGTTTCTTGAAGACCAAACAATTGAAGACTTTGGCAAAGGTGATCAACCGGAGCAAAAAACTAGTGATTTCATTGACATGGATCCATCTCCTTCATCTTCAGTTGATGATGAAAATGGGGGAGATGTGCAGCCACTTATTGAAGAAGTGGAGGATGATGCTAATTCTAACGAAGTTGAGCCAGAAATTGAGGAAGAGCATCCAACTCAAGAACCGCCACCACAACTTGAGTTAAGAAAATCTACAAGGGACCGACAACCTTCAAGAAAGTATTCTCCCAATGAATTTGTGTTGATTTCGGATCAAGGGGAGCCCAAGAGCTACCAAGAAGCAATTGAGCATGCAAAGAAAGGTGATTGAAAAAAGGCCATGGACGAGGAGAAGAATTCCTTGCTTGAAAACCAGACTTATGATTTAGTGAAGTTGCCTAAAGGGAGGAAAATTCTGAAAAATAAGTGGGTTTTCAAATTGAAGAATGATAGGAAGAATCTGAGGTACAAAGCACGTCTTGTTGTGAAAGGCTTTCGGCAAAAGAAAGGCATTGACTTTGATGAGATTTTCTCACCGGTTGTGAAGATGTCTTCTATTCAGGTTGTACTTGGTATGGCTACAAGTATGAACCTTGAAGTTGAGCAACTTGACGTGAAGACCGCATTTCTTCATGGTGATCTTGAAGAAGAAATTTACATGGAGCAACCAGAAGGTTTTTGTGAAGAAATGGAAAGAGAAATTTGTTTGCAAATTGAAGAAAAGTTTGTATGGTCTCAAGCAAGCTTCACGGCAATGGTACAAAAAATTTGACTCTTTCATGATGAATAATGGTTTTTCTAAAACCACTTCGGACCATTGTGTGTTTGTGAAAAATTTCCCGGATGGTAAATTTATTATTCTTTTGCTTTATGTTGATGACATGTTTATTGTGGGTCAAGATTCTACCATGATTAACAAGTTGAAGTTAGAGTTGAGTAAATCTTTTGCTATGAAAGATTTGGGACCGGCAAAGCAAATATTTGGTATGAAAATTGTTCGTGATCGCAAAGAATGGCTGATTTGGTTGTCTCAAGAAAGCTACATTGAAAAAGTTCATGAGAGGTTCAACACGAATAAAGCAAAGTCGGTTGGTTGTCCACTTGCGGGTCACTTCAGGCTTAGTTTGAATCAATGTCCTACAAGTGAGAAAGACAAAGAAGAGATGTTGAAAATTCCTTATGTTTCAGCAGTTGGTTCTTTGATGTACGCCATGGTTTGTACAAGGCCGGATATTGCTCACGTCGTTGGTGTGGTGAGTCGTTTTCTCTCTAATCCGGGTAAAGAACATTGGGTAGCGGTAAAATGGATTCTAAGGTATCTTCGAGGGAGAAGGTGTGTTTGTGTTTTGGAGATGGTAAGCCGATGCTTGATGGATTCACAGATTCTGACATGGCCGGTGATGTTGATTCTAGGAAATCTACTTCGGGGTATTTGATGACTTTTGCAGGGGGAGCTGTGGCATGGCAATCTAAATTACAAAAATGTGTTGCTCTCTCAACTACCGAAGCTGAATTTATTGTCATTACAGAAGCTTGCAAAGAAGAGTTATGGTTGAAGAAGTTTTTGCAAGAGTTGGGTTTGAAGCAAGAAAAGTATGTGCTTTATTGTGATAGTCAAAGTGCTATTCGTTTGAGTAAAAATTCTACCTTTCATTCGAGATCGAAACACATTGATGTGAGATACCATTGGATTCGTGATGTGTTAGATTCGAAATTATTACAACTCGAAAAGGTTCACACAGATGATAATATTTCAGATATGTTGACAAAAACTTTGTCGAGGGATAAACATTTGAAGTGTCGAACTTTGGCGGGTATGGTTGATATCTCCACCTAAGTCGGTAGGGGGAGAATTGTTGAGTATACCTCCTTATTGGAGTGTGGGACCCAATTGGTTTGTTAAAGAATTTTAATTTAGTTTGGTATTAGTTATAATATTTTTTATATATTATATTTGTAGAGACCCAATTCAATTTGGATACAATTAGGGTTTGATTACAAAACCAAAGATTTAATATATATATCTAATATATATATTGTTTGTTCTTTACAAAAGTACTGACGGCGGCTACAAATTTTTCCACCTTTTCCGAATGACTATGCAGCTGGTTTGAGTGTGTGCGCGCTGGGTTTATTTCGGCAGTGTGTGGATTGATTTGGTTCGTTATTTTGGGTCTTCTTCAACTCTGGTTCTGAAGATTTTGGTTAATCTATTTGGTGAGGTCTTTCCTCTTGTTTATTTGTGATTATTTGGAATTCACCTAAGGGTGGTTTGTGAGACCATTTGTGTCTTGTTTGTAATCGTTTGGAAACTATTTGGTTGATAGTGGAATCGGATTTCGATCCCGTGGACACACCTCACATTGAGGGAACTACGTAAAATTCTTGTGTTGCTTTTGATTTAATTTTTTCGCATTAATTTTTATTCCCATTGATTGATTTACTTGTGGGGAATCACATATTTTCCCTAACAGGTTGTTCATGATTTTAGAGAAAGAAAGCGGAGGCTACGAAGATATGTGTGATATCCCGAGTCTTGAACCGACTTGAATTAAAATATTCGGACTTGTCATTTTAGTTTGGGAGCCTTTACACATAGTTTAATGTCTTCAAAATTGTGGTTGTAGCCATGTCTGTTGATTCTATTGTTTTGGCGAACTAAATATTTTGAATTTTGGGCATAAGGACGAACCAGGAAAGTGTAGAAGTGCCTTGATAATGGTTTATTCACAACAAACAGTCCCCGTACGTGCAGATGGCAGGTCCGCACGTGCAATGGGTTGAGCCCACACGTATGGCAAGGTGGAGCAGTCGGGGAGTTTCACACCCTAGTAAACCGTACGTGTGGCCAAGGGGCCACCACACGTGCAGCTCAGCACGTTTGTTCCTCGAATTTTGTGCACAACACACTCAAAATTTGATTTCTCTCTTTCTTTTCATCATTTTTATGTACTCTCTCTCTAAACTCTTTTCTCACCCTTCTTTCTATAAAGCTACATAAAACTACTAAATTCTTTAATTCAAGAAAATCGAAGGAGATTTTGACACTAGTTCTTTGGACCAAAGTGACAAGCATGTCAAGGGTGTTGTTTTGACCGAAGTGATTGAGATTTCAATAAATTTGAATTTGGGAGTTTTTTGTCTTGGTTCTCCTCTTCTCTCCAAGAGGTAGGGATTTCTCAAATTCCCTTTAATATCATTCTCATGAATGGACATTTGGTATTTTCATTACATAAATTTTAGAAATTTTGTAGAGATTTCAAAGCATGTGTAATGAAAACCTAGGGTTTGGTTGCGTTGTGTATTTCTTAAATATTCTCTATCAAATGTGAATTTAATAGTCTTGGAATGTATGGATATTTTGAAATAGAAAAGCCCAAATTTTCTTAAAGAAAGCCCTATTTTTTTTTATTTTTTATTTTGTTATACAGATTTTATGAGTAAGAGAAATTAGAGATATACAATCATTTTGGGAAATTGGAATTTAATTTTATTAATTGAAGGGATGATGAGTATAGAGAGTATGTATTTTGAGCAATGGATTGAAATTGTTGATGATTGGCGAAGTGTTCCACTTTATACGTTTATCAAATTCGTTGAGAATAATATGATACGTTGTTATTAACTATACACTAATATTGCCTAATTGCAATATCTTAATAGAGATAACTATTTTTGGCAATCGGTGGAGGATTGCATTAATTGTTATGGAAATATTTCCAACCTATAATGAATTGAAACCCAATTTATAATCGGGTAATGAGATAGAGACTAATGTGGTGATAAAGATGCTTAAATTTATGAAATGTACAATTGAATAGTTGAATGAGAATGAATGAATGAATGAAAAGAAAATTGAGACGCATTGTTATGTATATCGTGATTGTGCTATATAGAGGTAACGTGTTCTTTTCGGCTAGAAACCAATAAAGCGAACTATGGTATATAGAGGTAATGTATTTCTTCTGGCTAGCAACTAGTAAAGTGGGTAGTGCTATATGTAAGTAGCGCATTCTTTCCGGCTAGGAACCGATAAAATGGGACTATTATGTGGGGCTTAGCCAGACCATGGAGAAGTGATTGTGTTTGAGATTCATCGTTAGTATGTATATATGCATCGAGATCCTTTGTTATTGAAGGTGTGTGTTGAGAACTGTTTTAGATCATGTATAGTATCGAAACGAGTTATGGGTTATGTGTGTTGTAGATTGAGTATGTATATATATATATGTTGGGAAAAAATAAAAATGATTTGGAAGAAATTGTGTATTTTAAGTATAAATGAGAAATTGACATATTATATATGTATAATGTGGAGTATCATGATCATATACATGTATGGAGCATATTAATTGGAATTAAAGAAATTGCCTATCGAATTAAAGGAATTGCCTATTTGTGGCCACGGGGCCTTTACTTCAAGCCTGCACACCTAGACCAAGGAGAGTCCTCGGGCAAAGACAAAGAAACTAAGGAAAAGAAAGCGAAAGAGGCGGAAGAAGACCTGGTTCTGAAACAGCTAAAAAAGATCCAGACAAGCATCTTCATTTGGAAGGCTTCTTATGGCTTCTTGAGAACATACAGCGATCTTGATTTAGACCCGATCCATTTATCACTTTTGAATTCGGGAAACCATATTCGTGATGGTCGTTCTTTTCTCTTTATGTTTGGTTTTGGCTTCAGGGGTTGACACCATCATTGTTGGTGTCGACATTGCCTCATTTTCTTTGTCTTGTTCTGCTCCTAGGGTCGACACCAGCTGTGGAGGTGTCAACACCATCTTACTGCTATCTTCTTAGAATAGCTAATGAAATTTAGGGTCGACACCGGCCTTAGTGGTGTCAACACTTGTCTTTTGTTGTTAACCTCAAGGGTCGACACCAGTCTGGGAAGGGTTGACCCTTGTCTACTGTAGAATCTAGGTTTAGTTGCTGAAATATAGTGTTGACACCTTGGGTCCAAGGGTCGACACCTTGTCTGCTGCCAGCATTGTCAATTTTTGTCAATTCTTCCTGACGGGTTAACACCATCGACACAAGGGTCAACCCCTATGAGTTTTTTTTTCCTAGATTTTAGTTCAGTTTTGGGCCCTACTTCTTGGGGATTTTGACTTGTTCTTTTGGGTTGACTTTGGAACTTTATTTCACTTTAACCTAGCACTATAAATAGGGCCCTCACTTACCCTTTTCTTCACTTTATCTTCTCTTTCCCCGCTCTAAACCGTGAGTCACTCTTCTCTCTCTCTAAACTCACTTTTTCGCTCAAAGATCTTCAGATCTACTCACTTAGAAGCATCTCCTCACCTTTCTTCTTTGAGATTAAGTGTAGAGCTTGTCGAGGGCTTTGTTTTGATCTAAGCAAATTGTCATTTCGTCACCATCAATTTTTGGACTTTTCCTTCCTCTTCTAAGTTTGAGGTAGGGATTCTATACACTCTTTTATGATTTTTAACTTAGCTATTTGTTTTTATAAAACAATCTTGTGATTTTGGATGATTTTGAACAAACCTAGGGTTTTGGTTTAAAATCAAAAGAGGGATTTTCAAATGAATGTATTGAAAATGGTTGTGGGATTGGAAATGAGGTTGAGTTGTGATAGAATTGTTGATTTGATACTTGGAATGGATTTTGGAAGAAAAATGGGTTTTGCCCTAAAAGTCTCAAATATTTTTTTTGTATAAATAAATGGAATTACTATTAGAAATGTGAAATTGGATAGATATTGATATGGATGGTGGAGTTAGATATGTATTATCGCTCACATTTTAAATTTTAGAAAGTTTATCGGTATTGGAGATTTTATATCTGTTTAGAAATATCTGATTTGGGCTATCGGTGGAGGATAACTATGATTGTTCTAGAAATTACATGAGGATTAGATGAATTGAAACTAATTTCTCATCCACCTGTATTGAACATTATTACTCATTTAATACATTGCAAATGTATATAATTTTGAGAAAAATGGGTGAACGTAGAAAAGAGGTGTGTATCACCAAATTAAGTTGGTCTGTGTGTCCAGGGTGAAAGTCGCAAAAAATGCGCAGATACATGGGTGCTGGTTCCTGCAGATGAAATATCCGTAAAATGGCAATAGTAGCGCTTGTATAGGCTACGTTTACATGGGTGTCGTTCGACGGTTTCCCACGGACAAAATATCTGTGAAAGGTTGTACTGGTTTGAGATTTTCCCCTTGTTTTTCGTTGTAAAGGACATGATTTGAGAATTGTGATGTAAGCTGAGGATGGCATGGTTTTTAGGAAAGAAATGTAAGACATTTTGGTCATAAACATTGCATATGTATTTCACCCTTATATCTTTGTTAAGATTCATATATTGTGTTGGATTATTTCTACTGGGCTTTGGCTCACCCTATATGGGAAAACCATTTTCAGGTGTTGGTGAGATACCTCCGCCAAGGCAGTAGCTTGGGAGGATTTGAGCTAGAGCTTTATTTTGCATGCTTGTTGTAATTATTTTGTACAAGCCTAGGGTTTTATCTGTATTAGATTTAAATCTACTTTGATGTATCCAAGTACAATCTTGGAAAGTTGTATCCTTCAGGGCATTTCTATTATCTGTTTAACTTCTATTTCATATCTTTGTTGTTGATACATGCTATAGATTCAAGGTTAGGACTTATGAATGTATATACGCATGTGTCACCCTTTTATACAGCTGAGTCTTATGTAATGGAAGGATACTATACTCTGATTTATATTGTTATTTACTTATCGTCGTGGATGGTTTATTGTATTTATTTCGGGGCGTTACAACTTGGTATCATTGCATACCGAGTTTGAATACTTTGGGTACGTGGGAAGTGATTGTTACCACAATGGGTTTGTCTTGCTTAACAAAGATGTTTGTATGTATGATATGCTTATGTGATAACATGCTTATGTGGTTATACGTGTATGGAATTTAATTCCTAAGATATTGATTGGGTCTACAGGTTTCTAGAAGTTCTATTAGAAGAGCATTTGATCATTATTGTTTCTAATTGGAACTCTGGCAATGCCGCGGGACGATCATTATCTAGGAAAGAAATTCGTATGTGTTTATGTGACTATGTGCTTATGTGGAGTGAATTACTGCTGTCCACCACATTAGGACACGAGTGAGTTAGCTTTGGTATATTTGTAAATGTGCTAATCTCTTTTGTTACCTTTATTAGGATGTCAGGACGTGGTTGTGGTGGTAGGCGTGGTAGGCATAGACGGCAGGAGGTGCTGATACCAGATGATATTCCGGTACAAAATGAGGGAATTGGTTAGGCTAATGTGGTCGTGCCGACAAGTCAGCAGGCTATAGGCGCCTTAGCCCGCAAAATAGCAGGAGCATTGCGGGAATCCATGGACATTCTTAAAGCTGAGAATCAAGTCCAGCCCTAAGTAGTTGAGGCAGGGCTGTCATTCTTGAACAGAGAGTTCTTCCGGTCCAACCCAGACGAGTTTTTGGGCGATCCTAAAGAGCCTTTGAAAGTGGATGAATGACTCAAACAAATGGTGAAGATGTTCAAGAGCTTGGCATCGAAAATGGTGGTTTGGGAGTGACCTTAGCGTCCTTCCAGTTGAAGGAAGATGCTGGTCAGTGGTGGAAGTATGCGTGTGGGCGCATTGGGGTAACTCAGGAGGTTTTCGTCGACACCTTCTAAGACAAGTTTTTGCCTTCCACTGTTAGGGAGAAGTTGAGGGACCAATTTTCTTAGCTCAAGTAGTTGAGCACACCGGTGACCGAGTTTGAGGCCGTATTTACTAGTCTGTCAACGTTTGCACCGGAACTCGTAGCGACTGAGGAGCGTGGTTGTTTAGAGTTCGAGAAAAGTTTAAGGACCAGACTCATGTTCAAAGTGACCGAGTTAATGATTAGAGATTGTGGACACCTTGTGGAGGTGGCGACTCATCTTGAGACTGTGATGCAGATAGAGGAGGAGCGGATGAGGGGCTCTAAGAGAAGTCAGGATGTTCAGGGGGATAATAAGAGGCAAAGGGGTTCTACTCCACAGTAGTGCCAGAGAGCACAGCCGAGGTTCACTTTTCCAGTACTAAGTTCAGGTTCTGGGAGAGGTGGTTAGGGAGATTTCACCTGCTCTAAGTGTGGCCAATTGGTCCATAAGTCTCTAGCTTGCCCACAAAGGGGAGGGGGGCAATAGTTTGTTTCATCTGCGGCTCTTTCTTAAAGCCGCTCACTTAGTTTGGTTGTGTCGGCCAGGCGCCGAGATTATTGAAATCGAGCACCAGACGCGACAGTCGAAGAAGACGAATGAAGGAGAGAGAAACAAGAACAGGGGAGAGAGATTGTATATATTGTGTATATATGTATAAGTATATTGTATATAATATGTATATGTATATATGTATATGTGTCTGTATGTCTGTCTACGTATATTTTGTATATATGTATATGTCTGTGTATATATGTATATGTATGTATCTGCATATATATATTTTGTTTGTATATGTATATATATGTAATATGTATTTTGTATATAGTTTGTATGTATATGTATATTTTAATATGTATATAGTATGTGACGTGTATAGGCCCATAAAGGCCATGAATCACTATGAACAACCCAAGCCCATCACTTGGAGCCCAATACATAACCCAGCTGGTGGGATCCAGAACAGCTGGAATCCAACATGGCATAAAGAGCCAATGACATTCAGGCAGATGGCAGGTGAAGGACGAGCCACATCAGCAGACAAAGATTTGCAAAGTTATTGCCACTGCACATCACCATTAATGCAGCCTATCACAGCATTTATTACGACAACACCTTTCCGTCGGAACAGAACCCCCTTACCCTGAACAAGGCAAACTACAGCATAGACTTTCGGCGAGGAGGGCAGGTCGGAAGGGACAGCGAAATGATTATCAAAGGATATAAGCAAACGTTGAAGACAAGAAGAAGGTTAAGCTTTCTATCTCTAATCTCTCTCTACACCCTACTCCTCATTCTAACTTGCTCGTCGGAGGGTTCACTGGGGGACTACCCCGTTCCCCGTTAGACTTGTTTGCAGGTTATCCGGTGGGCTTGATCATTTGGACGTTGGCATTGAGGAGCTTGTCAACCTCTGCGGCTATAAGAGTATTGCGCTCCGGATGAAAGATGCGCTGCTTCTGGTGGTGAGTCATGAAAGAGGGGTTAATGCCCGGCATGTCTGAATGGGTCTAGGCAAATACATCACCGTGCTCGATTAGAAGGGCGGCAAGGTCGGCCTTAGCTTGGGGGGATAGTTGGCTGCCGATCTTGGCAGTTTTCATTGGGTTGGTGGGATCGATGGGAATCTCAACGAGCTCCTCCACTGGTTCTCCTCTGACTAGCTCGTCCTCATCTCGGACGTCAAGTCCTTCAATGATCATGGCCTCCTTTAGCTTGACTTCCTTGAGTAAGGCGACATAACATTCCCTGGCTATAGTCTGTTCCCCCCTTACTGTCCCGACGCCCAGGTCGGTAGGGAACTTTATGGCGATGTGGTAGGTTGAAGTGATAGCTTGGAAAGCGTTGAGGGCGGTGCGACCAAGGATGATGTTGTAGGCAGAGTGACAGTCGACCACAAGGAAAGTGAGCAACTTCGTAGTCTACCGTGGGTATTCACCGATGGTGATGGGGAGATCGATGGAGCCGATGGAGGTCACCCGGTCGCTAGTGAAACCGACCAAAGGGGTTTGGAGGGGAGACAGACTGTCCTCCCCAATCTTGAGCTGGCGGAAGCAGTTGAGGAGTATGATGTCTGAAGAACTGCCGTTGTCGATGAGAACCCGTCTGACCTTATAGTTGGAGAAGAGGGCAAAAATGACGAGAGGGTCATCATAAGGATAACGGATGCCTGTACAGTCGGCGTTCGTGAAGGTGATGGGCTCTGTCCACTGCTTGGGCTGTTTGGAGGGTCGGTCTACCGTGGCAACTGCTTTGTCTGAGCCTTGCCTTATCTTTCTGAGTTCTGCCCTCTGAGCTGAGCGGGATGGTCCCCCACAAGCAAGGCCACCTGAGATGACTCGGATTTCACCAACTGGCGGAGGGGGATTACCTGGCGGCCGAGGCTGTTATGGAGGGTGATCATGGCCTTGGTTAGGTTGGGCTGGCTGCCGAGGTGGGGTGCACCGGCGGTTGTTTCTGAGGGGCTCGGTTCTCTGCCTCTGCTGTGGGCGGGTGTCCGTGAAGCGACTAAGACGCCCTTGACGTATTAGGGTCTCGACCTGATCCTTGAGGTTGATGCAGTCATCAGTGTTATGGCCATGGTCCTGGTGGAAACGACAATATTTGGACTGGTCTTTCCGATTGGAAGGGGTCCGTGAAGGTAGGGGCCATTTGAGGGGATAGTCCCGTTGGATCTGGTTGAGGACTTGTTCCATGGGAGAATTAAGGGGGGTGTACCGCTCGAACTGACCGGGCGGTCGAGCTGGTGCCGACCGGTCAGCGCGGGGGGGTCGGTCTGTATAGTGGCGTGTTTGGCTATTATACTGGGTGTTTCTGGGTTCTGAGTCTTTTCTCTTTTCCCTGGGGGTCGGGTTTTTAGCAATGGGATCCTGCCGGGTGGCTAGTGAATCTTCAGCATTCATGTATTTCTGGGCTTTGGAGAGTAGGGCTGCCATGGAGGCCGGGGGGTTTTTGGAGAGAGAGAAAAGGAAATCGGACGATCGTAGCCCGGCCATGAAAGCCGTGAGGATGACCTTGTCATCGTTTTCCGCTACTTGCAGGGCTTCGGTGTTGAAGCGGGTAACAAAACTGCGCAGCGACTCGCCCTCAGTCTGACGGATGTTGAGGAGTTGGGTTACCGGGCGGCGTTGGCGCTGGGCTCCAATGAAATGGCTAAGGAAGGAGTCGCTGAGGTGCTGGAAAGTGGAGACAGAGTCTACTGGTAACTGGCTGAACCACAGTCGAGCTGACCCCTTCAGTGTCACGGGGAAAGCCCGACACATGATCTCGTCAGGGAAGGCATGGAGGATCATGAGGGTACGGTAGGTCTCTAGATGGTCGATTGGGTCCGTCGTACCGTCAAAAGAGTCAATGGTGGGCATCTCGAACTTGGCGGGCAGAGGTTTGTCCCGGATGGAGGTAACAAATGGTGAGTTTGCCGTGGTAGAGGGTTTATGCTGAATGTTCTGCATGACCCCTTGGAGTTGGAGCTTCATTGCTCGGAGTTCAGCGTCCCAGAGGGGAATGTTGTCACCACGGTCAGTTAATGGGGGCTGGACGCTGCTGGCTTCCCTTTTAGGGGCTGGTGCCATGACAGACGGGTGTGGGGGTGGAGGTGGTAGATTTATATGTGGGGGAGGGGGTTGCAAACCTTCCAAGTTGGGTGGATAGGGTTGCGGAACAGTATGGCTCGGGGCTCTTTCTTGGTTGGGCAGAATATCTGGAGGTGGTGGAGGAGGCATTGGAAGGTTTCTTTGGAGTAAAGCATTTATTAGGGCCTGGTTTTGCTCAGCCATGCGGTTAATGCTATTGGTAAGCTCGATAAAATACTGCGGTGGATTGTTTGGATTAGGGAGGTCGGCCTGATAGTCGGCAGCATTATTGTGAGAAGCCATGGATCTAGTCGTGACCATACACTTTGATGGGTAGGAGGAAAAGGTTGTTGGGATAGGGTCTTCGGCGACAATGAGCACAACTGGCGCGCGAAGCAAAGTGATTCCCACAGACGGCGCCAACTGAGGAAAAGTGTTGCAGAGGTGTATCGTGAGCAACAAAGGAATTCACACTTGGAATATTTTGATTTTTTGTAAACAAGTAGGTGAATCGAATAATGCCAAAAGCCCACGGTTTGTCCATATTCCAAGGATCCCAATTACTTTTCGCCAGTTTGAAAACTTTTCAAATCATCCGCCAAAACTGTCTTTTCAACACCCATAATGACCTATCGTTTCATTTCTGATCCAACGCCTAATCTCCCCCCCACGGGATGTTGCCACGTGTACGACCACGATCCACTGTCTCCTCCTCTTACCCTGTCTTTTCCACTTCAAATCACCACGTGACACGCCGCCTCTTAAGCCCCACACCCCTCCACCTCACCCTTCGCAGTCGGCCCTCCTCATGGTTGGCCCTTCCGCTCGGCCAACCTTCACGGTCGGCTCTCTTCGCGGTCGGCCCTTCCACTCGATCACCCTGCACGGTCGGACCATCTCCCGGTCGGTTCACCCTCTCGGTCACCCCTGCCGGTCGACCTCCACCCTGCCAATCCCTAACACCCTCATCTTCTTCATTAGTATTCCCTTCGCTGGACTAAAGCTGCACTTGGGAATGGGGGACTACTGACGTGTATAGGCCCATAAAGGCCATGAATCACTATGAACAACCCAAGCCCATCACTTGGAGCCCAATACATAACCCAGCTGGTGAGGTCCAGAACAGCTGGAATCTAACATGGCATAAAGAGCCAATGACATTCAAGCAGATGGCAGGTGAAGGACGAGCCACATCAGCAGACAAAGATCTGCAAAATTATTGCCATTGCACATCACCATTAATGCAGCCGATCACAGCATTTATTATGACAACACCTCTCCGTTGGAACAAAACCCCCTTACCCTGAACAAGGCAAGCTACAGTATAGACTTTCGGCGAGGAGGGCAGGTCAGAAGGGACAGCGAAATGATTACCAAAGGATATAAGCAAACGTTGAAGACAAGAAGAAGGTTAAGCTTTCTATCTCTAATCTCTCTCTACACCCTACTCCTCCTTCTAACTTGCTCGTCGGAGGGTTCACTGGGGACTACCCCGTTCCCCGTTGGACTTGTTTGCAGGTTATCCGATGGGCTTGATCATTTGGACGTGGGCATTGAGGAGCTTAGACCTGTCCAACCCATTCACTGGAACAAACTGTACCATCAGTATGTATATTTTGATATATATATAGTATGTGTATATATATGTATACGTATGTATGTATGCATGTATATATGTATAAAAAAATGAAAAAAAGAAAAAGAAAAATACAAAAATACAACATAATGATTTGGTGTGAAAATCTATGTATGAGCTAGATGAGTTCTAATGATTTGTTGGCCTAGGGACTTTGTTTTTGTAGGCCAAGCGCCATTCTTTTGTAAGGATTAATCCCTTTTATTACAATGTAAGCCTGTGAACATTTTCTTTGTATTGAACGATAACCTCTTTTGATTTACATACTATATATTCATGCCACGTAGATGATGAATATAAGATACATGTAATCAACACCTCTCTTATACAACTACCCGTCATATAGAATGAATGTAATGGATTTTAACTTAATTGTTCTACTTTATTTGGCATTTGGTTATACCAAGTACTCTGTAATGGGCTACCTCCAATCATTTTCTTTTATTTCCGTTCTAAATCCTCTTTCTAGTAGTGGAATTAATCTTTTCCTAATCAAGGATAAACCCATGGCTTTCTTATGTTCAAGTACAATTTTTTATGTTGAAGTATTCAAAGCCACTTCATTAGCTTCTTTATTTGTAAATCTTGAAATGTAACTTAAATTTACTTGTTTAAACCTTGATAGAAGGTGAAATGAAGCAATATAATATGCTAATAAAGCTTTACTATAGCACTTAAAGTCATCAGCTAATTGATTTATCATCAATTGTGGATCCCCATATTTGGTTTTTGCTCTTTTTGGGGACCAAATTGTAACTCCTGTTCCTATCGTTGGATTTGTCCTCAAACTACCAAATCATAATTTTTATGATTCAGATGTTTCAACATACAGACGATCTACTAAGAAATCGATTTTCATTGCCTTTTGAGCAACACACTATAAACAGAACACTAATATCATATTTTTCTAGAGGCAATGAAGGACGATCTCTTAAGAATTTACTTCTTAAATTGTTGGTCAATTGTAATAACCTTTTGAACTATGCTTCACATGTATATGGTTTTTTTTGTTAACAATTTTAGTAGTAACAATCTTCACATTGGGATTCTTATAATAGGTCTTAAAAGAAGAAACGTTTATTTCTTGTTCTTGTTATGATAAAACTTCATATCTAGAGACCTTTTAAGTTAACTCAACCAAGTCTCTAAATTTTTTTGTATCAATCTTTTACCTAGCAATTGTGAAGCCGTTTGATAACGTTTCTAGCTTCACTGCCAAATCATCCTTCTATACTTCAAGTGTTGGTTAGAAAAACTATGCATGAAAGATTTCTTCTAATTGTTGCCAATTTTGGACTAATCCTGGCAACTGTAGGATGCCCTTTTCCTGATAGCTAGAGGTCTGGCCACTCCTCCAATGTCTTAAGTAAACAAGGTGCAATGTGAGATACGGATGACTGGTCTAGACTTAGCATATCTGATGACAATCCATCAATCATACAAAAGTTCTACATCTAGATCAAACATGAGACATAGAGTCGTCACCTAATCTTTTGGAGAGACTAGGAAACCCTGACTCGTATCCAAAGGCCATGATTCTTCATTGCCAAAGTGTCTCGGCTCGAGAGTCTAGGTTTGAGAGTAGGATGTCATTTCTTAAGCACTCCCACTCACTCGATCAAAGATCAACCTCTACTAATTCTTGATATGAAATTCGTTAACACAATATGAACATGTAACCCAGTTATTAATTCTAACATTACTATGTAAAACAAACAAATATAGACTAAACTACCTATTTTGGGATATTTCAATCTCTCAAGTTCTAAAAGAGTTTTTGATGCGACTATCTCGTTAAAAAAAAAAAAGAAGGAAAAAAAAGGGCAAACACGGAGTTTATATCCCATAAACACATAGCCACATGGTGTAGTATACTATGATAAAGAAATAATTACACATAGAGGATGCATAGAAATAGAAAAAGGTTCACCTAGTACTCCTCTGCACCATGCCATGTGGGTAAAGGGTTAGAAACCAATGCATGATCCTAGATACAAGTCTAAGTGATGAGGTGCAAAGGAAATAATGAGAATACTTACCAAATGCTCCAGCCAAGTACAACAAAAGATAAATATTTAGAAAATGTGTATGATCTTAGATGTGAGTTTCTACAAAATGCAATATTCACACAAAATAAATCCTACGAGCTCGATTGCTATAAGATGAGATGTGATACAATGAATTTATACACGCCATGTAATAATATGATCTAATGAAAAATGATGATTCGGGCTCGGATGCATGATCTGAAGCTAAACATGCGAATGTTATGATGATAGTATGAAAAATCAAAGGAAAATAAAAATAAACTAGAATAAATAGGAAAAGAAAGTAAAGGTAAGGAGAAGAGAAATCCATCCCAACACACATAATAGATATACGAGCTAATATTTTTATAATAATTAGGACTCTGGCGAGGATAGAGATGTCCTAATCCTCGTACTCATGGAAGCAAATATAAGCTACCCAAACCCATGGAAAAGACATTTGGGAGGGTAGGTCCAACCTATCCTCGCAGAGGAAACCGTGCCTGGGTTTCTGTATCTAGCAATAATCAACAATTAATGAAGGAATAAGAAGGCTCCAACGAGGATAGAGAAATTCTTACCCTCTAGCACATGAAAAGGGATATAAACTACGCAAATTCTTGAAATAGTGACGAGATGGGAGATTCGGTCTACTCTTGTGGAGAAAAACCGGCCTGGGAATCTATATTAACAAATTCAAGAAAATGATGAAATAAGAAGGCTCCAACAAGGATAGAGAGATTATCTCCCTTTAACACATGAAAAGGGGTATAAGCTACCCAATTTCATGAAATAGTGACTAGAGAGGAGATTCAGTATACTTTTGTAGAGGAAACCCTACCTGGGCTTCTATATTAACAAAAATCTATCAAAATAACAAATTAGGGAAACTCTAATGATGAGAGAGAGGTTCTCCTCCTCCTACTCATGAAAATGAGTATAAGCTACTCAAATTCATGTAAAAGAGGTTTGGGAGGGGAGATCCAATCTCTTCTCATAGAGGAAATTGCACCTGGGTTTCTAACCCATAACAAATCAAGAAAAAGCATGTTAGACTTGGCCAAAGTCGCTATATAGGCCTTCACTAGCTAAAGAAAGGGGTAGAAGAAAAGAGAATCCAACTAAACTATCAGCAACAACCCAACAATGATCTCAAGAAAATTCCAATAAGAAAGAAAAAGAGATGGGAGATGCAAGAAACTCAAGAATGGAAATTGGGATTACTTCTAGGCTGATAGAGATAGGGCCCAAGCTAGTCACAAGCTCTGATCTAAACTCCCTCAAGCTGGTGAAGATCTCTAGCTCCAAAACTCCAAGCAAAGGTATGAAGAGAGTAGTCTAAGTATATAGCTATATGAAACTCTATACTCAAAACTCTCTAATCCTCACTCAGATTGATTAAACTACTCAAATAGTTAACTAGTTTAGATTAGGTTCCCTCATTTAATTCACCAAATTGACTAAAAATAGTCAAATTCTCCAACCCTTAATCCTTTAAGATGAGGAGTTTAAATAGGCTTGGGGTGCTTGGAATATACCATTTGATCCTTACAAACTCGGATGACATATTCCAAGATGCTAGGAGACGCCTCATGAGAAATTTGTTTGGCTGATGTTGGTTGGCTTTCGCATAACAAGAGTTGTACGGCCGACCAAGAGTGGTTCGTCGTGTTTTCTCAAAAATTTGTTTGGTAGAGAAAGAATGGTTCGGGCGTGCTTACCAGGACCAAAGTGGTCCGAATGTTCTCGCTCTGACCAAAGTTGTCTATCGTGTTTCTCTAACATTGTTCGGCCGACCAAGCATTGTCTAGCCTTACTTTTCTCAAAAGGTTTCCCTGTCTTGTCATTAGATTCGGCTTTTTATGCTCTCTTTTTTGAAAAATAGGTCAACACCTTTTGGAAATATAATGCTAAGAATGGTCAAAATGAACGAGAAAGTACCATTTGCCTTAAATTTTTTTTGAAAAATATAGGTTTGAAGGTTTGGAAAACTCTGTGGCCAAAACAGGTATAGTAAGGTTTGTCTCTCTTCATCCATCACTTATGCTTAAAATGATTTTTGCTTTCATCATCGGGAGTTTCGAGTCAGAGCCCCAAAGTCTTAGAGCCGATCCAAAATGGGGTGTCTATAGCAACAAATAAGTATACCATGTGAAAGTTGCTCTAGTCAAAGAAATAAGGAACATTCTAAGTTTTAAGCAATCATTACTTGCAAATTTCCCTCATTGTCCAGTGAACCTTCAATGTGTTCAATGGTTGACTGGTTTCCATTTACTGAGAATAAAGTATTAAATCTGAATCCCTTTAAAAATTCATACAATCTATTTACCTACTCAACATATTGTCTTATATATACTAGAGATTGTACCCCTGCGAGCCATAGTTCCATAAACATCTTGTTTGAGACCAATAATTTGATCTATTGGTAAGGTAGGTGTTGCAACAACCATTGGTGGTTGTTTGAGCACTGGAGGTGGAATATTTTCCATCATTCTTGGTTTCTCGTTTACAGGCCTAATTGGTTTCTCCCACCCTCGAGTCCTTGTTTGAATGCTTGATTATTTGCTAACCTCGGAGATAGTCTTACTATAGTACCATTTCCTCCCAAATTTGGCTCATGTGAATGGTAATTAGTCATTTTGCTTATACCATTCCATTGGAGGCATTAGCTTATAATAAATTTTTCGTGGATTTTCATGACCACAAATTCTTCTTTGAGAGATACTAGATTGTTGGCTTTTTCTGTTGGCCATCTCCAACCATATGTTGGCAATGATCCTCTCTATTATGTCCATTCATTCTTTGTTGAAATGGTAGCAAGTTATTCTCTATCTTATGGAGAAATGGTGATCAAGGGGATGTTACCTCTCCAACAAATTAGATGCCAAATTATCAATATAACTCATTAGTTGTTGGCCAAGTTGTTTTATAATTGGCCCTATCTAGAATAAAACTTAGTTTGAAACCACATTTAGGTTAGAAATGTTATGATTTGACTAGTCAACATTATCACTAGCCTATCTATTATTATTTTAAGGAAACTTTCTTGTTCAAGGCATTTATAGCAACCTCTGGTTTTCTCTCTACATCTTGCACATTGTTATAAATACAGTTTCTTATTATCTCTTTGTCCTTGTCATGGAGCACTATAAAGTGTGTCCTATGCCCAAAAAAAATGTTGGCTTTGAAATGTCTTTGAATGACATAATTGTAATTTAGACATGGTAGAAATGGTTGAACAAAACCTTTTTAGACTTAAACCTAGGCCAAATAAAAACCAAATGAATGTCTTAACAGTTCTTTTGTCTTAATGTGCCAACATCGAGGACAAGTAATATACATAATTAAAAGTAAAAAGAAAGTAAAAGGAAATAAAGTGAAAAGTAATCGAATTAGTGAACAATATAATTACTAAAAGAGAAGTTAGAATTGTTTGAATGAACAATATAATTTCAAGATCACACTATCTTGCTACTCCTACTCATATCTTTGAAGTTCCTCCTATGGTTATAAGAATCGAATCCACTCCTAACTAGTGAGAACTACTACTAAGAAAATATAATAATAAGTCTAGATTTTTTATCTAGAGGTTCATTTCTCCTTCAATTGGCCTTCTATTTATAGGCGCAATGCTTCAACTACTCACAACAACGTATTCAGGTTTTTGAACGCAAGGACAAAATCATTTTTTAGGGATGAAATGTTGTATTTTTAATAATGAAATTAGACATTTAGTGATGAATAACTATCCTATTGGGACCATTTTTTTTTTCCTCAAAAAGTAAACCGTTTGGCACCAAATTAAGTTATCCCTACAAGTGCAATTTTAGCAACAATTTCAAAATTCTGGTGCTAAAAGCTTTTTTTTTTTTAAACTTTTGGGATGACCTTTAAGAGACGGCTTTCACGATGATAGGAATTGGTCCCCAAATATTTTTTGCAACAAAATTTTTACTTTTGGAGACAATTTTTTGATTCCTAACACTTTTATAAGTTGTAGTGGCTTGTGATCGCTTACGACGACCTGTGATATTTCTTTCCTTCTCAAGCGTTGACTTGTTTCCCTTTTCTTTACCTTATTTGTTGTTTCAGTAATGGTGAAGTGTCTCTTGCATTTCAAGAAGCTGCACATTCTTTTTTTCTTAACTCCCATAACTGCCGGATGTTCATCTTCTTAGGATTTTTGTGGACTTGTTATGTGTTAGATACTCATTTCAAATGCTCTCCAGATTTATCGTTTTAACTATGAATAACTATTTTGCACTCATTGCTACCCAATAATTGGCTAATCAATTCAACAATTGTAAACAAATTGAATATATTCCAATGCGCATAAATCTTTATAACTACTAGCCACACTTGTTTATACTACCATTGAATGGGTCCCAATCGCTACTTATTATCCAGTTAGTTGGTTTGGATATCGACTAGGGTGTCGGGTTTGGTGGTTATAGTCTAGGGTGGTGAAAGTGAGTAGATGAGTGGCATAGATCAAGAGAATGGGTGGAAGAGTGGTAGAAATGGGTGGAAAAGGGACAGGGCTGGCCACAATGGGTGAGAGAGGACTAGGGTGAGGGGAGGTGGTTGGGGGTAGTGAGCAAGAATGAAGGAAGTGGTGGCAGTGACGGAAGAATTGGCTAGGGTTATTTCCGGAAGAAAACTAAAAGAGACAAGGTAATTTCATAATTCTACCAAAAGATTCCATATTTTTGTAATTATTTTTGGTTCTTCCACTTGTGATGTAATGTTTGAAAACTTCCCATTGACTGGTAATAAATTACCTCATTTCCCATTGGATGTTGTGTGCCCAAAATTCTATAATAGACACTGCGGGTGTATCACTTTCTCTTATAACTAGTTACATTCGTTCATAACTAAAAACACCACAATAAATCACAACCAATGACCACTTTAGTCATAATAAAAAAACAACTTCATTAGGTCATAATCATGATCATAAACCATAATGACTTATAACTAAAAAATATTTTCAACAATTATAGTGAACCATAGCTATACATTACTTAACTCATAACTAAAGATCACAAAAAAAATTATAACCAAACATATTGTACATTCCACTCAAAAAAAAGAAAAAAAGAAAAAAAGAAAAAAAGAAAAAGTATATGTATTGTAGAATGTCTCATAGAAAATAGATAGATAGATGAGGTAATCTTTAAATGCCAAACACTAATAAAAAAGATAGAACATTTCGAATTTAATTTGTTGATATTAAACCAATGAACGATGAAGTTATGATACAAACTTACAATAAGATCAACGACTTCATTTGACTAAAGAAAGTTGGTATGTGTCCACCCAGTAAGTTATCATCAAGGACACTGTTCATCATAGATAGCCAATGTTAGTGTATAAAACCTTACATGCATCATAAATGTTAAATTACCCTAACATGTTCATTTTTATTACCCATAGCATTGTTAGGGTTTTACACATTATGACAATGATGATGAGATGATCATGAGGATCTTAGTTAGGTAGGGAACATATATTTAAAAGGTAAATTGAAATTAAATACGCTTCAACATAATTACACAACTTACATATATGAAAGCTTGGACAAATTTTGTAATGATGATGGAATCTTACTAAACCTGTTATGAGCCAAGGATCTGTGGCAACAAAATTAGATAAAAATAATTAAATAAAATTTCATTGATGATTCCATATAGTAGAGTTGCCACTTCTAAAAGAGAAAAAAAGAAAATAAATAAACAAAGAAGAGAAAGAATTGTTGTCAATCAAAAGTTACATCAAACGCTGTATGTGTCATGCATTTCACTGTCTTCTCGCTCAATGGAGCTAAGACCATTCAGTGACATGATGAGTTCATTCCGGTCTAAAGGTAATAATAAACTAAATCACCTCATACAAAATAATGATACTTTGCTCAGCTTGTAAATTGACTTATTTGTTTTTGATTTTAGCAAAAATTTTTTTGAACTTTGAGTCAATTTGTCTATACTTTATAAGTTGGTTCAAACTAGAAGATCTTAAAAATTAAAAATAATAAATTATTTTTGAAAAATAATGTTGAAAACAAAAAATAGACTAACTTTTAAAGGTTATTTTTGCCTTATTTTTGTTAGCTTTTTCCATCGATTTTTACCAAAATGTTTCCAACCTTTTAAGGATATGTTTCAATAATAGTAACTGGTTTTAGGAAAATAAATACAAAACGACTTTCTTTAATCTTTAGAAATTATTTTCTTCCCAAAATAAGGGAGAATCATATGAAAATGATTAATTTTTTTATTTTTCATTTTATTCACTAAATTAGTTTGTAGATTCTTTGGGAAAAAGATGAAAAAGAAGAAGGAAAACATAATTTGAAAATCAAACCAATCAAGCTGAGAGGTTTTTCATGAAAAAAAAATAATTATTTTTTCATAAAGGTTAAGGAATTGGTGAAATTACCTAACAAAGAGTATATGAAGAAATATAGATTTGAACATCTGCCTCTTCATTAAGTTTTCAAATTATAAAAAAGTGTCTAAAATGATGAGTAGCAATCTAGCATCTGGGCGTCCATGGCGATCTGGTAACAAGTTTGAAGGGCAATCAAGTAAGCATGGGAATGGAGGATGGCAACCCGTGGTTCGCAGGCATGGTGGTAGAGGAGCGAGGATTTTAAGGGGGAATACCATTTACTCTGTGTTTGTGGACAACATACCCTTATCTATAGAGGCGAAAGGGCTGTCTAAAATCTTCTCAAATTTTGGAGTAGTGCTGGATGCGTATATCCCAAATAAGAGAAGAAGATCTACAGGATTCAGATTTGGCTTCATTAGGTACGATTGTCTGGTAGCGGCTGATATGGCCCTGCAAAAAGCAAATGGCCTTTGGTGTGATGACAAGGCGCTAAAGGTCAAAATGGCTGAGCTTAGAAAGGAGGAGGGTACAAAACAAAGCAAGCCACATCTAGTACAACAGAGGTGGGATTAGGAAGGAAATCACACTGTATATGACCATTATCAGGGGAGAAAGTCATATGCTGATGTGGTCCAAAATAGGGTGCTTCAATCCAACTCAGTTCGCACTATTAAGGTACAGAAAGCCGGTAATGGATGGTTGTATAAAAGCGCAATGGTTAGACTAAATCCAACTACCTCGGTTGAAGCTTTTAAGGTTGAATTACAGAAAAGAGGTCATGGAGACATCACAGTTCGAGTAGGCAGTGGCAGACAATTAGTTCTCTCCTTTCGATCAGTGGAAGCTATGAAGGAAAAGCTATTAATCATGAAGGACTGGATCAAAGATTGGTGTGAATCGGTTGAAGAATGGAAAGATAGAATGGTCTTGGAACAGGTGTGGCAGGTGTGGCCAAGTTGCTATGGAGTGCCGCTGGTCTTGTGGAACAACAACACATTCTGCAGCATAGGTAGAGAGTGGAGAGAGGTTATGGAACTGGATGCAGACACAGTTAACCTGACTTCTTTCCATTGTGGGAAGGTAAAGGTTGCGACAAGATGCATGGGAACCATTAATCACACAATCAACCTATATTGTAAAGGTGTAATTTATCCAGTTAGGATTTGTGAGGAACAAATCATAGTCACTCAGATAGTGAAAGAACACTATATATGCCAATCTTTTATGAGGAATAATGAAGACAGCTACAGCTCAGAGGAAGAAGATGAGATTATTGCAGATAGAGGCAGCAAACAAGAGGAAGAAGATGATGACGTAGCAGTACAGATAGGTGATGAGGTGGTTAAAGGCTGTGACGTGGAAGCAGGGGACAAGGTGGATACACGAATTCGGATCCTCGGCCGCCCTTCTCGGCGGCCGTTCCCAACAGCCCCCCAAAACAACGTCGTTTTGGGGGTTTTTTCATTTTTTTTTTCTTCTTCTTCGCAGAACCAGAGGGAAGGGGAGGGGAGGGAGCTCGCCGCCATGGCTGCTCGGGGCGAGCTCGCCGTTGCAGGTCGTCGAGCTCGCCAGCCATCCGATCGTGGCCCGATCGTCGCACCGCCGTCGCCGCCTCCTCCTCCTCCTCCTCCTCCTCTCCTGGTGATTATGGCCCCCTCGAGTCCGGCCCACCGGTGGCTCCCTCTTCTTCTCCCTTCCTCTCTCTCTTCTTCCCCCCCCTCCCCTCTGGTTCTGTTCAAACGAGGAAGAAGAACAGAAAAAAAAAAAAAAAAAAAAAAAAAACCAAAAAAGCCCCAAAACGACACCGTTTTGGAGGCTGCTGGGAACGGCTGCCGGGTAGGGCGGCCGAGAATCCGGACTCGTGGATGCACAGGTTAATATGAATGACATGGAGGAGGATGCCATTTTGCAGGAGGTTTTGGTGGTGGAGGAGACAGAAATGATGGAGGGAAGGTTAGAAGTAGGCATCGCACGTGAAGTGGGCTCTGTAAAGGGACGTCAGAGAAAGGTGGCACATGTAAGGAGGGTAGCTGTAGAGTTGATGGTGAGGTGGTCACATCTGGGTTTATCAGAAGCACGAGTGGGTCTGTAGGGAAGCAACAAGAAATTAACCTGGAGGTGGATTTAAATAGGGCCCATTTTGAAACAAGTTGGGTTGGGTTGGGTTGGGTTGGCCCAAGGGGCTGAAATACTAGATACTTGGGCTGATAATAGCACTTAATCTATTTTTGAATCTATCCATGGAGTGGGGCAGCCCAGCTCAGTGAATAGAAGGGTGCCCAGCTCTCCATCAATTCCTAAATCTGTTTCTGGTATGAGGCAGCCCAGCTTAGTGAATAAAATGTTGACCACAACCATTATACGGGGGAAAATTTGGAAGGAGATAGAAGCAGAAAATAGAAGTCACAAAATTTCTAAGAAGGGGAAGCGAGCTGTGGGAAAGAAATTCGTGAAGCCATCTATGTATCTACAGAAAGGGGTTGTTTTCAGATCGGTCGTCGCTGCTATCTCTCTTTTCATGGCAAGTAACTCTAGTAGAGGATGCTTAAGATTATCAGAGGCAGAAGCATTACTTCAAATTAGAAAAGTGTTGGGGGTAGCTTGTGATGGCAAAGAGGAGGAAATAATTAGCAAGTTGGAGGATTTGGAGGCCAGTGACAAAGGAAAAGTGGTGAGAAGGGTAGGTGAAGTTAACTAAGCTCTAAGCTCTGGGTGTTTGGGTGCTAAACAGTCTTGCAATTAAGATACAATCTTGGAATGTTTGAGGTCTTGGCAGACCTGAGAAAAGGAGGAAAACTAAAAGAAGTCTGGCAGAAAGGAAAATCAGTTTTGTGCTGATTCAAGAGACAAAGAGATTAATAATAACTCCCGAAGTGGTAAAATCCATCTGGTACGGAAGGCCGAGCAGGTGGGCTGCTATGCAAATGGAATCCATGGGTGTTCCATTTAAATACTTGCTGTGGTCATCGTAATTTCATCCTTTTGTCAGGTACTTTCTTTTACTGTTTTAATTGTCTGATTGTTAATGTTTGTGGTCCCTCAGATGTGGCTAGAAGAAACGAATTATGGAATACTTTTGCCCGGTTGAAGAATATATTCTTGCAGCCATGGTGTATGGGGGTGACTTCAACGAAATACGGACTATCACTGAAAAGAATTGGGTGTTCTAGAAGAGACAGAGGAATGAGGGATTTTAATACAATGGTAGACCAATTAGATATGATTGACTTACCAATGCTTGGTAGGAAATTCACCTAGTGTAACTCACAAACTAGAGAGAAATGGAGCAGAGTTGATAGATTTCTACTTAATCATGAGTGGTTACAGAATTTCAACTTCAAGTTATGGGGACTCCCTAGGCTACTATTTAACCACTGTCCTATAATATTGATGGATGACAATAGAGATTGGGGACGTAGACCTTTTAGGTTTCTCAATGCTTGGGCTCTTCGTCCTAAGTTTGTATCCGTAGTGGAGGAAACTTGGTAAGGACTTCAGGTGGAGGGTTGGGCTGGTTGCTGTTGTCTTAAGAAGTTTAAAGCCTTAAAACAAAAATTAAAAGTGTGGAATATTGAAGTATTTGGGAAGATTGAATTTAAGCTTAGAGTTGCTGAAGAGGAAGCCCATGCTATTGAACTAACTGCTGAAGAAAGAGCACTTCTGGAGAATGAACAAGCTAGAATAAGGGAACTTATGGGGGAAATTTGGAGATTGAATAAATTGCTAGAATGGACGTGGCTACAAAAGTCAAGAATGAACTGGGCTTTAAAAGGGGATAGGAATACAAGGTATTTTGTAACAGAAACAGCAGGAACTCTTTGTGTTCAGTGATGGTGAATGGTGTAATGGTTGAGGAACCTATGGAGGTCAGACAAGTGGTGATGTCTCATTTCAAGAATCACTTCTCTGAATCGTGGGCTGATAGGCCTAAATTATCTGGCCAATTCAAAAATATTGGAGGAAGCCAAGCAGCAGAATTGTTGGAAGTAGAGTTTTCAGAAGAGGAAGTTAGAACTGTTATCAAGAGCTGTAAAGGCAACAAAGCACCTGAGCTTGATGGATTTAATTTGGCCTTCTTTAAGAAATGCTGGGGAATAGTCAAATCTGAGATAATGCATTTCTTTAGAGAGTTTCACCAAAATGCTACACTGGTTTCTGGTTTAAATAGCTCTTTTATTGCTCTAATCCCAAAAGTGGACAGCCCATCAAGCTTGAGTGAATATAGGCCCATAAGTCTTATTGACTTATTGTACAAAATTCTAGCTAAAGTTTTATCGAATAGGTTGAAACAAGTGATGCCACAGATAATTAGTGAGGCCCAATCAGCATTTTTTTTTGGGGGGGGGGGGGGGGTAGGAATATCCTAGATGGAATACTTATTGCTAACGAGATAGTAGATGGGTGGAGAAAATCAAATAAGAAAGGATTGGTGTTGAAACTAGATTTTGGGAAGGCATATGATTCGGTCAATTGGGAATTCTTATTTAATATGCTATCCAATTTTGGATTTGGAGATAGATGGGTGAAATGGATTGAAACCTGTGTAACCTCCGCAAAAGTGTCGGTTCTAGTGAATGGTTCGCCAACCTTGGAATTTTGCCCACAGTGTGGTCTACGGCAAGGCGACCCACTGTCACCTTTCCTATTCAACATAGTGGCCGAGGGGTTGAATATTTTGTTTGATAGAGCCAAGGAAATGGGTTTAATCCAAGGAGTTTTCATTGGCAACAATGGGGTAAGAGTAACACATCTGAAATTTGTCGATAATACAATACTATTTTGTGAAGCTGAATGGGTGGAAGTGGTCACCATTAAAATAATTCTCAGGTGTTTTGAAATTCTTTCGGGGCTGAAAATTAACTATCATAAGAGTGTGATTGCTGGCATTAGTGTGGCGGAGGGACTGTTGCATAGTTTTGTATCTAGACTAAACTGTGTACACCAAAACTTGCCTTTAAAGTACCTTGGGTTACGTCTAGGAGCTAATCCTGGTAGGTTAAGCACTTGGAAGCCAGTCTTGGACAAATTTAAGCAGAAATTATCCATATGGAAGAGAAGGTTACTTTTGTTTGTTGGGAGGCTGACCTTACTTAAATTTGTCATGAGCAACTTGCCAATTTACTATTTGTCATTGTTCAAAATACCAATTGGGGTGGCAAAGGAAATTGATAAAATCCAAGCTAATTTTCTTTGGGGGGGTTTAAACCTTAGAAGGAAAGTTCACATGGTTAGTTGGGATACTATTACCAAGAGCAAAACTTTGGGAGGTTTGGGAACTAGAAGAATAACTGAAATGAATAAGTGCCTACTGTTGAAATGGGGGTGGAGGTTTGGGGCTGAAATGGTGGTGGAGGTTTGGGGCAGAGAATCAGTCTTTGTGGAAGGAAGTTATATGTTCAAAGTATAACATGGGGGGAGGAAGATGGCTGCCATATTTGGAAGGCAGCGTTAGAGGCTCAAAAATTTGGTCTGACATAATTAGTGCAGTTCAGTCTACACCTGTCTTGCACAATTTTTACCTCCAAAACTCTGCAATTTAACTAGGGAATGGCCAGAGAGCTCAATTCTGGAGAGATAAATGGGTAGGGGAGTTGTCTCAATGATGAATTTCCTAGACTCTTTTCTCTGTCCACTGCTAAAGATGGAGTAGTCTCTGATTTCTTCACCAGTAGAGGAGGGTTTCAGGACTAGATCTTGGCTTTTAGGAGATCTCTGTTGGTCTGGGAAGAGAAGGATGTCAGAAGATTACATAACTTTCTCAGGAATGCACCAGTAGTGAGGGTCTTCAGGTCTGATGTATGGAAGTGGCAGGCAGATCCCTCTAGGATATATTTTGTTACTTCAGGGTACAAAAGTTGTGAGTCATTATTAGGGCCTGATAGGAAACTAGCAGGGGCAGTATGACACAATTGTGCACCACCAAAAAAGTCAAATTCTTTGGGTGGTTGGCTTAGTTAGGCAAGGTGAAAACATCTAGCTTCCTTCAGAGGATTGGGATCTTTGATGAGGCTGCTAATGTGGGCTGTGTGTTTTGTCAAATTGAGGTGGAAATGCCAACCATATCTTGCTTTTTTGTCCATTTGTCTGGCTATTATGGTCTAAGAATATGAAGTGGTGGGGTTTTCAATGGGTGATGCCAAACTCTATTGAAGGGCTGTTGCAGTGGTGGTCATTTTGCAGAATGAAAAAAAATGAGAAATTGCTGTAGAAGGTTGTGCCTTTGGCTGTTTTTTGGTCCGCATGGAAACATAGAAATGACTGTGCCATTAATGGCTCTCAGCCAAATTTGGAAGAATTATGTGAAACTGTCAAAGCAAGAATAGCTTTGTGGGTTAAATCCTCCCCAACCAAAGTGGAGTTCTCTGTGAATGATGTAATTTTTAATCTGCATCAGGTTCAATATTGTATTAGGCAGGGGAGTTGAGAACAGTCCTGTTTGTGATCTGTGAGTTGCTGTGTTTTGTGATCTGCTTTTTTGGACTCTCATTGATTTGGAGCTTTTTTGCACTGGTTTGCTGTGTGGGTGTAGCAGTGGAGGTGTCATGGTCTAAGTTGGAGTTGTGTTCTGTTTTGTTGTGATCTGTTTTGTACTTGTCTGTTGTGATTGTGGTTTGTGGTTGGTTCTGCTATTTTGCACTGGGCTGCTGTCATTGTTACTTTTGGTACATCCAGATGTGTAAAATTAGCCATTAAATAAAGTAGATATATCGAGCTGCTTGAAAAGCAAGCCCTTGAAGAATACAGATTTGCTGTTCAGTGTAATGGAGTAGTTATTGGTGTATTGGCTGCATAACTCTGTTTCAGTGTTTGAGAATTATTCATGAAGATTTCATCTCTAATCTTAGAGGCAACAGGTATTGTTTGGGAGGAAGAAGGCTGCAAAGTCTAGGTAGGTGATAATAGGAAGAGCCAAAGACCTAATCTGTTAGTTTGCTAAGCTTAGCAATGGAGTGCTGAACTGCCATGTTGTGCTAAGGTTGTAGATGAGTTTCTCTGTTTTTGGTGCTTGTATAATCAGGGTATGTATGGGTAGTAGCAGGGTGCAAAATATAGATTGTGGTTAATAAAGAGAGGTGGGTTGTACTGATATGTTGGGCTGATATGTTGTGCGATAGATGGTCATGATTTGAACTGTTATGGTGACTGCTAGGTGGTGCTAATGTTGTAGGGGAGGCTATCTATTCTGTGCCTTCTATGCTCATCTGTGGAATGTTGAACTGATATGGTGACTGCCAGGTTGTGCTAATGATATAGAGGAGATATCTGCTCTGTGCTTGCTGTGCTAAAACTGATAGGATGGGCTGATGTGCTAAAACTGTGCTAAGCTGTGCTGATGTTTTGTGCCATGCTAAGATGAGCTGATGTTATGTGTCTGCTATGCTAACCTGTGCTAATATTTGTAGATATCTGTTTATGTTGCTAGTCTTTCTTCTGTTTTTTGGTTGGTGGCTCACCAACTTTGGGGGTCCTAGCAAATGATAGGATGGGCTTTTTGGTGTCAACATAATTGGGATGATTTAGCTCATCGTGATGTTTTTGCAATCGCCTCTTTTATTGATGTTTTGTTTCATACCTTGTGCTTTGCTTCTCATCAATAAATTTTCTTTTTTGCCAATAAAAAAAAGAAAAAGAAATATAGATTTGAGACTACATGCGCTCTCCCATCATCTATTTTGGTCAACATAAGTTCATTTGAAATTCGATGGTAATAATTTACGAAAGCAGTTAATCTTCATAAAAAAAAATGCATAATAATAAGAACCATGTTAGAATGTCAAATTTTCCTAATAACACTACATTGTCTGCATTTCATGTGCTCTACACAAAATTAACTAAGAAAACTATGAAAATGAATTGTGGAATTGTAGCACTTCCAAAATTTTGAAATTAATTAATGCATTAATTTGACATAGTACAAAGTCAAATCAAGGGAGAGAAAGAAAAAATTATTGAGTGTCGAGAAGGTGTCACATGTCATTGCTCTAATGACTTGTATGAATTATCCTAAACAACAATTTCATCCTTTTATGGAACAGAGAAGAAAGTGAAAAAGCATTTTTTGGCCTCAAAACCCTATATTTAAGCTTTGAATTGACCTTTCCTCTTAAAAAGAATGTCTGCATCTATTTCGTGATCAAACTTCAAATTATAAAGAAAGGACTAAGTAAGTCAATTGAGCGACAGTAGAAAATACCCTTACAAAGTACAAAGAGAAGTAAGTTTTCCAATTTCCTTTGGTATTTCTCCCTTCAAATCAGCCCTTGATAAATAACTGCAACACAAAATATAAGTACATGTATAACAATACTAATTATAAATCTAAAGAAGAAGAAAAAAAGAAAGAAAGACATATTAGTAAGAGAATGCCGTTACAATGCATTCAATAATATGTAATCAATGCATAGAATCTAACTAAAACCGTGTCTAGTTTTTAGAGAAAATGAAACTTTTACATCAAACCTCTACCAAAATACACAAAAATTCATAGTTCTCCCAAAACCCTAAAAAAGTAGACCTTCCTTGAGCATCCAAAATGTGCCTTGAGAGCTCCAAGGCCTAGGGAAAACACCCAGGGCCCTTGTTTTCAAGTTTCTCTTGTATTCTTCGGTTTGACTACAAAACTATCGGTTAGTTTCTAATTTTCTTATTATCTTCATATACTTGAGTCGAGATTTTTGGTTTTGATAATGGTTAAGTCATGTTCATACATATTCCATGATTTAGAGTAGTTTTAATCATTATTTTCTTACTTTCGTTACTTGTTTTGCTTTGTACCATTAGTTTTAATCACATTACATGATTTTCATGCATCTAGGCCCAATATACCCATTGACTAGATATTCTTATTGTTGAATTTTGTGGTATTTGATTGTTTTAAATGTGAAAAGCCATGGTTGTACGCTCGTATGCCATGTTTAGCACCTACTGGGCTTTAGGAGTTCATTTTATGTGTTGTTGCATTAGTTTCATGCTTTAGGTCATATATATTTATATATATAATAATGTGCTAACTTGGTTTTTATGACTTTGGTGTCGAGAAGTATCTGATAAGTGCTATTCCCTCATTTTGCATCTTTTTGTATGTATTTGCATTATATCTTATTAATAGCATGTTTTGGATATTTTATGTAATGGGATAGGTTTCTCTGCACTCCAAATCAGACTGGAGGATGTTGTTGGACCTCTATAGGCCCACTATGGAGCCCGCATTGATGATTCGAACCATTCAATATGTAAAGCTCATTGAGTACTTCATCCTTGCAAAAAATCTCGTTAATCGGATATCAATAACTACTTAATCATATCACATTTGTGTCAACGGTAAGTATGATTTTTGAAATAAATTATTGACACAAATATAATCTGATCAAGTGTCTATCGATATTTGATTAATGTGATTTTTTACAGGGATGAAATACTCGATAAGCCCTATATATTGAATAGTTCAGATTATCGATGCGGGTTTTGTAGTGGACTTATGAAGACCCAATAATACCGGTGATTACCACTCAGGCCAAAAATAGAGTTGACACCGTATTCCCGCACAAACCAAAATTCAAACTCTGATGGAAAGTTGACCAAGTCTCCTACCTTTTGTGTCTTTCCATTTAAGTAAATAACAATATCATTTGCAACATAAATTAACTGTAATTCTCTCTCTCTCTCTCCCTCATCACCTCTCTGTTTTGTTTCTCACATTTTGTATTGATTGTTCTTGTTCTAGGCACGTGATTAGGGGTGTAATTTTGGCCCGGCCTGGCCCGGCCTATGTCGGACCTTGCGGGCTCCCGTCAAAAATCAGGCCGGCCCGCAGGCCAAAAAACTAGGCCTAGGCCCAAACCCAAGCCCAGGGGTATTCGGGCTTTGGGCGGACCAGTGGGTCGGGTCTCGGGCCGGGCCTCTAGGCTTGGGCTTAGGCGGGCCTAAATAATTTTTAATTTTTTTTTAATTTTTTCGCTCAAAATTTTATTATTTTTCATTAAAAATAACATTGGGCCTCCGGTGGGCCGGGTCTTGGGCCGGGCTTTTGGACGAGCCTTGAGTGGGCTGGGTCACGGGTTGGATTTCAAAACGATGGCTCAAGCCCTAACCCAAGGCTTCGGGCTGAACTTGAGCCCGAGCCCACCTCAGGGCACGGGCCAAAATTATACCCCTCCACGTGATGCATATAACAGTGGGAATCCTTTAATAGTTGATGGTGGCATGTTTGATAGAGTGGATGCAAACTTTGTGCGCGTGATTTGTTACCACACATCCAATCAATGTCGATCACAATCCTTACTAACACATCACTGGTGGAAGGCACCTCATTGACAGCTTATTGGAAGTACCAAAATGATCTTCTTGAAAAAGTTGCCAAGTAAATCAGTGGCTCAAAAAATAAAATTGGAGCATTTGGTCAAACAAAAATAATTCCTATTTTGGGAGTTAAAAATGTAAAAAAATACATATTTGTACATATTTTAAATTTAAAAATACAAATGTATATATATATGCTCATTTTCTAATTTGGAGATGCACTTATATAAATAAATATTCCTATTTATTAATTTCAAAATGCACAAATATAAATATTTGCTCCTAGTTTTCTTAATTTAAAAGTATGCTAATATAAATATACATCCTCATTTATTAATTTAAAAGTGCAAAGTTACAAAAATGTGTCCTCTTTTTTTAACATAAAAGTGAAAATACAAACTGCAGAATAAATATTACGTAGTAGATAAATGGATTTGGACATAAATTTTATCTACTGAATTCAAAACAATAAAACTTAGGATGAGTCACGTGCTTTCAAATCATGAATTCGAACCTCCTAACAGTGAAGTGATTACTACGGTGTAAGTATCACCCTCACAATCCACGATACAAAGGCTATTGTTTTTGAATGACAAAGAAATGGAGAGAGAATATTTTTTTAATGATATTCGATTAATCAGAATATGTTATATGTATTTGATTTAGTAACCAAAGAGTCCCTAACTGCTCACGTCTTTATCTTCGTGATGAGATGGGTTTGTTAAGCTCATATCCATATCCTTTGGATAAGGTAGTTAATTCAAATTATATGGATCTCCTGATGGATCATGGGTCATGCCACTATGGGCGTCCAAACTTGGTTCGAACCTTTCAAAACCATCGAGCGGCTAGTCTTTCGGCAGACACGATGGCAACTATTTGATAGTACACACTTCTCCGACAATGGCAATGAGTGAAAGTTTTTCTGACAATCCCAATACCATGAGATGAATAGAGCATCACAATGTAAACTCGGAGGAAGTTCACAGCTTGGATGATATTCACAGCTCAGAGGACGTTGACCTTGTAATGAACAGTTTTTTAAAAAAATAGAAAAATACAACCCAAAAAAAAAAAAAAAATAGTGAAAACTATTCAACTTTTTTTGGGTACTGAACTTAAGAACATATGCCAAAAAATGGCAATACAAGGTTGAATTAAAAAGGCATTAGTTTGGCAACGTCTAACTGAATATTATTCTTATGTGCGGCGCTTATCCGAACTTTTTTATTCATATATTCAGCACTTTGGATGTAACCTTAATGCACACTTATGTTTTGGTTATGTGATGAACTTTAGTTTTATTTGTTAATCAAACTGATTGATGCATACTTATCTTTGTTTATTGAACTTTGATGGGCCAAACTTGTTCACAAACACAGGATTTTCCATTTTTATAATGTTTGGTAACACATGTCCAAACATGTACAAATTATTTGTTAACACAGGTTTGAACATAGGTAATTTGTTCAGCAACACAAGTCCAAACATGAGGGCGGAGAGATCGGCGACAGAGAGAGGTCGGTAATAAGAGATTAGCTATGACAAAGATCAATGACGGAGAGATCGACGACGGTAATATGAACAACACATCTCTCTCTACAGTGAGAGAGATTAGTGAGTTCAACAGCGAGAGGAAGATTGGTGAGTTCAACTGTTAAGAGTTTTGGGAGATAAAGGGTTTTTAGGGGTGTGCATTTCGGTAGGTTTGATGTTTTTTGAAGGATAATTTTAGTATTGTTCGGGGGCTTGTTAGAAATTTCTAAGGTTTTGAATTTTGTAAGCGGGGGTCTAAAGTATTAATTAGGGTGCTAATAGTAGTACTCTTTAAAATTTGAGACTCTAAGGACTTTGATTAGAAGAAAACTTTTGGTGTCGTAGAAATCTGGCACAAATATATATAGAGAGGTGTATTTCTAATTTTTTGTTTATATAAATAAATATTTGTCCTCATTTCTTTTTGTGGTGAGAAAGTTATATATCATTTTATGATTTATGTAATAAAATTTTATCATGTTGTTAGGAATTGCATAATAGCATCTCCTAATTTTGTAAGCGGTTCACAAGTTTTTAAAAATAAAAATAAATACTAAACTATCTTTTTCTTAAAATTTTAAACTCAATTTTTATAAATATAAACAGAAAATTAAATGTTGTTTAAGAAAGACCGTACAGTCGTGTAACTGTGCACGTTGCATTGTAACAGTGGCAATTCACCAAATTGGTGAACCTGTTATTGCAATCGGAAGCTGCGAATTTACTAGCATCAGCAAGCCTTGATGTCCGTGGAAAGTGTCCAAGTAGGGCATTGATAGCATCCACTGCAAATGAATAGAGGCACATGAACGAACAGCACCATAAATAAATAAATAATTGTAAGATTTAATTCCGTTAACAAATTAAACTTTAATTTTGTAATTATTTCAATTTAAACTGTTAACTTTTAAAAAATTATCAATTCTAACAATTTGTTAGTTAATAAGAACAACTTAAATAATTTAATTACTTTTTGCCTGTGATGTTGGATTACGGCGGCAACTATGGACCGAGGAAGAATCAAATGGGTTATAGTGAGCTGGAGAATGAGAGGAGTAGCAGTGTACAGAAAAAAATGATAGAGGGAAGGCACTAGATTAGAAAAGAGGAAGGGTGATGATGAACGACGATAAAGGTTGAGGGTAGCTATCAACAAAAATGAAGGGAAAAAAAGTGGTTAAATTGTCTATATTATCAATTCTCCATTAACTATAGCTAACGAATACAAACCAATATTTAGAATTAATACTATTTTAAAAGTTCAGGATTTAAATTAAGGAAAAATTACTCATAAGTCTCATATTGAAAAATGTTACTCCACCTAGTCGTGAGTGTTTTTTTATAAACCATTTAGTCCTTTTTTTACATCACAACATCATCACCAAAATAATATCAAACATCATCATCAAAACAACATCAAACCTCCCATATGAATAAAATGTACAAACTCCATTGTTCTATAAAGAAGAACAAGTCAAGTCACAGCATTATAATCTATTTCCCCTGTCACCCACTACGAACCAAAGACCAAATAAGAAATAGCCAGCAAGAAACATTATGGACCCTGCAAACGATTTGGACAACAGGGCAACAACAATGTCGATTTCATGAAACCCTAGGCGGCCATCTATTGTAATATACAAAACCATCATCATCATCCCGATTTGGCAAATCGGTTCACATAACCGTAGGATCGTTTGAGGATTTTGCGAATCCATATTGATCGATTTTGTTTCGTATATATATATACACATAGGTTCGCTTACTTTTTACGATCCTAAAATATAAAATAGTAGGGATTGATTATATATATACATAATGTTGATGGATGGATAAAACAGAGGCGATGGTGTCAATGTTCGATTGATAAATCTGATGGATCTGATGTTCTAATGAATTTGATGATGGATCTCGAGCAATAGTTTCAATTTTTTTAAAAATAAATCTGATGTTTGATAAATAATGTTTGATGTTTGATGAATAATTCTAACGTTTAATGGTTGTGTTTAATGTTTGATGAATAATGTTTGATGTTTTATGAATAATCTTAATGTTTAATGGTTGATGTTTAATGAATAATCCTGACGTTAATAATGTTTGATGTTTGATGAATAATTCTAACGTTGCTAATGTTTTCACCCACATTATACGAATAATCCTGACGTTGCTAATGTTTGATGTTTGATAAATAATTGTGACGTTGCTAATGTTTGATGTTTGATGAATAATGTTTGACATAAAAAGGCCTATAGTAAGCTTTTAGAGAAATAGAACCTATTAGTCCAACAAAAAACCTTCAGGACTAAATGGGTTAACATTTTCAAATTTAGGATTTATTGGTGCTTTCCCCTTAAATTAAAATAATTAAAAAAATGTTAAAATTTAATTTGTTGTTGAGATCAAATCTTACAAGAAAAAAAAATTTATTTTATAATTTCTTCAATTAATAAATATGATTGATTAGATTTTAGAAGTGAAAACAAATGTGTTGAAAAAGAAAAAGGAACATATATACACCCAATCGTTTTTTATCCATGCAAATACGTGAGTTATATAAATAAAAGATTTAAAATTCAAGTAACAATTATTAACCATTATTATTTTGTGAATTAATTTTTAAGTGATAATGGAATTATGGATAGTTTTATTTTTTTATTTAAAAAAAAAATGATAAGGGGTATTCTTTGCATACAAAAATGTAAAAGTTTCGAGATATTAACTTCAACTTTTGCTTTGTATAATAGTACAAACTAGCAATTGGTTGTGCAATGTACCTATTATTTTTTTTAAATATATTGAATGGTACGGTATGTGTTATAAAAAAATAATTTAAAATTAAAATTAAAATTAAAGTATGTTTTAATTATTTATTTTGATAATATTGGTGCTATCGTCCTATAAAAAATATTACTTGAATACTTATATATATTAATTTTAGTTCAATTATTTGTGTATTTTGATAATTTCAGTTCTATCATATTATAAAAGTGTAGTTCTCATATAATAATTTTTTATGATATATATTAAATTATAAGATAGTAATTAATACTCATATTGATATTAAAAATAATAGTTAAATTAGAAGAACAATTAATAACATAAAATTAAAAGTAAGTCTAACCATTTAATTTTCTTTTATATTCATTGGGAAAATAAAAATATATAGAAATAGAAACTATATAAAATTTATTGAAAAAATTAAATATAAATATGTTGTAGTTGGATTATCATATAATGATTTTATATGATATGTATTAAATTATAATATTGTTAAATGAATATTGTTAATTAAGTTAAAATACCAACTATATAAAAAAATTCAACAATGACTAATCAATAAAGAATTTCATAACATCTAAACTTTAAAATAAATAAATAAATGAAAATTTTTAAACGATAGATAGGTCTTAATATGTGAAATGATTAATTATTTGTAATATAATATTAAAATATAAAAAAAACTAACTTTAATACATATATATTTGTACAGTTGCGTAAAAAGCCATATGATAGGAGGATAATAGGTTTACTTTCACTTGGCAAGTTGCATTGAAATTTGTTTTCCCTTCTTCAAGGAATTGATGAATGTTTATGGATTAGGGTGACTGAGTGTCCATTTGGAAACTTTGATTAAAAAGTTGTGTTTGGCAGCTTGTTCAAAAAAAATTAGATTGGCTGCTTTAACAAAAAAGTCATTTGGAAAGGTTCAAAAAAATTACTTGTGAAATTATAATTATACCCTTCATGTTGTTTAAGGTTATATATGAGTGAAAATGTAAATTTTTTAAATTGGGTGGGGATAGTTTGGTTATTTTATTGTGATATAACATCATAAACAAATATTAACAAAAAAAAGCTAAAAATAATTTTTTACCAACTTTCCAAATCATTTTCTAAAAAATTCAAAAAATTTGATTAAAAATTAAAAATTAACTTTAACCATATTTTCAAAACACTTCCGAAATGCGAGTTGAATAGCGAACTAGATTAGTTCTCAATTGATTATCTGTGTACTATTTTATTTCAAAAGTGAGGACAGGGGTCCATCCTTACAAAATGTCAAATTAATAATTTCTCCATTATTATGTAGTTTTAATTTGGTGTTTTTTCTCTCTATATTATGCGGGGATATCTGTGTGATTATTGATATGATTCACAATTTTTAATTGTAAATTATTTAAATTTTCAATGTTTGAAACATAAAACTGGTATTGGATTTGTGGATTATCTGAATTTATGATAGAAAATATATGGAAAAGAAGTATTTATCAAATAATGTCTATATAACATACGTAAAGTTAGTATAATTTAAATTGAGTTTGAGTTTGAGTTTGTGTAGAACTCTATATGTAAATAAAAACTACATGTTAATGTACTTTTTTTTTATATTAAAAAGTAAGCCCTTAAAATGTGCCATCTAAGAAGAGGAAAAATATTACTTTTTATATATAAAAATATGATAAGGGTTAAGTTGATTTTACTTGCTTGTGATTTGAGATTGGAGTACTTTACCCTCCATCGTTTAAATATAGTTAGAAAGTCCCCATGTGATTTTTAACTAAAGTGCTACCGCTAGTTTTTGCATTCAAACTAATGGAATGTGTATTACACAAACCAATTTTTAGAGTAGGTTTTGTTTTATGAAAAGTTAAAATGAAATTAATATAACAAAAGAACACTTTTACCATCATTTTCTTGAAAAATTAAAATTAGGTTAATATGTTAACTAAAATATAATATAATTAAGAACTGGTCTAAAATATAAAATATGAAATAAACAATAATTAAGAATTGATCTAAAATGTTATTAAATTAAAATCAGATTAACATGTTAGAAATTATAATAAATAATTAATAATTTAGGATTAATTGTGATCTAAATATAATTAAATTAGAATCAGATTAAAAAGTTACTAATTACAATAAATAGTTAAATATTTAGGATTAAATGTGATCTAAGCTATAATTAAATTAAAATCAATATAAAAATTTAAGAATTATAATAAATAATTAAGAATGTGATCTAAAGTATAATTAAATTAAAATTAGAATAAAAATTTAATAATTATAATAAATAATTAAGAATTTATAATTAATTGTAATTTAATTGAATTAATGCTAGATATTATAAATTATTTGTATGAGAGATGAGAGAGTAAGAAAATAACAAAAAATATAGCATTTGAAGGTATTATAGTTATTTCACATCTATAGTTAACGGTGTTAACGGTTCTATTTTAGTCCAAAATCACATGGAGGGCATATGGCTATTTTTAAAAGACAAGGGGTAAAGTACTATCAAGTCATACCACATAGAGGTAAAATGATTTTTTCTCTACAAATGATATAGATATTTTAATACATGTTTTTAAAATAATTAACATAATTTAAAATTATAAGGGTTAATTGCTGAAAAGTCTCTACATAAGGGGCCATATATTATTTGGTCCAAGGTTTAATCTTTTTTTGTCATGAGAACATGTATAATCCTCCGAAAAGTTGCTTGCGCCAGAAAAGTTGTCGGTGGTCGACTGGTAGCAGTAAGGTGGACAGATAGTTGACATTGGAAATATAGATAAACAAATGTGGGACACATGTATAGACTGGTGATATTTGGATAAATAGTTGAACATGTGACACTTGTATAGATAACTAATATTTGGACATATATGTGATAGGTTACATTTTGATAGATACAAATAGATATCATTTTGGATAGATCAATGTCCTTTTAGTTCAAAAAAATTTAAGTTTGGGAATACAGCCCAATAGTTTCATAAGTGAATCTATGTCTCTAGTGCCCAAATTATTATACATTTTTGCAAGACTTACTATGGAGGGACAAAATGTTAGCCTAAGCCCAAATTAATTAGGTAGTTGGCCTAAAAGAAAAGAGAGCCCATATGAGCTTTTTAAAGAGCCTATTAGAAGTGACTATGAGCATGGGGGGATAATCGAACATGTGAATATTCTTCTAGAAGAAGGATCCGCATATAATGAAAGAGAAACGTCAGATTAAGTTTCATCCAACGGTGGAAACATCAAACAACAAATACATGAGCATAGGTCAGACCCTACTAAATGGTAAGTCTGTCCGATCAATCTGATCCGACGAATACAGTGCTTCGCAAGTTGGCCACTAGCATCTAACATAATCTAAGTCGTTCATAAGGGAATGATCCAACGTTTAAAGGCAACAGCAACTTCGCCACTTGTATAACAAGAGCAAATGTAAACAGAACACTCGGATCAAATATTGATCCAATAGATAGGACTCAAGTTAGGAGACTATAAAAGGCAAAGACTTGATCGTCAGAGGGTCCTCCCAACCTATCTTGGTCGGGGGTGATCACTAACGTTTTTGGTTTCTCTTGGTAGAGTAAAAAAAGGGACACGTCATCTCACTTTCCCTGTGGAGAAGAATTCTACCTTCCACAATTAGCGTTGTTTGTGGGAACAACGAGAAAATGAGTGCCCATCCCTCGCTAAAAGAGATACCAAGTGATCACCAGAATATCTTGGTCAGCAACACGCTTGGCCAAAATTTTGGCCATGACTCAGAAATGGCACTAACTTTTTTGGTTTCTCTTGGCAGAGTAAAAGAAAGGGACACATCATCTTATTTTCTCTAAGGGAAAGAATTGTACCTTCCATAGTTGGCATCGTTTGTGAGAACGACTAGAAGATGAGTGCCCATCCCTCTTTAGAAGAGATACCAAATAATCACCAGAATACCTAGGTCAGCAATACGCTTGGCCAAATTTTTGGCCACGACTCAAAAATGGTACTAGTGGATTCAAGGAGAGTAACTCCCCTACCAGATGACGATAACCAGCAAACTCAGCTTATAGATCGACTTATAGCATAGGTTGCGGCCCTCAAAGAAGAGCTACGAATCGCTCAGAGCGGACAAGAAGCCCGAAGAAAGGCAACGAAGTGGCGCAGCACCCGACAAAAGAAGGATGTCCCCCAGGAGGCCGCCAGCCAAATTGCCAGTAATCATCCAAGTTAAACACAAAAGAAGCGCCAAGTCGCCAAATGGAATGACTCACTAGAGCAGCAAAAGAGCTACCTAAGAAGCTGTCTTGACCAACGTACATGAGGCAATCCCAAGCATGTTTAGAGAAAGCTTTTCACAAAAGAAATAGTCTCCCGAGCAATTGAGAGCATTGATCCACCGAAGAGATTCACTCTTCTAAAGTTCAACCTGTATGATGGCAAAAGAGATCCGACCAGTCATATCCAACATTATACATAGGCTATGACCTTATGGAGCAACAATGGACCAATTATGTATAGAGTGTTCTCCTCAAACTTGGAAGAGATGGCCCTTCGATGGTGTTAGAAGCTGGAAGCTAGGTTGATAAGCTATTGGAAGAAACTTCAATAAGCTTCCATTTCACGTTTCATTACCAATAGTCATCCACAAATGGGGTAAACGTGCTCCTTACCATGAAGAATGAGGAAATAGAGAGTTTGCAAGATTACGCCTGCAAATATTTGGCGGGTTATAATGAGATTGACAACTGTAATGAAAAATTAGCGGTTGCCTCATTTAAGCTAGGCTTGTAGCCAACCAGCAAGCTCAGCTAATCCTTGACTAAGAAGCCTCCCACTATTGTGGGCAGCTTAATGAGTCGAGTAGAGCAACATTATAAGATCGAAGACGATTTATGAAGGTCTAAAGAACCAAATCCCGTACGACTTTCGTTGAAAACTCCGCAGAAAAAAGGAATGAAGGTTTTTTATCTTAAAAGAAAGGAATCAAATATGATCGCTAAACAGCCTAAGCCACGAAAGGAAGCCTTCAGAGCAGTTATTATTGCCTTCATAGAACCGATATATCGGGTATTGATGAAGATCCAAAATAAACCTTATTTCTTGTGCCCCTAAAAAATGATCGGGGACCCATCTCTTCGGAACCGGAGGCTACGGATTATAGACAGCTCACCGAAGATTGCAAGGTGCTGAAACAATTCCTGGAAGAGTTAGTGCCGAGTGGGCATTTATGAACATATATTGATCATTCTGCGAATCACAAAGGGAAGCGCAAAGAAAAAGAAGGGAACACCCAGCAATTGGCAACCATCAATATGATATACTCGATCCCCCGAAGAAACAAATAAATCAAGTCATGGGGGAGATCAGAAGGTTGGCACACCTAAGGGAGGTGATGGCCTTGTCCAAAGGTTCCACAAAAAGAATGCACTTGTCAGAAGTGAGGATCTCATTGACTGATGAAGACTTCTCATGGATTCACCATCCACACAATGACGCTCTGGTAGTGACCCAGCAAATCAGGGAGTTCACCGTCAAAAAGATATCGGTGGATCAAGGCAGCTCTTCGAAGATCATGTACTACGAGTTGTTTAAGAAGTTAGGGTTGTCACAAGATGGCCTACATCATGTAGATTCACCACTGTACATCTTTAATTCCATTTTGGTTTTTTCCTTTGGGAAAGGTCTTCTTGTTAGTAAGGACGGGAACAATAATTCAACAAGTGGAGTTTCAGGTGGTGAACGTCCCCTTGCTGTACAATGCAATAATTGGGGGGACGTGGCTTCACAGAATGAAAATAGTTCCGTCCACCTTTCATCAGGTTATATAGTTCCCAACAGGAGATGGGGTTGGTGAAATCAAAGGTGACCAAATGTCTACTAAACAATGCATGGTAGCATCTTCCGCCAACAAGAGGATCCAGGAGGTTTAAACACAAGAGAAATGCGAAGAACAAGTCAGCATGGAGTCTTTCATGAAAAGTATAGAAGAATTGGAGAAAGTACCAATCGAACCAACAGATGAGGAAAAGTTTTTTCTCATTGGAAAAAGTCTTAGTATGGAGGAAAGAGACCAGTTGATCCACTTCCTACTACAATTTAGGGATGTGTTTGCATACAGTCCATACGAAACGGAAAGGATCGATCCAAAAGTGGCTTGCCACAAGCTAAATGTGGACCCAAACTTCAAGCCGATAATATAGAAGAGTAGGAGATCGGCACTACAGCAAGTGGAAATTGTTAAAGAGGAAGTAACAAGGTTACTGGAAGCCGATGCCATTCAAGAGGTTCAAATATCTGAAGTAGTTGTCCAATATCGTTGTTGTAAAGAAGAAGAATGCAAAGTGGAGAATTTGCATAGACTTTACCAGCTTAAATAGAGCATGTCCAAAGGATAACTTTCCTTTCCAAAAATTGACCAGTTGGTAGATGCCACGTCTGGACACCAGAGGATGAGCTTTTTGGGTGCAAACCGAGAGTATCATCAAATAGCTATGCACCTAGATGATGAGGAGAAAACGACATTCATCACCCCTATAGGGTTGTTCTATTACAAGGTGATGTTGTTCGGATCAAAGAATGCTGAGGCAACATACCAACGTTTGGTTATGAAGATGTTCCATGATCTGATCAGGCGAAACCTTGGGGTGTATATCGACGACATGGTAATCAAGTCACAACGAAGTGAGGACCATTTAATAGATCTTTAGGAAGCAATTGGGATCCTCTGAAGATTCAAGATAAAGCAGGATGCAGCAAAGTATGCCTTTGGAGTTGGCTCGAGAAAGTTTTTCAGCTATATAGTCACTCAGCGGGGAATAGAGCCAAGTCCCGAGCAGATTCGAGCATTGCTTAACATAACTCCACCCATGTCGCTAAAAGGGATCCAGGTACTTACAAGGATGGCAGTCGCACTTAATAGATTTATTAGCCTATCTTCGGATTGCTGCCAACCCTTCTTTCAACTAGTAAAGAAAAAAGCTTAGTTCTTGTAGATGTTAGAGTGCAGCCAGGCGTTGCAGGAGTTAAAGGAATACCTAGCAAAATCTTCCCTACTCACCAGCCTTGAGCCAAGGGAAAAGCTGTATGTTTATTTGGTCATTTCTAATCATGTCGGCACTCGTCAGAGAATTAGTAAAAGGGCAATCACCTATGTTCTACGTAAGCAAAACTTAGTTTGACGTAGAAACAATGTATTTGCTATTGGAAAAGCTTGTTTTGGGTAAGAAAAAACTTCTGGCGCTGGAAAGAAAGAAACAAACAAGATAAGAGTATCAATGCAAATCCCATAAAAAGTAAATTCAAATGCAAGAAAAATAAGAGCATTAACCTGGCTGGCCGATGACCTTAGGGATAGGCCGGACCCTATCAATGCCAAGATGAAACTCCTACCTCCACTATTACAACTATGTTGTTGACTACTTTGCCAGAATCGAGAAGCATTTAAACTAATTGGTGCTTCACCAATCTAGGCTTAAAATAGAATTTCGCCCTCTCTTTGGTAGTAAGGACGAAATTGTAACAGTATCTAATTTCTTGGAGACCTAGGTTTACTTCCAAAATATTGTTCAATGTAATCACTCCCATGACTATCCTAAAGAAATTATGGGCAACTGGAGAAGGGGGTATGCCATAGAAATACAATATCTCCCTAAGAAGAGGGAGCAGAGAGATTAAACTCCTTCTTCAACAACGTCGATTACGGGCCATGGAATCCGCTCATCTGATCATTTGACAATATTGTCATTGTCAATAGGAAGACGATCAACAATGTCATCAAGAATATTATGGAGAATTCTAAATTCCTAAATATTTTCTTCAGACTCAAAGAAATGCCTGAGACGATTCAGGACAATTAGAAAGTGAAAAAAGCAACGACAGAGAAATCACAAGAGAAAGAGAGAAGATGAACTTACAGAAAAAGTAAACTGATACTTCAAACAGTAAAGAGAGAAAAAGGTGCATCTAGGTTTCTGAAAGGATTGCAAGCAAAGTGATGGAAGGCAAGGGGTGTTTCCCATTTAATGTGTCAAAGGCGAAACGACGCCTAAAAGGATGATATGATGGATGTCATCATTAAAGGAGAAATCAAAAGATGCGTATCATAAATGAAAATGGTTCCGCTCATCATCTGATCGGACCAATGTCTTCAGCAACCAACCCAGGTCGGCCACTGAAGAAAGGCAATTGTGGAGGGATAAAATGTTGGCCTAAGCCCAAATTAATTTGTCGGTTAGCCCAAAAGAAAGGAGAGGCCTATATGAGCTTTTTAAAGAGCCTGTTAGAAGTGACTAACAGCAAGTTGGCACGTGCCTACGAGAAAAAGGAACAGTTGAGCATGTGAATATTCATCTAGAAGAAGGATCCGCAGAATGAAAAATGAGTGTCGGATTAAGTTTTATCCAACGATGGAAACATTAGACAACAAATGTAGGAGTATAGGTCAGGTCTACCAAACGGTAAATCCTTTCAATCAACCTGATCCGACAAATACAACGCTTGGCAAGGGGCTACTAGCATCCAACATAATCTAAGTCATTCATAAGGGGATGATCCAATGATCAAAGGCAAAAGCAGCTTCGCCGCTTGCCCGACTAGAGCCAAATGCAGGCATAACCCACTGATCAATTATTGATCCAATGAATGGGACTCAAGCGAGGAAAACCATAAAAGGCAAAGCAAGTGAAGCCAAGAGGACAAACCTGAGATAATCCAAGAACTCTATTTCAAATAAAAATCATCTATGGCTAAACAATATTCTGAGTTGACCGTCGAAGGGTCCTCCCGACTTATCCTGGTCGAGGGTGATCACTGACGTTTTTTGGTTTCTCTCGGCAGAGTAAAAGAATGGACACGTCATCTCGCTTTCTTGTGGAGAAGAATTCTACCTTCCATACTTACATTTATAAAATGAGTAAATTACACTTACACCCCCTTAAAGATTTTCTTTTATTACATATTTTTCTTTAATATTTGAGAACTTACATTGCACTTCGAAATTTCAAATTGCATTGCAATTTCATCAATTCGATTAGTCCCATTAGGTCAACTTACAACTTTGGATGACAACTTATCAAAATGCCAATTTTAATGGTTAAGCTAAACCTAACTCAAATAATCCATTCCATATTCGTCTCATACCCATTTGTAAATCTTATGATACGATGAAAAAAAATTCATTATAATGGTAATATCACATATCAATGCTGACAGGATATTATCATTGAATTATAACCTTTCATGTAAGTATAATGTACCCCATTATATGGTTGTGTTAGTGAGTTGAGTTTATAGGGGTTTATCTGAGTCCAGATCCTCTGTTGGATTTCTCTACGAGGCTCCTTGTGGCACTTTAAAAACAATGTTCTTTTTGCTTTTTTTTTTTTTTTCCTTTCCCCTCTTTGTTTTCTCTCTTAGCTCTCAAAAGTTTGAGAGATGACAACAGAGAGATGAAGAAGAGATAGGCAATCATACGAGAAGGCAACAATGATGACGAGGCGATGGGGACAGCAGCGACAACTATGACACCGATCAAGAAAAGAGGGTCCAAAACATGTTTTGAAGAAGCTAAGATGATTGTTTGGTCAAACAATTGAGAATCTAAGGGTGTGTTTGGTAACGTTTACGTTTTCAGTTTATATTTACAAAAATTTTATAAACTGGTTTTTGTTTATTTTTAGAAAAACATAAACTACAAACGCGTTTGGTAATTGACAAAATGTTTCAAAAATTTTAAAAATATAAAAAAGAGTGAGAAATGGCAAGTGGCGCTGGAAGATGGTGGTGGAAAGTGGTGACGGTGGGTGGTGGAAAGTGGTGACGGTGGGTGGGTTGGTGATGGTGGCGGGTGGTGGGTGGTAGCGAGTGGGTGGTGGTGGTGGTGGTGGTGGCAGGTGGTGGGTGGCGGATGGTGGTAGGTGGTGGCGGGTGAGTGGTGGTGACGGGTAGGTGGCGGGTAGTGGGTGGGTGGGTAACGGTGGCAGGTGGTAACGAGTGAGTGGTGGTGGTGGGTGGCGGGTGGTGGGTGGTGGTGGCAGGTGGGTGACGAATGGCTGGTGGTGGTGGCAGGTAGGTGGCGGATGGTGGTGGTGGCAGGTAGGTGGCGGGTGGTGGTGGTGTGGGTGGGTGTGTGGGTGACGGTGGCAGGTAGTGGGTGGTAGCAAATGGGTGGTGGCGGGTGGTGGTGGCAGGTGGGTGGCGGATGGCGGGTGGTGGGTGGTAGCGGGTGGGTGGTGGTAGTGGTGGTAGCAGGTGGGTGGCGAATGGCGGGTGGTGGTGGGTGGTGGTGATGGTGGGTGGGTGACGGTGACGGTGATGGTGACGGTAGCGGGTGGTAGGTGGTAGCGAGTGGGTGGTGGTGGTGGTAGTGGTGGGTGGTGGTGGTGGCAAGTGGGTGGCATTTGGGTGATGGTGGTGGTGGGTGGCAGGTGGCTAGTGGTGGTGGGTGGCTGGTGGTGGCAGGTGGTGGATGGTAGTGGCAGGTGGGTGGTGAGTAGTGGTGGCAAGTAGGTGGCGGGTGGTGGTAGCGGGTGGTGGATGGTAGTGGCGGGTGGTGGGTGGTGGCGGGTAGATGGCAGGTAGGTGGTGGGTGGTGGTGGTGGTGGTCGTGGCGGCGAGGAGTGGGTGGTAGTAGCGAGTGGGTGGCAGGTGGGTGGTGGCTGGTAGTGGCTGGTGGGTGGTGGTGGTGGCAGGTGGTGGCTGGTGACAGGTAGGTGGTAACTGGTGGTGGCTGGTGGGTGGTGGTGACGGGTGGTGGCTGGTGAGTGATGGTGGCAGGTGGTGGTGGGGGGTGGGTGGTGGGTGGTTGGTGGCGGAAGACGGTGGTGGAAAATGGTGGCGGGTGGTGGCTAGTGTTGGGTGGTAAAAAAAAAAAAAAAACTCAAAACTCAAAACGGAAACACATTTTTTGTGTTTTCATTTTTTGGCCAAATTTATAAACTGAGACCACTGATTTATAAATTAAAAATTTTACCAAACAAGTTTTTATTTGAATTTTTAAAATTTTTATAAATATAAACTGAAAACTAAAAACGTAAGTGTTACCAAACGGCACCTAAGGTTTTGGAGAGGACCAAACAAACCTTATCTGTACCCAAATCTCAATCCAAAGGTTGGCAAGGTAGAAACCAAATCCTGGTTCTCTCTTTTCTTTGTTTCTCTTAATTTAACAAATCAATTTATTTCCCACATACAACAATTCTCTTCCAAAACCCACAATTTCCCAACTATTATAGATTTTTTTTCTCTCTCTCTCTCTCTCCACGTTTTTCAACAAACAACAATCTAAGCAAACAAGAATAGAAGAAACCCAAGAACCAATCAACCTAAATCAGTATGTGGAAACAAAATCATGCCTTTCCTCTTCGATGGTAGTGGCGAGGAGATAGAGAGAGAGAGAGAGAGAGAGAGAGAGAGGAGGTTGAGGGTCTTGATCGGAGTTGCCACTACTGTTGCTTCGTCGTCCGATCGTTTGTCTCCTTTTCATCTCTCTGTTCACAAGGTGCTTGGGGTTGTGCTTATGGTCTCTCAAACTAAGAGAGAAAAGAAAAGTGGCGTAAATGCCAAAGATTTTTTTTAATTTTTTAAAAAAGGGCAAAAATGACGTCCTTTTTGAAGCACTGTAGGGAGCTTCGTAGAGAAACCTGACAGAGAATTTGAACTCGGGTTTATCCTTCTTTGTAATATTTATGATTGGTTGATGATATCACGTATCAATGATTACATTGTATCGTCGTTATACTAAAATTTTAGCCATGATATTAGAATAAAGAGACTAGAGAAGAAAGGGAGAAATGGAAAGGGTATTCTTCAAAAAGAAAGAGACTTGGAAGTTGAGACATTGTTGAAGAAGGGGGGCGTTCATGCGTGGCGAAACCAACGAACACACGTTGTCACATAGGATAGTGAAACGGAGCCATTGGACATGAAAGAGGCATTCACGTAGGGTCAACTATGACATTTTTGGGGTTTAAAGCGGACTTTTGATATGGTACCTTTCATACATTTAAAATAAAAATTATTATCAAAAAATTACATATTCACTTTTTATTTATTTATTTTTACAGTTCTTACAAAAATGTTATATATAACGATTAAAATTTGCTTAAATACATATAACAAAGTTTATAAGAAGAAACATATCAAAATATTCCCAACTCAAGTACTAGATAAAAAAATAAATAAATTATAACAAAATGTCAGTTGAACATCACCATTCTCACATTTTGAAATACAAAATTGTTAATCAGGCTTGCATAATTTAACTTATCAACTAAATCATTTTCAATAGATCATATTGTCAATTCATTAAAAAAATTTTGTGACATAGGTGACCGAATGTAATATTTATTTAACTTTTAATTCAAAAGTTTCTTTACTCACAAACAACTATAACTGTAACTAATCATATTATATACACAATTCATACATTTGAGAAATAACTTTCCATTAATTTCAGATGTGACTTTTTTGTTATTATTTATTATTGTATTATTATTATTATTAAATTTTTTTTTTGAGCTAGCATAATACCTAAAAAAAAAAAATATCTGAGCTCATTTTTTCACTCATTTTTTTTTTCAGAGATCCAAAGTGGTGGCTTTGCCGGTTTTGGGCAAAGTTGGGCCTGCATTAATGATCGATGCTTCTCTCTGCAACACTTTACAAGATCGATGCTACTGGGAGATGGGTTTGGATTTGATTGAGGATTTGGGTTTGGTCCGATTGAGGGTTTTTGTTTACAGGTTGTTGGCTCCTCATCTATGTGTTTATCATTATTTTTAGTTGCATGATTTTATCAACATCATAATTCTTCAATTAAGTTTTCGTATTTTAATCTGTATGAACTTTTTTTCTTCTTCTTTCTTTTGGTGCATTCTTATCATAAGTCCTCTCTCATTCGTTGGTGAGTGAATAATCACAGAAAATTCATTGATCTGTTTGGATTTGTTGATACTCTCAACATTCTTCCAGATGCATGCTACTGCTCATGTAATCCCAATTTATTTATGTTATTCTTGTTGCTCTTCTTTTGTCTCTCGTCCGTGCATTCTGTTACTTGCTTCGACTATTTGAATTAAAATTGCTCAAATATGTAAAATAACTGGTGGTTTTGGTTAGTCTTTTTGTTTTTTTTTTATTGTGTTGGGCTTCTCTCAAATTGAGAATCTAACTTGGGAGAGCATTTGGGTTTAGTGAGTCCATTGTGAGTCTAATTTTGGTGATTCGAATAGTTCACTTTTTAGAATTTATTGAGAAGAATAAATACGTAAAAAATCAAGATGATTGGACTTCGAAAGATATATATTTGAATCACATTTGGCTTAAAAAAATGGACAGCTGATATAATTTCAAGAATAGTTGTTTACTTTTTTAAGATAAATGTGATTCAAATATATATCTACCAAAATCCAATCATCTTGATTTTTTATATATTTATTATTCTCAACGAATCCTAAAACGTGAATTATTGCGAATCACCTAAATTGGACTCAATACCCACTAAACTCAAATATTCTCTCAAATTGACTTTCCAGTTGGAGAGAAGTCAAACTCTTTTTTATTTGTGTTAGATATGAGTGCTGTGGTGTTGTTTGATTTGGTGATTATGTTTTTTTATTTTTATTTATTTTTGCTGCAGACCAATTGTTTGATAGAAGTCCCCAGAGTGTGTTGGGTCTCTTATGATTGCAACGGTTGACATTTTACGGTACATGAAATAAATCTGTAAAAAAATCAAATTAATAATATATTGGTATTTTGATCAATTAGATTTTTTGTTCATTTATTTTATTTAATATATTCTAAAAATTAAATCGTTTGGATCATTTAAATGAATCCAAAATAGGTTTAATAGGCCATACAATAGTGGTTGTGCGCTGAGTGCACAACACCAACTTTGTTTATAGAACTCAGAATTTTTCCCATGTTGATCTTAAGAGAACTAGCTTAAGTATCAGAGGAGTTTTTAGGCACATATCCACTGTCGGTAAGCTCACCTGAATTGTGAACGCAAGTCTTACGATGTCATTTCAAGAGATTCAAGTTTGATCACAAGGGGCACTTGTGCGACGAGTATTTCGTACTCGTACAGTGCTATAATGAAGACATATACATAATTTTAAGAGTAGACATTACATGATAAGTCATAATTGAAGATCACGATACTCATAATTAAAACATATTATATGCACGCCATATATATATCATAAAATAAATTAATGACGCTCCGTATAAATTTTTGTTATAAAGTATGAAAGAAGTGCGTCATTAGCAAAAGTATGAGAAAGAAGTTGGTTTTTATATAATTATATATCATTAAAATAAGATAACTCTATTTTATTACCTTCATCTGGGGGCAGAGTTCCGTTTGAAGTGGAATCGGCAATTGTTTTGCAAGTCAGCGCCGAAAGCAGCAAGATAAAACATAACAACCTGCATAGTAACAGATGCTCTTTCATCTCTCTCTCTCTCTCTCAAAAACAGATGATGGAGTTAACGAAGCAGGGTGATGTTCTTTAAATATACAATGTATTTTATAATTATTTGAAAAACGATTAGGTAAAGCTGTTTTGTATCCTTTGACTTTTAAAAGGAGAGTCCGATTATGAACGTATTAAGAAGCATCAAATAAAAATAAATAAATAAATAAAACCTCTTTTTTGGAACCACCACCCAAAATTCCAACTTTTAAAAGTGCCGAAAAATGATATTCATAGAAACTTTTTGACAAAAATAATATATACTGACATATATATATATATTTATATATAAATTACATTGTAAACATCTCATTTTAACCCGTCCTAAGATTTGAGCGTTTGAAAATAAGAATATATTATCTCACAAAAATAGAATTTAAGTTTTAATCACAACTTTCACTCATTTTGATCAAATTATTTTAAATTGGCTTTAGCCTAAATTATATATATTTGGCCTACTAAAAAATATTTTATTAGTACATTAATTTTATTTTAAAATTTAAATATTTTGTGTGCTTTTATATATATATATATATTTGGATATTTATACATATATTTATTCAAATAATACTTTTTATATATTATTATATTATCAAGTGCACAGTATTTTCATTGTGCACGGTTTGAAAATCCCAACTTTGCACAGTGCTTTCACTGTGCACCATTTGAAAAATTCATCTCTCCATTGTTTCAAAATTTGCTTGTTTGTTGAAAAAGTCTGGAGTTGATGGAGGGGATTGGAAGATCTGAAGAGGATCAAAGGGAAAAAAAGATCAGAAAAAGAGAGAAGGAAAAAAAATCTGAGATCAGAAAGAAAAGAAGGAAAACATAAGCAGAAAGCGAGGAAAAATATTTTCTTAGATATTTTATTTTTTTGAATCAAATCTTTTTTTCTATTTTCTTTATTGTCTTTTCACCAACACCAAAACACCATTAAAGTTGAAATTTTGAATTTTGAGCTGAGAATTGAGAACACATTCCACAACCTTGAGGGTGATCGGAAAAAAGTTTGTAAATAAGAAAATTCGTCATTTTTCCAAAATATGAATTTTCGCAAACTTTCATTTAAATTTAAAAATGAAATATAATTTGTTTAAATTCTTTTACTGCTTTATTTATTGCTTAAATGAAAGGCTGCACCATCTACATATCTGTTGTAATTTACTGCTTTACATAAACTGCTGTAATCTATCACTTTAAACGATCGGTGTTTCACCACCTACATAAACTGTTGTAATTTATTACTTATATATAAATCTTTATAATTTACTGCTTTAAATGGTCAGTCGAGACCACCTAATTTGTTAGTGATGTAACCCCGCCGGATGAATAGTGTTCGGCGGTGAATAGTACCAGCAGATGACTAGTGACCGCCGAATGAATAGCGCTCTGACCAAATGTGTTTTCCCGGGCAAAACAGAGCAGTCACCCAGCAGCAGGTACAATAATTTCCGGGATGCATAGTGCTCCGCCGGATGAATAGTAACCGACGAATCAATAGTAACTTTTTTATTTTTATTTTATTCGTATAATTTGTTAGATTCAGTTTGTGTTGTAATAATCTCCCAATCCCACGCCTTTTTATTCAATTTTGTAATTATTCAATATTGTAATAATTTCCAACCCTCGCTTCTTTGTACCTCGATGCATGTCTTCCAATCCCATTTCTTTCTATCCCTTTTATTTACTTGCTCTCCATATTCTGTAAATAGCATTATATTTTATTTTTCATCATATCCATAATTTGCATTCATATTTCGTGCATTTAGATTCGACTAATTTTTTATTTGTCGGTTAATCAGTTTTTATGTGATTTTTGTGCACTGCCTTGAGATGATTCACATGCCATGTATTAGAAGTCAAATTTTTAGTTGCATTCTTGTGTACGTATTGCATTAGGATTTTTTTTTATATAAGATCATGCATATTTTGCTAACTTTGTTTTATAGTTGTTCGTGGGACGCCAGTAAATATGTGAGTTTTTATGCTTTAGCATCCTGCTTGTGTGTGTTTTCCTTACTATGTTTAGCATCGTACCATGTAGCTATTTGCTTATTTGATATAACTCTATGCATGCTGGTGGGTGAAGGGTTTGTTGTTTAATTTGGAATAAAATTGATTTTCATATTTGTAAAATTCTATTTTCTGTGTTTTGTACACCATTCAAAACATTTTCAAAATAATGAAATCAAATCGTTCCAAAATGAACAACACAATTTATATTTGTTTGCTTCACATAGTAAATTTTAGGATTTATTAAATAAATCAGAAAATGAGCATATAAAGTAAATAAAAATCATATCATGGTTTAGTAGAGGCCGATCTTTTGATCTGGTGAGTGGGGGTACTCAATTAATGACCTTCCCCCCCTCGTACCTAAGGTTCCGAGCCAAGCATCATTGGGTATGATAAACAGTGGCATTGGCACGATTTACTAGTTTCCTAATTTTTCCAAAATATAAGATGGCGACTTTGAGATCTGATGATGCAGTTCATTTCTAGCAAATGTTTTTTTTTTGCAATAAAATGGATTTTTCATAAAGTTGCAAAATCTGGACTCATATCTACGTTTCACATTGCATTCGTGAGACTAGATCAAAGAGATCGAGGGTTTGAACTGTTTAGCGTGCACGGGTAACCCCCCGGGTGATGCGACAGTTTCTAGTGACTCCGCTGGAGATTTTATGAAACCTTGACTCAAACTCCATGATATGACTTTTATTTTCAAATATATGTTTATTGCATTTCATGCATTGGTGCACTTAAAGTCTTTGTATTGCCCAGATACTGGTGGGAGCATAGGTAAGCTTTTTGTGACACTATACCTATCTCCACGTTACTTTTGAGACCTTGTGTTAATAACCTTTTGAGATCTATCAAAAAGGTAGCTCTGCTATCTAAGGTTCTCGGACTTCGAAGAGAGGCTATAGTGACTCTTCCAACTTCTTCGGATCTTCACTGGTTATTACCCAAAGGACTCTTAAATGACGTCACCTTGACTTTAACCCCATAGTAGAGCCAACCTTATAAATATAGTGAGTTATAGTACCTTCCAAAATTAGGACAGGATGCCCTCCCATTTCTAGGATGTATGATACCACTTGTTTGAATAGTAAAGCTCTAGATCATTTCAAAGCCAGGACAGGGTAACCCTACCCTCCATAAGGGTGTTTGTTCTCTTTTCTGCTATGTGCTATGTATGGAAATTTGTCTAGAGATTCTCAAATTCAAATCAGTGGTTCAGGCATATCAGTTTATGAGATTGAGTTAATTTTTTAGGTGGGGCAGACAATGATTAGTTGTGCTGCTAGAATTCTGATTGGGGTGTTATTTTTGGTTTTCTTTTTGCTAAGTTGTTGTAGCACCATAACTTTAGAAAAATTTCATATCCCACAAAGTCTACCAGCATGAATCCATAGAATTTGCGGGGTATTAGACCATTTCTGTGATCAAGAAATGACCACTTGTTGATTACAAGAGCTTTATTTTGAATGCGGTAGATGGCCTGCACTTAAACTGGCAATTCGATAAAGGTTTTCATTTCAAGTTCTGAATCGGATGTTGAGTCCGAGTCTAATTCCATCGAGTCTGTGGAGTCGGAGTCAAACTCGAGTTAGTCTAGTCAGCCAGAATTTGTTGATTTTGGGAGTGTTAACCTAGACATCTCTGTCCTGTCTAGGTCTTCTTTTTCGTTTTCTTTTGAGTCTGTTGTCATCATTGAGTCAGAGTTTCTTTTGATGAAAAGTGCTATAATTTTCACCTATTTCTCTGTGCCTTTGAATCATTGCATTGACCATAATTTTCATTTTTTTTTTCCAAAACTCTAATAAAAACGAAGAGAAAGAAATTCCTTGGAATTTGCAAAATTTGATCAACTGAGAGGAAGAGATGCATGTTAAGAACTTGATGGATGGGATTGTTTTAGTTAGTGTGAGTACTAAGAAGGATCCTCGCTTGGTCCAGATTGGTTCCACGTTGTCTTTAGAAAACGTGAGCTATTAGTCGCTTTATTAAAATATTTCAAAAAAAATGTTTTGTGTGGTCCTACGAAGACATGTCTGGAATTGATCCTAAGATTGTACAACATAGGATCCATCTCGACCTAAGGCCCAACCCCTCTAGCTTTCAAACTTTGCTTTTGAGTGTCTAATAATCAACTAGAGTATGAGGCTTTGCATAGCCAGATTGGAAGTTGCCCTAGAACTAAGGGCAATGAGGTTGGATGTGATTGGAGATTCAAAATGGGTCATTTCTCAAGATAATGAAGACCGGAAAAAAAGCCAAATCTCAGAATATGAGAGAAAAAGATTTAGTGTTGAAGGACAATCGAGTTCCTATCCACAACCTTATGGGAAAATTCAGAACCAATTGGACGGGTCTCTACATCATCGAGACTATTTGGTCAGGAAAAGTAGTCGTTCTCATGGATTTGGATAGCTTTGAAATCTCACAATAAACATGAACAAGCTAAAATAAGGTACTACCCTTAAGAGGTTCGCTTGGTCGAAAACCTGGAAGGGCGACTCAGGCAAAAGTTAGAGCAAAAAAACAAAAAAAAAATTGAAAATGAAAAATGAAAAAAAAAATGAAAAATGAAAAATGAAAAATAGAAAGAGAAAAAAAAAATTGAAGAAAAGATCGCAAGGTTGAAAACCCTGAAGGGTAGCTTTGGCAAAAGTTAGAGCGCAAAAGGAGAGTGTTAATACCCGAGTGAACCTTACCCTGGAACTACGTATGGCCTGATTCCCATCTTTGGGATACGTAGGTAGCTTCATTTTGAAGTTTGGCCCCAACCATTTTTCACATCACTCATCATGTCCATGTTTGATTGGTTTAACCTTATTCAACTCAATTGTCCTATCCATGTTTGATTGGCTCATCTTCGTTTGATTTGGTTGTCCTATCTCTTCTTTATGGCAGATTTAGTTGCAAGACACATCAAGTTCGAGTTATCTCATTTTGGGGTTGTGCATATTAGAGTTTGACTCCATGTTGGTCAGGTAATGGCCATTTGCGAAAACAAATTTTGAGGACTTTAATGAAGTTGACTGATTTTCTTAAAAATTATTCCATGTTTTGTAAATCCCAAACCATTCATTCGACCCAAAAAAACAAAATTTTCAGTGCTCACAGCTTAACTTACATGATTTCAAAACAGAGAGTGGAACAAGCATACTAATTGAACTCTTATGTTGATCAAAATCTTTTTATTAGAAAACCAAAAAAACAAAAAGTCAAAGTGATGAACTAACGGCATAGTCGAGTTAGGTTTTCTGTCTTTCCCCTCGTATTCTTGAAAGTCTCCGTTTACATCGTCAAGCACTCACCAGAAGGTGTATCATAATTGTCTCCAACAATTTATCGCGCTCGCGATATTCTAAACCGCGCCCGCGTTTGTCACGCCCATGATATTCTAAACCATGCCCGCGATTGTTGCTCCCGCGGTGTTTATAATCACACTCGCGATGAAGTTGTGTCATTTTCATTCCAGTAAGTGTCAATAGGTCTATTTAGGGTGTTTTTGCTTGGTTTTTCTTTCGTTGAGTCATTTTGTTTTTTGATTTTTGGTCAGTTGAGGGCTCAATGTCCAATTCAGAACTCATTGAAATTTAATCATTCTCGAATTTAAATTCAAAAGAAAAATATTTTCAAGGTTAAGTGCAAAGCCATTCACGCCATGATGTGCAAATAACAAAACTCATTTTATTAAACTTTAGGGTGAAGCCCCTTGATCAGCATTACAAAAAAAAAAGAGAAGAAAATTTTAAAAAAACAGAGAGAAAAAAAAAAAAGGAACAAAAAGAAATTCTGAAACTATTAAAAAAATGAAATGTAGAAGAAAAAAAAAAGAGAAAAGAAAAACAGAGGAGGCAATCATTTTCTTAGTTTCTGGCAGCAGCCTGACGACCAAGATTACAAAGACAGCTTCGTCGCTCGACTTTACCGTCAGCTTTCTCGCTTCATCTTCACTCCTTCGAAGTTCTTGAAGACTCTGCCTCGGCATTGGCAGAGCTTCTGAACGAAATGACTCATCGCTGGTAGTCAAATGAGGGGCACCAAGGACCTCTGAATTGGGCCGCAGAGGTCGCCTGTTGTTTGGCTCCTTGTTTTGCTTTTTCAAATTGCTTATCTTTTCTTGATCATCCTTGTACATACGCTGGAGCAAGGAGAGTTGGGCATTTAATCGATGAACTTCACTTGTCCTACCCTGTAGCTGGTGGGACAAATTGGAGACCGCGGTCACCATCTCTACACAAGAGTTCAATGTGTAGTGGTTGGCCTCAATGTCAGACTGCACTGCCATAAGTTGTTTGATTAACAGTGCAGGAAAGCTGAGAACAGGGGTAGGGGCAAGGGCACTCTATCGAGGCTTAGAGGAGCTGGTAATCTCAATTGGGGAATCGTTAAGGTCAAAGAAAATAGTGAGAGGACGGCAAGAAGAGGTCATGTTAGAGGGAGTATAATGCCAAAGGGAAAATTTATAGAGTAATAGCAGGGGGAGTTTGCAGCTTTTTGCTCTATTTCTTTCGCAGGCCTCTGTTTAAGAAGAACCTGGAAGAGAAGAAAAAACCAAGGAAAAGGGATTGCCGAGACAATCTTTGACAAATGAGGGCCAGTCCAACTACTGTTAGTCAGGCACGCCGTGACAGATGTACCCCTTATCAATTTTTAGTGACATATGCAAAAAAAAATTTATAAAAAATTATTTTTAGCGATGAATGATAGACACTTAAAATTTTACAAAATAAATCATTCAAATTATTAAAACAAAACTATGATAAACCTCATAAATCTAAACAATTGTCTCAACAACAAACCATGTTTAAACCAATTACAACAATGATAGCAATTCAATTTCATTACCAAGACTCATCCACTGGTCATTCATTCTCATCACCATGATAAACACGTTCCCACCACTGATTATACAATTCATATTTCCAAAACATATATAATGTTTCTATTACATTAACATGACAAGAATTTGAATACAAGTTTAAACATCGACAAATAGGTCTGGATACTTCTCGCCGACTTCCGCCTCACTTTCCCAAGTTGCTTCATCAACCCCATGATGTTTTCACAACACTTTTACCAAAGGAATTGTCTTGCCACGTAAGACTTGGTCTCGAGTTTCTAAACCTCTAATTGGTCTCTCTTCATACGAGGCATCCTCACCTATCTCTAGCTCGGTCCAATCTAACACGTGTGATGGATTCGGCTCATACTTCTGGAGTACACAAATATGAAACACGTCATGAACCCCGGAAAGTTGTGGCAGGAAGGCCAAATGGTAAGCTACCATCCCAATCTGCTTTAGGAGACAACTTTCCACTCTTCCGAAACCTCATCAAACCTCGTCTAGGTGATATCTTCAAGAAGACGTGATCTCCTACCTCAAAGCATAACGGTCTCCTCCTAAGTCGACATAGCTCTTCTGACGAGTCTGAGCTGTGCCCAACCTCTTACAAATAAGCACAACCTTCTCCGTTGTTTCCCAGACTAACTCAGGACCTAGCATAGGTGCATCACCAACCTCGGCCCAATACACAAGAGATCTACACAGTCAGCCGTACAAGGCCTCAAATGGTGCCATGCCAATACTCGACTGGAAGCTATTGTTATAGACAAACTCTACTAAAGACAAGTGCCTCTCCCACGACCCCTTAAAGTCAAGAACATAGTCTCGAAACATATCCTCAAGGATCTGAATAGTACGCTCTGATTACCCGTCAGTCTGAGGATGATAAGTGGTGCTAAAAGTCAACTTAGTGCCTAAGGCGTTCTGTAGGCTCTGCCACAATCGGGCTGTAAAACGCGAATTTCTATCCGAAATAATAGTCACAGAGACCCTATGAAGCCGAACAATGTCCCTAATATAAAGTTCGACAAGATGATCTACCAAGTCACTTGTGCGCATAGGCATAAAGTGCACTGACTTAGTCAATCGATCAACCATCACGCAAATGGCATCATTACTCCGTTGAGTCCTCGGAAGACCTACAACAAAATCCATCATAACATGCTCCCACTTCCACTCGGCTATAGGAAAGGATTACAATAAGCCCACTGGTCTCTGATGTTCGGCCTTCACTTGTTGACAAGTGAGGCACATCGACATAAACACGGCTACATCATTCTTCATCCCATTCCACCAAAACTGGCGACTAAGGTCATGATACATCTTTGTGCCTCCCGGATGTACCGTAAGGCGTGAATGGTGAAACTCTCGAAGTACTTCCTCTCGACATGACTCCGGCATGAAAAGACGGTCAAGGTATCTAACACTCGAGTCAGAATACATGTTCTAGCCCTTCTCTACCTCTCCGCTTGACATTTTCTCCCATAGGGTTTCTACCTTATGATCACTCTGTTGTGTTTCCATAACTCGGCTCATAAGTGTAGGTTGTGCTACCACAGTAAACAAAGCAGCCGACTCGACGGACTTGCCAAGATACAAGTCAAACTTACCAATGGCACCTAACATCTCCCATTCCCGAATCGCAATGCTAGTTGTACTGCTAAAGGATTTTCTACTCAAGGCATCGGCCACTACATTGGCCTTCCCGGGATGATAGTGCAACTCAAAATCATAGTCCTCCATGACCTCTATCTATCTCATTTCTCTCAGGTTCAAAACTTTCTGTGAAAACAGATACTTCAAACTCTTATGATTGGAAAAGACCTCAAATCTCTCACCATACCAGTAATGTCTCCAAATTTTCAAGGCAAAGATCATAGTTGGTAGCTTTAGGTCATGTGTAGGATAGTTTCTGTCACGACCCAAACTCGCCCCTATGGGTTTAGCACCGTAATCGGCCAGTAATCTGTGATTACCGAAGGCCTGCTTAACAGTAGAACAGTAAAACAGAGTACAGGGGCTGGCGGAAGCCAAAACAGTAATTTAAATAATGTCCAATGAGCTGTGTCAGTCTGTATGCAAAAAGACTTTTCATACATATGTACAATCAGTGCAAAACAGTGTGTACAACATTTTCAATCATTCAGGACAGGGACTTAATCTCTGTTAAAACAGTACAGTAACAGTCTATACAGTCTATACAAAACAAAACAGAATGGGGGGAAACTAAAACACCCCAAAGCCGTAGCTTGAACGGGCTCGGAACCTCGCAGTGAGGCACAGTAGTTGGCTTTGACAAAAGGGAGTCTAACCCACGCTCCTAGCTCCAGTCTGGTGCCTGAACATCTACATATATATATGAGCAGTGAGCTAAAGCCCAGTGAATAATATAATGCATAAAGAGGTTAAGAATGAATGTCCTTATAGTAATGAAAATAGTTCATTAAATCAGTATTTCAGTCGTTAAGTCATAACAGTCATATGTGGTACATCCATTAGCATAGCAGTATAGTAAACAGTAGGTCTTAAAAGACCGAGCAGTCAATGATGGCCATCATAACAGTAAACAAAAGTTCCAAGATAGGAACTGACAGAGATCTCTGTAACAGTAACAGTAACAGTAACAGTAACAGTAATTGCTAAGGATGCCACAGTACAGTTCAGAATAAAGGACATACATTCATTCAGTTAACAGTATCAATCCAGAAACAGTACAGTTTAACTATTCAGAAGATATTCATATTTGAACATATCTTTACACAGTTGTTACTCACAGAGTTCTGGGCTACATATAAGCTAGAGCGCGTCCTCAGATGCTAACCCTACACAGTTACAGATTGAACACACACTAAGCTACACAGTTGGGAAAAATAATAACTTAATCCCTAATTTGCCTCGTGTGGTTCTACATCTATATCCTCATTAACACGCTTAAACTAGGCCTAAGAATGCCTAGGATGGGATGAGGATGCAAAGATATACTTTAAAAGCATTTTCAGAATTTTCAGAAAACAGGGGATCCGCTCGAGCGCAGGTTACCCCGCTCGAGCGTAAAGGCAAACAAAATACTCCGCTCGAGCAGACTGTAAAACATGCCAAAAGTACTGGATGTTTGAAAATCACGCTCGATGGGCGCTCGATAGCCGCTCGAGCGTAATACACAATGTCCCGCTCGAGCATAAATTACCCCGCTCGAGTGGACTTCAAAACAGTGCAAAGTGCTGGGAGCACGAATTCCACGCTCGAGAGCCAGTCACCCCGCTCGAGCGCGAGTTCAAAATCTGGAATCCCAGATTTGAACCTCAGGCTCAAAATCAAGTTTTAAAGTACCACTTTCGATCCTCTTGGGCTAATTTTCCAGAAAACACTTCAAAACTCATAGTGTAACATGATTCAAAGCTCAATTGTAAAACCAAAGCCCCAAAGGAAGATCAATTCAACTCAATTTCAAACCAAAACTCAAGAACATAACTTCAATTGGACATGCAAGACTTTAAACAACTTTCAAGCTTCAAATAATTGCTCTAATGAGCCAATTGTTCCAAAAACAAGATGAATTCATGGTCCATTGTAAAAATTTGAACATGCATGAGTAATTCCATGAACAAATACCTTAAAACTCATGAATGGCAACATGCATGCATGGAATGAGCTTCAATTCAACATTAAAAGACCAATTCTTGGCTTAGCTCTTTAAACTACCATGATCCATGCTAGATAGAACTTAAATACACAATTAAGAGGATAAAATTCATACCTAGGTTCCTCAATTACAAGTCTAGAGGTTCAATTATGCAAAACTCCTTTAATTCCTCAAGATTTCAAGCAAAACCATCAAGTTGCACTCAAATCTCCCACTCTCTCTCTCCCTAGTCGGTTGAGACATGAAATGGTTGATGAAATGTTGGCTAAATGTATAATAAGGCTAAAAAATGATCCATGTAGTGGGCCACTAAGTGGCAAGATAGTAAATAAGTCCAAGTGGTGCAATTTATCAACATTTGATCTAATTTAATCATACCAAATCACATTTTAATTAAATATGCCATAAAATCACATAAATTATTATTAACACATATCACTAATCAATTTTAGATTCGGCCGCCGATAAGGCCTTCAATTTGCAGTTTAAAACATAAAACATAAACAGATAGTTTAACAGTCAAACAGATAGAAATGCATTTAAACTAGCACATTCAATCAGTCAGTTCAGTATTTCAATCAATTCGCTTACTAATCATATTCAGTCTTAGTTTAGCAGTAATCAGTAGGGTTATCAGTGATCAGTGGTGAGGGTTATTACAGTTTCCCTTGTGTGTTTTCAATTAACGTGAGCCATAAGTTACTACCTTTCCCTCTTACATTAAGACACAACCCAAACCTTCCCGAGATACATCACTATGCACCGAATAACCCAAACCCCTCTCTAGAATAATCAACACTGGAGCAGTGGTAAGTCTAACCTTAAGCTCGTGGAACGACTTCTCACAAGTCTCACTCCACACAAATTTGATTCCCTTCCTCATGAGCCTAGTCAATGGTGAGGCTAATTTAGAGGAATCATTCACAAACCGATAGTAAGAACTAGCTAACCCCAAGAAACTACGAATCTCAAAGGCGTTCTTAGGTTGTTCCCAATCTTGTACTACTTCTATCTTGGAGGAATCTACAGTCACCCCTTTCTCGGACACCACATGGCCTAAGAACTTGACTTCTTTCAACCAAAATTCACTCTTTCCAAACTTAGCATACAATTTGTAGGCTCTAAGAAACTCAAGTACAACCTGCAAGTGTTCCTCATGTTCCTCCTCAGAGGGTGAGTAAATGTCGTCAACAAAGATGACCACAAAATGGTCCAGGAACTCTCAAAAGATCCTATTCATCAAATCCATAAATAGGGCCAGTGTATTGGTTAACCTAAAAGGCATCACAAGGAACTCATAATGGCCATACCGCGTACGGAATGCCATTTTTGGATATCCTCTTCCTTCACTCTCAACTGATGATAACCAGATCTCAAATCTATTTCAGAAAAGTAACAAGACCCCTTCAACTAGTAAAACAAGTCATCTATACGAGACATTGGGCATTTTTTTTTTTTTGACAGTTTCCTGGTTCAATTATCGATAGTCAATACAAAGTTACAATGTACCATCTTTCTTCTTGGAAAAGAGAGTCGGTGCTCCCCAAGGCGATGTACTAGGGCAGATAAAGTCCTTATCTAACAATTCTTGGAGTTGAATCTTCAACTCACTTAACTCGGCGGGTGCAAATCTATACGGTGCCATGGAAATCAGTGTTGTGCCAGCCGCTAAGTCAATAGAGAACTCAATCTCACGGTGAGGTGGTAAACTAGTGAAATTCTCCTAAAAGACGTCTAGGTATTCACAAACTACCCTCGACAATTCAACTACGATAGTATCACTCTCAACACCCAAGAATGTGGCAAGTAGGAGACTAAGCTCGCCCCGACCATGCGGATCACATACTGGCAACAAGGCCCTATCAACTCTGCCCCCCAAGAAATAAAAACAACCACCACTCGAGGAACATATAGTAACCCTCTGACGGTAACAGTCTATAACAGCCTGATAAGATGACAACCAATCCATACTCAATATAACGTCAAAGCTCAACATATCAATTAACACAAATGCAAAAGGAAGCCAGCGACCAACAACCTCTATTTCACAACCCTGACACCCTTGGTCTAACATAATCTCACCACCAACTGGTGAATTTACCTTGAGTGGAGATGCTAACTCATTCACTTCTAACCCCAATGCTTATGTAAATGCAGACGAGATAAAAAGAATGGAATGCACTCTTATCAATCAACACATTGGCAATAGAATTATATAACAAGAAGTTACCTCTCATAACCGAAGGTGCTGGGACTAAATCTGGCATGGTAGCAATATACACATGCCCTGTAGGTCTCTGATCTACCTACTCACCCCTTGGAGTATAAGTTTGATGTACAGATTGAGACGAAGAGGCTCCCTGATTGGCCATCGAGGTCTGAGCTGATTGTGCTGACTGAAGGCTTTGTGTTTACCTTTGGCCAGACGCACCAGATGTGCCACCCAACTGAGGGCACAACCTTCTCACGTGCCTCAACTGCCCACACTAATAACAAGTAGGCGGCTGCCCACTCCCCTGACTCTGGCTCTAAAAATTAGCCGCCGATGGTGCAGACTGCTGCCTTCCTCCCTTTTTCAGAAAAATAGTAGACTTGTGACCCAGCTGGCCACACTTGAAACATATGATCCCTCCCTGACCACCTGTTACTAACCTAGAACCCGATACAGGAAAAGTAGACCTAGATTGTGCTCCTTGGGACTATTGTGGGTTGAAACCCCTTTGCCTCTTACTGTCCCGAGTCTCTCCCTGAACCTCCTGACTCCTTTGCCTAGTGCCCCTCATCCGTTCATCCTTCATCTGGATCACGGTCTCTAAATGAGTTGCCTCCTCCACAAGGTGACCGTAATCGCTAATCATGGACACGGCCACCTTGAAAATGAGTCCGGTCTTCAGCCTCTTCTCAAACTCTAAGCAACGACGTTCCTCTATCGCTACCAACTTTGGTGCAAATCTCGATAAACTAGTGAAAGTAACCTCAAACTCGGCCACCTGTGTGTTCAACTATTTGAGCTTCAAAAACTGCTCCCTCAACTTCTCCATAACAGTGGGAAGTAAAAACTAGTTCTGGAAGGCGTTGACAAAAGCCTCCCAAGTACCTCCAATGCATCCCTACACAAACTTCCACCACTGACCCACATCTCTCTTCAGTTGGAAGGATGCCAAGGTCACTCTCAACCCATCGTCCTCGATGCCAAGCATCTCAAACGTCTTCACCATTTGCTCGAGCCATTCGTTATACCGATTCTAGTTTAAGACCCAACCTATTTGATATTCTGGATTCGGGTTTCATGGTTTTGTATTGTTGCTCATGTCTTATTTCTCTTTTCCCTCCTTGAGTTTGGCTATTGGAATGTGCTGGTTATGTTTGGAACAAAATGGTACCTTATTTTTCAAAATCCTAGTTGTCCAAAATTTTGCTTCTACACTCGAGCGCCACTTCTTGCACTCGAGTGGTCTTTATGAACTCTCAGTATTTTTGCAGGTCTGCAAAACTGCTGGGACTTGTTAATCTTCGCTCGAGCGAAGCTTCTTGCACTCTAGCGGTATTACGCTTGAGCGTTGGTCTTCTGTATGTAAAATTACAAGGAAAGGTATTCTATGCTCGAGCGTCACGTCCTGCGCTCGAGCGGTGATGCCTTTTTCATTGTGTCTTGACGCTCGAGCGTCACTTCCTGCGCTTGAGTGGTAATTATTTTTGTATCTGGACGCTTGAGCATCACTTATTGCTCTCGAGCGGTTCGTACGTATATCAGTTCGTAAAAGTCACTTTTTACATCACTTTTTCATCTCTCTCTCTCTCTCTAAACATTTCAAAAACCTAGATTTAGACTCTATCTCTCTAAAACTCACCCGTTTCTATAAATACACCTAGATCTATTGATTTCTCCATCCTACTCCTTTTGTTAAAAAGGTAGAGCTCACCTAGAGCTTCGTTTTCATCCGAATAGAGTTGGGTTTCGGCTTCATCCGAGTTTCACCTGTGTTTATCTCATCTTCTAACTTTGAGGTAGGGATCTTCTACACTCTTTTATGATTTTTGACTTAGCTATTTGTTTTTATAAAAACAATCTTGTGGTTTTGAAGGATTTTGAACAAACCTAGGGTTTTGGTTTAAAATCAAAAGAGGGGTTTTCAAATGGATGTATTGAATATTGTTGTGGGATTGGAAATAATGTTGAGTTGTGATAAAATTATTGAGTTTGATACTTGGAAGGGATTTTGAAAGAAAAAGGGGTTTTGCCTTAAATGTCTCAAATATTTATTTTGTATAAACAAATGGAATTGATGTTGAAAATATGAAACTGGATGGATATTAATATGGATGATGGAGTTAGAAATTTATTATCAATCACCTTAAAATTTGGAAAGTTTATCTGTATTGGAGATTTTATATCTGTTTAGAAATATCTGTTTTGGGCTATTGGTGGAGGATAGCTATGATTGTTGTAGAAATTGCATGAGGATTAGGTGAATTGAAAATAATTTCTCATCCATGTGCATTGAACATTGTTGTCCATTTAATACATTGCAAATGTATATGATTTTGAGAAAAAGGGGTGAACGTAGGAAAGAGGTGTGTATCACCAAATCAAGTTAGCCTGTGTGTCGAGGGTGAAAATCCCAAAAAATGCGCATATACATGGGTACCGGTTCCCGCGGACGAAATATCCATAAAATGGAAATAGTAGCGCTTGTATAGGCTACGTTTAGATGGGTGTCGTTTGACAGTTTCTTACGGATGAAATATTTGTGAAAGGTCGTACCGGTTTGAGAATTCCCCCATTGTTTTCTATTGTAAAGTACATGATTTGAGAATTGTGATATAAACTGAGCAAGGCATGGTTTTTGGGAAAAAAAAATGTAAAATGTTTTGACATGGGTATTACATATGCATTTCACCCTTACATCTTTGTTAAGATTCATATATTGTGTTGGATTATTTTTACTAGACTTTAGCTCACTCTATATAGGAAAACTATTTTCTGGTGTTGGTGAGATGCCTTCGCCAAGGCAATAGCTTGGGAGGATTGGAGCTATAGCTTTATTTGCTTACTTGTTGCAATTATTTTGTACAAGCCCAAGGCTTTATCTATATTGGATTTAAATCCATTTTGATATAACCAAGTACAGTCTTGGAAAGTTGTAGCATTCAAGGCATTTCTATTATCTGTTTAACTTTTATTTCACATCTTTGTTGTTGACACATGCTATAGATTCAGGGTTAGGACTTATGAATGTATATTCGCATGTGTCACCCTTTTGTACAACTGAGTCTCATATAATGGAAGGATATTATACTTTGATTCATATTGTTATTCACTTATCGTCTTGGATGGTTTATTGTATTTATTTCGGAGCGTTACAACTTGGTATCAGAGCCCACCAGGTTTAAATACTTTGGATACGTGGGAAGTGGTTATTATCACAATGGGTTTGTCTCGCTTGATAGAGACATTTGTATGTATAGTATGCTATGTGATGACATGCTTATGTGATTATATGGGTATGAGATTTAATTTCTAGGATGTTGATTGGGTCTACAGGTTTCTAAAAGTCCTATTAGAAGAGCACTTGATCATTGTTGTTTCTAATTGGAACTCTGGCAACGCTGCAGGACGGTCATTATCCAGGAAGGAAATTCGTATGTGTTTATGTGACTATGTGCTTATGTGGAGTGAATTATTGTTGTCCACCACATTAGAACGTGAGTGAGTTTGCTTCGGCACATTCGTAAATGTGCTAATCTCTTTTGTTACCTTCTTTAGGATGTCAGGACGTGGACGTGGTAGTGGTAGGCGTGGTAGGCCTAGAAGGCATGAGGTGCCTTTACCGGATGATATTCCGGCACAAGAGGAAGGGGTTGGTCAAGCCAACATGGCCGAACCAGTTAGTCAACAGGCCATGGGTGCCTTAGCCCGCGAGATGGCCAGAGCATTGCGGGAATCTTTGGACATTCTTAGGCCTGACAATCAAGTCCAGGCCCATGTTGCTGAGGCAGGGCTGTCATTCTTGAAGAGAGAGTTCTTTCGATTAAGTGATCCTAAAGAGCCTTTGAAAGCAGATGAATGGCTCGAACAAATGGTGAAGACATTTGAGATGCTTAGCATCGAAGATAGTGGTTTGAGAGTGACCTTAGCATCGTTCTAGTTGAAGGGAGATGCTAGTCAATGGTGAAAGTATACGCGTGGGCACATTGAAACGACTTGGAAGGCTTTCGTCGACGCCTTCTAGGACAAGTTTTTTCCTCCTATTGTTAGGGAGAAGTTGAGGGACCAGTTTTCTAAGCTCAAGCAATTAAGCACACCGGTGGCTGAGTTTGAGGCCGCATTTACTAGTTTATTGAGGTTTGCACTACAACTCATTGCGACTGAGGAGTGCCATTGTTTAGAGTTCGAGAAGAGGTTGAGGACCAGGCTTATGTTCAAAGTGGCCGGGTCAATGATTAGAGATTATGGACACCTTGTGAAGGCGGTGGCTCACCCTCTCTCTCTCTTTCTCTCTCTTCTCTCTCTCTCTCTCTCTCTCTCTCTTGTTCGCATTCCAGTCCCTTTTTGCATTTTGTTTATTTATTTTCCCCTCGGGATGGCGACTCATCTGAAAGCTCTCCTCTCTGAGGAGCGAATTGCCACTTTTCTCCGTCGCTTTTCAATTCCAAACGATGTCCAATTGTCCCTTATTACAAAAAGTGTGGTTGACATGGAGAGGACAGATGCAAATACCATCATTTTCCCTCTTTTGTCAATCACTGAGGGTGGGTTCCATTTCCCCTTACACCCATTCCTCATAATTGTCTTGCGCTATTGGGGCCTCTTGCCTTCTCAACCCAATGTAAACTTTTATCGCATAATTATGGCTTTGGTAGAATTGAACCGCCTACTTGGGCTCAACTTGGGGATTTCGGTTATTCGACACTACTATGTTATAGCAAAGTCAACCGGTCGCTAGGGCCGTTATTTTCTTAGAGCCAAGGATATAGATCACCACTTGGTGACTATGCTTGCCAGCTCTGGAAAAAGAGTTGATGATGTTATGGTCACCGTTTGAGGCAATTGGGAATTTGGCGAGGGAGCGGATCGCCAAGACCTTGTGCCAAGACGGAATGGCGAGCCAGATGGCTGATCAATAGATTTATTCGGCTCAAAAATATGATGCTGACCCAATTTTTTGTACAGATAACGACTTAAAAAGAGCCCTCCCTTCGGTAGATGAAGCCGTTCTTAATCAGGTGAAGACGGTCCTTAAATACAAAGGGCGTTCAAATCTTCAAGGAGAAGGGCGCACCGCTCACATTCTGCTAAAGTACAATCCCACCTACTCAACTTTTTCAGTCGCCAATCATATTCCTGTGTTGAAGAGGGAACAATAATTGACAGCACTTGTTTTCCTTAATTTCAAAAGTTTTAGGGACAATGGGTTTGAAGGTTCAAACGCCAAGGATGCTGGACCTGAAGACCATTTAGAAGAAGGTGCAGACGGTGAAGAGTTTGGACCTAAAGCCCATTTAGAAGACCAAGACTTGACCAGAGAGCTTGAGTTGGCCTTCGAACAGTTCATCCCAGAGGGAAGCGGCTAGCCCTCCACTTCCAGCAAAGCTGCAGTTGCGTCTCCTAAAGACGATATTTTCTCCGAATTAGGAGATTTGCCTGGGGTCGATTCTCAAGAGATGGGCAGAGAGTCGCTTGCCTAATTCGCCAAACAAAGGAATGTCGAGAAAATGGCGACAAGGAGAAGAGCTAATGTTGGGAGTGGCCTAGAAACTCCCCCTACAGTGACTGTTCCAGAAATTGAGCAGTTGATTGTGGATGAAGTTGTCGAAGTACCTAGTCAGCAACAAACGAAAACTTCAGGCTCTTAGCAGATAGAGCAAAGAGGCGAAAAACGGCCCACCGAGACCCTTGATGAGTCATGAGAAGAACCAATTGACAAATGGCAAAGAATGGAGGCACTTTCTCCTGACTCGGCTGAGCCATTCATCATTCAGCCTAGGATGAAGAGTTCACCGGTTCTTGCCAATGGATCAGCCATCAAGGATCCCGCTGTCGGATTGAGTGTTGCGTCGGCGTTTTCACTTCCATCTAATAGGTCGACCTTTCGTGCTGAGCCAGACGTCGTTTCCATTGCTTTGGCAGCACAATTGGCGATATTGGTAAGTTGCTTTGGATTGTATATCGTTCTTATGCCGACTACTAACTTTTTTATACCATGTTTTATAGGCGGCAAGGAGAATTGTAGAAATCGGTCGTCAACATTACGACGCCATGGAAAGACTCGGCGTTCTAGAAGGCGAACTTGTAGAAGAAAAACGCATGGTCAAAACTACTACGGCCGAATTCCTAATGGCGACATAGAAGGCGGAAGCTAAATCCAAAAGAGTTGGTGAAGAACAGTTAAGGGCAAGTGTCAAACAGGAGAGGACCAAGCACGCCGAAGAAAGGGCAAACAATATAGAGCGAGAATTGAAGTTGGCCAAGGAAGAAAACGTCAAGTTATAGGGCGAGTTGGAGAAAGCGAAAGAGGCGCAGGAACGCATGGAGGCCAATGCGACCAAAGCATATGAAGCCGAAGAAACAGCGACAAATGAGTTATATGCAGACGAGGCGTTGAAGTTTGAGAATCGCGGCTTCAAGCACAGCTGGCAGAAGGCTCTGGCGGCTGCCAATGTAAAACTTGAGCCGTCAATTCCTTATAAGCAGTTGGAGGTGGAGCCCCTGGAGTCTGATCTAGAGGAGTTTGAAGATAATTAGTTTAGCTTTCTTTGTATTTTTGTTAGGATCCGTTTTGATGTCTTTTTGAAGCTTCCTTTGTACCTGTACTTTTGTTTTGTTTATTGTAGAAGTCGGTCATTTTCATTGATCAAGTGGCCCACGTTTGAAGTACAGTTTATGAATGAAAATGCCTGTTTTGATGTTTTGTTTTAACCTTGTTAGTTATGAATGATGAATGTTTGAAGTATTGTTTCAATGATGAGTGTTTTTAATGGTTCAACCTTATTGGTTAAGTCGCCACGTTCAGATAATGTAGCGATTATTCTGCACTAAATGCATCAGGCACTCACAAGACTGAGCAATTTGGTGGATGAATATATTGATGTATATTCACATATTTGCCCGTCCCAGTTGATTTGTTGCCACCGCTATTGATGACGCTTATAGCGCCGAATAAGTAAGTGGGAAAATGTGTTCAAGTAGAAATGTATGAAGTGGGAAAATTCGGCGACATGAATAAAGATGCCGAATAGATTCACTTATCTGTCCCTGCCCCAGTTGAACATTGGTTTCCACCACCGTGGATGACGTATCTAACGCCAAATAAAGAAGATAACTGTTCAAGTGGGGAAGTTGGGAAATTTGGCAAAGTGAAGGAAGATGCCGAATAGATTCACTTAAGTGCCTCTGCCCCAGCTAAACATTGGTTGCCACCACCGAGGCGTGCATTTCGGCATCCATGGGTACATCGTAAAAGCTACATTGTCATTAATGTAGGGGGTGTCGTTAAATAGACGATATGCAAACCAATCCGCGAAGTGTCTAGTGAACAGAGTGAAGGCAGAAACCTGGTGCAGCGAACAGTGTAGACATATGTCTAGCAGGTTATTCTTTAACAGCAAAGGTGAAGGAAAAAGTTTGGCAGAACTGGAGGTAGAGATGAATCGTGGAGATGGTGGCGAAGCTGCTAGAGCGAGTACGGTAGCTTCAGAAGAGCGAGAGAGATGTCGCTCGCCCCGTCGTTAAAGTAGATTGCCAAGGAGTGGTGAGGCGGAGAAAACGCACAGGGGCGGGACGCAGCAGAAAAATAGGGAGAGGTCTAGCCGACACGAGCCGAGTAGGCCGCCATGTCCTTTAAGCTTCACTGTCTTTATTGGAAACAAGCTTATGACTGAGGCAGACTCGATCATTCAGGATCCAAATGTGGCAGTAGATTTTGCCAGGCAGATATTTCCGCCTGAAGTTCAATAGTCCATGATTGGGCGAAGCGACTACGAAGTGTTCAGAGATGGTGTCCATGGGTCCCTCAAAGGGCTCTACTGTGCATACGAGACCGGCATGCGCTTGCAGACCGCTTAGAAAGAGATAGCAGAGAAAGGCGGCCGAATTCGTGATCTGGAACGTCGTGCTGAGAAGGCTAAGAGCGAATGGCGAAAAGCCAAAGCCGCCAAGAAATAACCTTTGGTGTCGGCGACTACGGCCGTTACCAATAAAGTGAACTAGCGGTTGATTGATCACGCCATTGCCGATCAGGACATGGCGGCTATGTTTTCCAAAGAGGCCATACACTCTCGCGCCTATAAAGAGGGTTTCTTTGATGGGCGGAAAATCGGTATTGCGAAGACGAAGGAAAAACTGGCCGATGATTTATGTCGATGTGAGAACCATGGATTTAAACACAGATGGATCAAGGCGCTTCAAGCTACGGGCGTGGACTCGACGTCGCCCTTGTACAAAAATTACAAATTTTCTTTTGAGGACTATGACACTGAGAAAACGGACGATGAAGAAGAGGCTGACGGGGAGGATGCGGCGACCATTGAGGGAGCTTAAGTAGCTTAATGAATTTACACCTCTGTATTTCTTTTCCTTTTATTTTAATAAATTATGTTTAATGGACTTCAGTGCATATCGTATTTGTCACTTTCACTGAATATGATGTATGGCATTTGTGAGCACTTTTTAGAATGCAAAAACCGATTTCATTATGCTAATATGGATTTGATAATTGCACCGAATTCGGAGTATCTAATCAACAGCCAATTATGCCGAGCATAAAAGGAGTCCCGAATTCGAAGGCTTTATTCGGCCGATCGTGCCAAGCACGAGGGGCGCTCTGAATTTGGAGTCTTTAATTGATGGCCAATCTTGCAAGCACAAAGGGCGCTCTAAATTCAGAGGCTTTTTTACCATACATATGAGATCCAAGTAAATAAAGGCCAAGCTAAAGTCATTGATGAACAGAGAAAATATATTCATATTGGTGGAAATAGACGATAAACACATGATTGTTACATAATTCAAAACGCTGAAAAGCATGGACAGTTCCTATGTCGATTTAGTGATAAAATGTACGTAAGTGAGTGGCATTCCATGGTCGGGGAAGCTTTTTTTCCAGTCATATCAGAGAGCCGATATGCCCCTGCCCCAACTATTGAGTCGATCTGATATGGGTCGTGCCAATTGGAGCCCAGTTTGCCATCAGCCGAATTTTTAGTTGTAGGAAGCACTTTCTTAAGAACCAACTCTTCGGGGACGTAACGGCGCGGCTATATACGCTGGTTATATGATTTGGTGAGTTGCTGCTGATAACGCGCCATATGCACAAGAGCTCGATCTCGGCGTTCCTCAATCAAACTCAAATCTAAGGCCAGCATCATGTCATTCTGTCCTGTGTCAAATGCTTTTGATCTTAGAGTGGGCAAACCAATTTCAAGGGGAATAATAGCTTCGTTTCCAAATCATAAGGTGAAGGGTGTTTTACCAGTAGGTCGCCTTGGAGTAGTGCGATGGGCCCAAAGTACACTAGGCAATTCTTCAACCTACTTGCCCTTGGCCTTTTCTAACCATTTGTTGGAGGCCTCGGCTTGGCCGTTGCTCTATGGATAGGCTGGAGAGGAGAAGTATGGTGTAATGTCGTATGTGTCACACAGCTCACGATAGACACTGTAGTCAAATTGGGTGCCATTGTCGGATATGAGCACTCACGGTATGCTGAATTTGGTTATAATATTTCTCCAGACAAAACGTTTGACATCTACGTCTCAGATGTGAGCCAATGGTTCGACCTCGACCCATTTCGTGAAATAATCCGTTGTAACGATCAAGAATCGTTTCTTTCCTGGGGCTCTCGGCAGTGGTCCCACGATATCCAAACCCCATTGAGCAAAAGGCTACGGACTAGTGATAGAGTTCAGCTCTTCCGCAAGGAGATGAGTCAAAGGAGAGAATTTTTGGCATTGCTCACACTTTTTTACGTAGTTCTCAGCATCAGTCCGCATGGTAGGCCGGTAATATCCTTGGGTTACGGCTCGGTAGGCTAGTGAACGCCCTCTAGAATAGGCATCGTAACTGCCTTCGTGTATTTCAGCCAAAAAATCCTCTACCAAGTCCGGGTGCACACATTCCAGATACAGCCCCGAGAGGGATTTTCTGTAGAGCTTTCCATCGGGGTCCAAATAGTAGTGTAGGGCCTTATTCCGCAGCCTATGGGCCTCTTTCTTGTCCACAAGCAGTTGTTCTGAAGATAAAAAGGCAGTAATGGGATCCATCTAACTCGGCCCCAGGTCAATAACATTGATGCGAACAGAATCCGAGAGATCAATACTCGGCTCACTAATGAATCCCATCTTGATGGTTCGCTTAACCCCCGAGTTGATGGCAGAGGCCAAGCAAGCAGGAGCATCCGCATGAGTATTTTGGTCGTGGACAATTTGATTTAGGTCATAGTGGTCAAACTTCACTAGTAATGAGTTTGTCATTTTCATGTATACTGCCATTCGGTTGTCCCTAGCTGCATACTCCCCATTCAGTTGATTGATAACCAACTTTGAATCGCAGAAAACCTATAATCGCTTAGCACCGACTCGAAGCACGTTACGAAGGTTGATGAGAAAAGCCTCATATTCAACTTCGTTATTTGATGCGTCAAAGTCGAGCTTGACCGCTTGCTCGATTACACCACCCGTAATCACTACTCCGGCTCTACAGCCACGTTTGTTGGATGAACCATTGCAATACATATGCCAAATATCTCCAACATACATCCTCCACTCCTATTGAGGTTAAAAAGACAGTTGATCTTGCATAAAGTCGGCTTGATAGCTAGTAAATTCAGCAACAAAGTTGGCTAAGACCTGCCCCTTGATAGCCGCTCTGGGAGAAAATTGAATGTCATATTGGCCGAGTTCTAACGCCCATTTGGAGACGCATCCTGATGATTCTGCACTGCGAAGTACTGTTCGGAGAGGGTAGTCCATCAACACAGTTATTGTATGGGCTTGGAAATAGTGCATTAACTTCCTAGCGGCAACTGCCAAGGCCAAAATCAGCTTTTCCAGTGGTAGGTATCGTGTCTCGGCATCCACCATTGCTTTACTAACATAGAAAATGGGTCATTTCTCCCCTAGCTCTTCTTTGAGCAATATGGTGCTGATTGCACGATCTGAGACCGCAAGGTACAAGATGAGTGTGTCACCCAGCGACGGAGTTGTCAAGAGTGGTATTGAACGGAGATAAGCTTTTAAGCCATCTAGGGCGGTCTGGCACTTGGTGGTCCAAATGAATGCTTCCCCATGTCGAAGGGTCTGAAAAAATGGTCAACAATGATTCGAAGAACGACTAATGAATCTGTTGAGGGCGGTGGCCATTCCCATCAATTTTTGTACTTCTTTCACTGACTGAGGGGAGTCGAGTTCCAAGATTGCTGTAATTTGTTTCAGATTGGCCTCTATTCCGCGTAGTTCACAATATAGCCTAAGAATGTACCAGATCCAATGTCGAATGCACACTTTGAGGCATTAAGTTTCATCTTGTACTTTCGGAGAATGTTGAAGGTTGTGGACAAGTCGGCTAAGTGGACATACTTTTCTTTGGACTTTACCACCATATCATCAATGTACACCTCCATGGCACTGCCAAGTTGCTCCTTAAACATAGTGGTGACAAGCCTCTAATAAGTTGCCTCGGCATTCTTCAGGCTGAAGGGCATGACTTTGTAACAATAAGTGCCCCTCGTGTGAGGAATGCCATTTTTTCCTGATCCTCAAGATGCATGGCTATTTGATGATGTCCCCTGTATGCGTCCAAGAAGCTCATACGCTGATGATGCACAGTTGCATCCACTAATTGGTCGATTTGTGAGAGAGGGAAGCAATCCTTGGGACAAGCCTTATTCAGGTCCGTGAAGTCTACGTAGACTCGCAAAGACCCATTTTTCTTCTTTACAACAATAGTGTTGGACAACCAAGTGGGGTAATTCACTTCGTGGCTTGCACTGGCCTCAAGAAGCTTGTCAACCTCTTCGACAACGGCTGAAGTATGCTCGGTTGCCGATCGGCGACTTTTCTGGACGATGGGCTTAACCTTTGGGTCCACGTTCAAATGGTGTTGTGCTATGCAAGGGTCTACTCCCGGCATTTCATAAGGCGTCCAGGCGAATACATCACTATTCCCGACTAGGAATGGAATTAATTCCTGGCGTTCGTTGACATTCAGACAGGAGCCGATCAGGAAGAATTTATTTGGTTCATGTCCGAGTTGAATCTGCACGAGATCCTATGTTGCCTTATCTATAGTGAGTTTTCCAATATCCTCGAGGTTCTCCCGGTCCAGGATTTCAATTGAATTAACCTCCAGCTCCCTTGGCTTCTTGTCGGAAGCAGTAAGGTAGCAATCCTTTGCCGACTTCTGAGAGACTCGAATCTGCTCAATGCCATGTTATGTTGGGAAGCGGAGTAACTGGTGATAGGTGCTTGGTATGGCCTGCATTGCATGCAGCTAAGTTCTTCCCATGATGATGTTATACGGCGATGGCAGTTTAACGACCAAAAACTCCACATCGAGGGTCCTAGTGCCTGCTCGTACCGCAACCATGACCTTGCCCAGAGAGTATTCTGGATTCGCGTTGAAGTCGAACAAGGGGTATGTTACCAGTAGTAGATCTGAATCAGTCAAGTCGAGTTTCAAAAACATTTTGTAGTATATTATCTCTAATGTGCTTCCCTGGTCAACCAGAATGCGCTCAACAGCGAATTTGTTTATTTGCAACTCGATAACAAGAGCATCGTCGTGGGGAAAGATCAGCCCCTGCAGATCTACGTCGTCGAAGCTAATCTTGCCTGTCTAATAGGGTTGTTTGGCTGGTGTGGACGGCTTGGATGGGCATGGTTGAGATACTTGGGACTGGATCGTATGGATGCCGGTCGGTATCAGAAGACAGTATATCATATGAATGGTGCCCATTGGAGGTGAGTCCGAGTGTAGAGCCACTGCATTGGGTTAAGTGATCTTGTGGGGGAAGTATTGGATGAGTCGACCATCCTGCACCAACTCCTCAAGGTGGTCCTTCAAGGCGTAGCATCTATTGGTTTCATGCCCATGGTGCTTGTGGTATTCACATCTTCAATCCCTGCATCTTGTGTCGGGGGGTCCAATCATCTTAGCCGGCCATTTAAAGAAAGGTTGATGCTGGACTTTGGGAAGTATCTTGTAGATCAGCTCGGTCAACTCAGTATACTTCTTTTCAGACCGCCTGGGGCGTCTGCTATCCACTTGATATTGCTTGCTTGATCAGCACAAATGCTGATCCCTCGATCGGCGCGGCTCGCGATGACTTTCCCGTTTTGATTTGCCTTGACTCTCGGGGCTCCTTTCCGATGGGGCTACGCTTATCGGCTGTACCAAGACAAGCTCAGCCATCTCTGTGACCTTCTGTCTAGCTTTGATGTGGAGGGCGCTATCCTCCACTTTGCAATACTCTTTAACCTTCTTCATTAGAGCCTACACTATTTTAGGAGGTCGTCTAGTTAATGAGCTCCAAAGCGGACTGTCAGGTTGCAAGCCCATCTTGAAGGCAGTAATGGCCATGGAGTCTTTACAGGCATCATCAACGAAATTGAAACACTTCTAATAGCGCGCCGAGTATTCACGAAGGGTTTTCTCTGACTTTATTTGCATTGCCCAGAGCTAGTTAGCTTGCTTAGGCTACACCTCGTTGGTGATAAATCTTGCCCGGAAAGATTTTTTAAGCTGGTGAAAACTCTTGACCGAGGCTGGTTCAAGTTTGTAATACCACCAAACTACCAGTGGACCTAAGCTGCTTGGGAATATGCAACACATAAGCACTTCATCATCAGCATGCAACGTCATTGCCTGCTTGTAATGTCAAATGTGGTCCATTGCGTTAGACTTACCATCATCCAACGTAAATGTCGGGGCTTTAAATTTTTTTGGCAGGACGGCCCTGGCAATTCGTCGTATGAAAGGGTCATGCCTATCTTCTCTGTCTAACCCATCTTCCTTCCTTTGTCTATGCCGCACATATGGACTTCCCTCAAATAAGCTGGACACACCACCACGCCCCCTTTTCGGAGGTTCCTGACCTGATGAGTCAGAGGCGCTACTGCCATCGTGTTTCTGATGCCAATGTCATTGAGTTCCCTTTTGCTGTTTGAGCGACCAGCCTTTCTCGTGATATGGTGCGGTCTGTTGAGATTTGGCTAACTCCAAAGCCAACTCTTTATGTAAGCGCTCGTTGTCAGCCGCCATCTCTTCCAGACGCTGCTCATTTCGTTTTGCTTGATCCATGATTGTCTACATGGTTTCCTACATGGAGGTTGAAGGTGAAGACTGAACAACTGGGTCAAAATTCAAGGCTCTTTGAGCGGTGATATTCTTCGAACCAAGCATAGTTCTTGGTGTAACATTTGGTGTAGCATCATCTGCTATGAACGGAGGGTCGTCGGTAACGTTTGTCATAGACGTGCTTGAGTATTCCCACAGGCGGCGCCAATTATGGTGAAATAGAGTTTAGAAATACTCTTTCGTCCAAACAGAACTTCTTAATCCTTTTTTTTCCCCTTTCCTTGAGCATGGCAATTCCTTTTATATAATGATTCCTCTAGGGCCCATCCTTGGGCCCAATGCTTTCTGGGCTTTAATCGTCCCTGGGCCTTCCGAATATGAAAGGGTGCAGTTGGCTCCTTCGGCATCCATAACTTGCTCGCACTCGGCTTCTATACTTGCCTCACCCGGCATGGCCGACTTATGTTCGGCCATAAGAAGGTAGTCATAACTAATACTCTATTTATTCGGCCACCACACCTACCCTCAAGATTGTCTTCCAACTCAATAACCCCCATTTCAATATATGCTCACGAAGTATATATGTAGTCTCATCACAAACATCATCATTAAATCTCTAATCCTTGTGTTTATTACATACCGGAGATTTACAAAAGTATTTCCACATGCAATTATACATTCAACATTTCTAAAATATGAATATATAGCATGTGGCACCACAACTACAAATTCCAAGGCTTATGCCTAGTTACACAAAAAAGGTTACTGGAACCCATACATGTAAAGCCCTTGGCTTATCAAAATAACAACAAAAGAAAAGAGCCATATGCCCTATAAACATTTCCACGCCTTCAACTTGGCAAAAGCACCACATCTTTTCCTGCACAAAATCCACTTGGGTGAGCACAAAACTCAGTAGGAACACCTTACCAAAGTATATACATTTTATACAATCTCTTGAGATGAATGCATATGTCATGTCATGCTCAAAATATATTTCTTATTTTTTGGAAATCTTGTGCTCAATGCCAATTTAAAATTTCAAAGATCCAACAATTTCAATATAATTTCCAAGGGGTGGTAAATAGGACTCTGGTAATCCCTATGTTGGTGCCTGCAAGTAGGCATAACAAGCACTACCAATCTCCACTTTACCAATCTTTCACCGGAAAGCACGTGGTACCTCATCCGTGCATGTTTTCGATCTTTCATCATGGATACTCAGACCAACTTAACCAATACCAAAAACTACACCCTCTATCTGGACTTACCAACGTATTTACACCAAAAACAATTTAATATATATATTCTTGTTTCACAAAACAATTCCTTTCTCAAATCAATAGTTTTCAATTTGAAATTTGAAATTCACAATAACCAAAAGAAATGAAATGTCAATGCAATATACATCCATGCATTATAATATGTTTCCATTTTCAATTCCACCACACAATCTTTCATTGTGATCAAAATTCCCATATCTCTTATCAATATAATATCACAATACAATTCCAAGATATAATACAACAATATCAACGTCCATGTTTTCCTCCACATGTTAATCACTATTTTTCCACTTGGTCATTTCAAGATCAACCAACAATGAGTTGTACAACAAGTTCCAATTTAACCAATTCTCATTCTCCCATGGAATTTCCTTTTTATACATAGCCATAGGAATTTCTCAATCACATATTCATCATACTACAAGGCAAACACAAATATCATAACATCTTATCATTTTCCAAAAAATCCCCAATTTCTAGGGTTTTCACAAAACAAGGTTTTTTTCTCATTTTTTTGAAAGGATTTTTCCAAGACAACATTTCTCCTTATCAATATAGTTCATGCTCTCAATAGTTTTTACAAAAAAAAAAAAAATGAGTAAACCCACTTTTAAAATCATCAATAAGCTATGAGCCAAAATCAAAGTTCAATACTACAAGAGGGAGTCCCAAAATCAACCTAAACTTGTAAAAATGTATATATAACTCAAAGATAATCCCTACCTCAAGCTTTGGACAAGAAAATAGAAGAAAAAACCCAAATTTGATAGTGTTGAAATCCGATCTCCACCGCAGAAAACGTACTCCTTAAGTAGTTCTCTAACTTTAATAAAGGAACTAGGGTCAAAGCTCTGATGGATTTGGAGGAATCAAAGGATTAATGTGATTGGTGAGAGTAATGTAGAGAGAATGAGAAAAAATGTGTTTTAGACAGAGAGAGATGAGACAAAAGTGAGGTGGGCGCTCAGCCCAAGAAAAGAAAAAGAAATTTTTTTTGGACATAGTGCATTCCCGCACGTGCAGCACCATTTCCGCAAGTGCAGCACATGCCTTCTGCACGTACGCCCTTGCACGTACAGATCACTTTCCACACTTGCCCTCCATTCGTGGATTTAAAGGAGTGTTGAACTATCGATGGCCTCACCTCGCCGCACGTGCAGCCTCACTTCCGTACGTACGGCGAAAACGAGGTGGGTTATACACCCAGGCATCACAACCTTAGGAAATTTCATCCCTGAAATTTAGAGATCGCTCAAAAAGAAACTCCAAAGCCTCAATAGCCCAAACAACGGCAAAGCAACCCGATGGTATAACAACTGATAATATTCATCCTATAATTTACTCAACAATCATAATCATACTCAATAACCTGGAATTTAAATAACAATCTCCATATTCCAAAATCACAACAATTCCAACCATGGGTAGTTAGCGACACCATGCCCAATGCTTACAATAACGATTCAACAATCGTACGAAGGTTTCAATCTTGACAACATTCCATTACTAACATCATAGTTTCCCGGGACCATAACTACAATGGCAACCACAACTAGTATGATAATCACAAGCATGAGGTTCAACAACAATTGTGAAAATTTTATAACAATTCTCATGTTTGAAAACAAAAACAATCACAACAACAAGTGGTTAACAATCTACACCTTATTCTCAAACACTAGAGAGTATTATAAATTAGAACAAATTACATGTTCTCAAATAAATCCGGATACTTAGAGTGAACTTCTGCCTCCCATTCCCACGTTGCTTCCTCAACCCCACGGTGCCTCCACAACACGTTCACTAACAGTATAGTCTTACCCCTTAACACTTGTTCTCGATTATCTAATATTTGGACCGGTCATTCTTTGTATGAGGCATCCTCATCTACCTCCAAGTCAACCCAATCAAGTACATGAGAAGGGTCGGGTTCATACTTCCTAAGCATAGATATATGGAACACGTCATGAACTCTCGAAAGTTGTGGCGGTAAGGCCAAACGGTATGCCACTTCCCTAATTTGCTCTAAAATCTTAAAAGGTCCAATAAACCTTGGAGCCAATTTCCCACTCTTCCTAAATCTCATCAAATCTCATCTCGGCGAAATCTTAAGAAATGCACAGTCACCACCTTCGAAGGATAGAGGTCATTTTCTCTTATCGGTGTAACTCTTTTATCGGCTTTAAGCCATAACTAACCTCTTTCGAATGAGAGCAACTTTCTCGATTGTCTCTCAAACTAACTCCGGACCCAACAATAGTGCATCACCCACTTCGGCCCAACAAACCGGTAATCTACAAGGTTGGCCATACAAGGCCTCAAACGGTGCCATCCCAATACTTGCCTGATAACTATTGTTGTAGGCCAATTCAATCAATGGTAGGTGTCTCTCCCATGACCCCTTGAAATTAAGGACACAAGCCCTAAGCATGCGCTCTAACTGCCCGTCGGTTTGAGGATAATAAGTTGTGCTAAAGGTCAACTTAGTTCCCAATGCCTCTTGAAGACTTTGCCACAATCGGGCAGTGAAATGAGGATCTCTATCTGAAATAATGGTCACCGGGACCCCATAAAGTCTAACTATATCTTGAATGTACAACTCTGCCAAATAATCAACTGAGTCGCCAGTACGCATCGGAATGAAGTGTTTGGACTTAGTCAACCTATCCACAACCACCTAAACGGCATCATTACTCCATTGTGTTCTCGAAAGCCCAACCGCAAAATCCATGGTAACATGTTTCCATTTCCACTCGGCTATTGGTACAGGTTGTAGCAAACTCGCTGGTTCTTGGTGTTCAGCATTCACTTGCTGACAAGTAAGGCATTTGGAAACAAATAAGGAGACATCTCGTTTCATACCCCTTCACCAAAACTGGCGACTCAAATCATGATACATTTTTGTGCCTCTTGGATGTACCATAAGGCGTGAGTGATGAAATTCTTAGAGTACCTCATACCTACAAGATTCGGGCACAAACAAATGATCTAAGTACCTCACACTCAAGTCCAAGTGCATGTTCAAACCCTTTTCTTCTTTCCCATTGGAGATGCTCTCACGGATTTCCTCTACTTCAAGATCACCCTCCTGTGCCTCTATAACTTTACTAATCAAGGTGGGTTGTGTAATTAAAGTAACTAAGGTAACCCCCTCACAAGTATTGCCAAGATGTAAATCAAATTCACCGATATTGCCCAACATATCCCATTCTCGAATGGCCATACTTACCATACTGCTCATAGATTTTTGACTCAAGGCATCGACCACAACATTGGCCTTTCCCAGATGATAGTGCAATTCAAAGTCATAATCCTCCATAAATTCCATTGACCTCCGTTGGCATAAATTCAAATCTTTTTGGGAAAACAAATATTTTAGACTCTTGTTATCGAAGAAAACATCAAACTTCTCACTGTACAAATAATGCCTCCAAATCTTCAAAGTAAAAATTACTTCCGCTAGTTCTAAGTCATGGGTAGGGTAGTTCTTTTCACGAGTGTTCAATTGTCATGACCCATAAGCCACAACAGTCCCTTCTTACATCAACACAAAACCAAGTCCATCCCAGGACGCATCATAATACACGGTATAACCCAAGCCCCTTTCTGGAATTATCAAAACCAGTGCGGTAGTCAATCTAGTTTTAAGTTCTTGTAATGACTTCTCACAAGCTGTAATAAACCCAACCTGCAATTAGCCACTAATCGGTAATTAAGGATGTTAATTAAGTGGATAAAATAAATTATGGGTTTATTATGTAATTTGCATGATCTTTGGCTTCCTATTTGTTACTTATAGAAATATCTGTCGGGGATTCCGCTTTAATATGAAAATTGAAAGTCTTATCGGCATCCGAATTCGGAATTAGTTACATTAATATGTTACTTGGAATTTTTAGAATGCTATGGAAAATTTTATTAAAAATTGATTCAGTTTAGTAAAAAAAAAAAAAAAAAATCGCATGTGATTAAATTGAGCCTTGATGGGAACTATTTTGGATTAATTAAATTTCGTGCTAACCTAAATAAATTAAGGTTACTTATGTTTGATTTAAATAATGCATGATTGGTACCTAATCTAATCCTATTAATGATCCAAGATGTGATTGAGGGTATAATGTGTTGAGGCATTTCGTGGTGTTGAGTGTAGGGGATTAAAACCCTTGTGTGTGTGTGTTGGAAGTTTGCATGTGTGTACACGTATATTGTGCTCAAAGTGAGGTGTGTGTTGTGTATATTCAGCTGAGTGAGGCAGTGTAGTAGTTTGCTTTTGGTCCCTTGTGTTAGGGAGTTTAGCTAGAGAGTGAAAGAGTGAGCTCAAGAGTTTGAAGAAGAAGAAGAAGAAGAAGACTTGGGGGATTCATCTCATGTTTCTGAAATCAAAGCTTTGGGTAAGGATTCTATGTTTAAATTCTGTAGCTATTCCTCCATGCATCATGTATTAAGAAAATTATTGAATCATCTAATGGAATTTGAAATGAAGTTGGCCTTTGAGCAAGAAAGTGGCTTGTATGCATGTTTATGGAAGATTATACCTTGTTTATTCATGTTTTGGGTTTTGGCCTTAAGGTCCTTGCATGCATGTGAGTTTTAAGCATGTCTATGGTTTCAGAATTCATGAGTTTGTTGATCATCATTTGCATGTTTTGAGAAAATCAAGAACATAGTTTGAAAATCTTTCATGCAAGAGTTTTTGAGTTTAAAATTGGTAAATTCATGAGCTTTGAGCAAAAGAATTTGTAAACAACCATGTGTTCATGTTTTAGAAAAGTTTTCGAGCTTTAAAAACAAGCCATGCATGAGTGTAGCCATTGAAATCGCATTTAAAGCTCAAGCCCTGTTTTTGGAAACCCAGAATTTTACAGTCCGCTCGAGCGAGGAAACCTGCGCTCGAGTGGAGAATGCGAGCCCTCAGTATTTTTGCAGTCATGAGCGCTCCGCTCGAGCAACCAAAGTCACGCTCGAGTGAACCCCTTTGTATATTGTTGAGCCGCTCGAGCGTGGGATTTGTAGCTCGAGCGTAAATTGAGACCAACCAGCACTTTTTCTGAATTTATAGTCCGCTCGAGCGAGAGAAGTCACGCTCAAGCGAAACCTCACATTTTGCATGTCCGCTCGAGCGAGAAAAGCTATGCTCGAGCGGGGACCCTGTTTTCAGAAATTTGACTAAGTGTTTTCTAAAACGTTTTGGCATCCTCATTGCATCTTAGGCATTCCTAAGAATTAATTAAGCCATAGTAATGAGGTTATGGAGTAGAAACACACTAAGTAAGGAATGTACTAACTTATGAGATTCAAGAGTGTGTTTTGATCTATGTGATAAGAAAGAACAAGAACCAATGTAATGAAAGCTAAGCCATGATGGCCACTTGAATGTGTAATGATAAGATTTGCTTGTGTTATGAATTTTGTGGTTGTAGGTCAAGACTCGAGGGTTGATTGACCATTGACGGGAACCATTGTGAGTAACGTTATTGTAAAGATACGTTCGTATGAATTATGTTCCAAATGAATTATGATAAGTTACCATTTTTGAAATGATATCTGTTTTCGTGAACGAATGTTCCATATTTGAAATCTATTATGGCATCCATAGATAGTCCCAAGTCATGGGGGACGGCATGTAAATGCTGGTCCATGACATAAATGTGAATATGAGATCTCGTTAGCCACGTCATTGTGGTGATATGTGTTTAATCGGTATTCGGAACCGATTACTCTAGTCGGAAGACGTTATGTGATGTGTTCTATGGGATGTACCATTATTATGTTCAGATACAAGAATGTCTATGCTATGATATGTTTTATGCTTATGATATGTTCAGATTTCGTTCACTAACCTCTTTACCTTAATGTTATTCACTGGGCTTTAGCTCACTATGTGTATATATATGTATATGTGGGCATTCTGGAGATCGAGCCTGAAGGCTTTTGTCTGGATCTGTGTTCTGTTGTCAACCAACCATTGTGCCTCACGTGGAGGTTCGCGAAGTGTCCTGTGTTTAAGTTTTGTTGTTTCTGTATATATAAGACTTGATTTGATCTTGTTGGTTGTACTTAAGATGCCATGTGTGTGGGTATAATGTATGAATGACTATTGAATGCATATGTAAAGTTTTAAATATTTCGTTTCATATAAGTCAGCACAGCTCATTGGACAATTTTAATTATGTATTTGCTTCCGCTAGCCCCTCAATTTTGCTAATCAGTTCTGAGGCCTTCGGTAATCCAAGGGTTACTGGCCGGTTACGATGCTAAACCTATAAGGGTGGGTTTGGGTCGTGACACAAGCCTCGTTTCACACAAATTTGATACCCTTCCTCGTCAAACTAGTCAAAGATACGGCTAAGTCTAGAAAAGTCCCTTACGAAATGACGATAATACCCGGCAGACCCTAGGAAAATCCAGATTTCAAATGAATTCTTAGTTTGTTCCCAATATTGTACGCCCTTTATTTTAGAAGAATCCACCATTATCCCGTCTCCCGACATAACATGCCCCAAAAATTTTACCTCCGTCAACCAAAATTCACATTTCTCAAATTTAGCATACAATTGGTGCACTCTAAGCAAATCAAGCACTATTCGTAAGTCTTCCCCATGTTCCTCATTGGATGATGAATAAATCAAGATGTCATCCACAAACACGACTACAAACCGGTCTAGAAATTCTCAAAAGACTTGATTCATCAAGTCCATAAAAGAAGCCGATGTATTGGTTAAACTGAAAGGCATTACTAAAAATTCATAGTGGCCATAACTCGTGTGAAATGCCATTTTCTGGATGTCCTTCTCTCTAACCCTCAACTGATGATACCCCGACCTCAAGTCTATCTTCGAAAAGCAACTAGACCCTTTAAGTTGGTCAAATAAGTCATCTATTCTGGGTAAAGGGTACTTGTTCTTAACGGTAACTCTATTCAATTTGCAGTGATCAATACACAACCTCAATGACCCATCATTCTTCCTCGTAAAGAGAGCCAGTGCTTCCCAAGATGATGTACTAGGGCAAATGAAGCCCTTGTCTAAAAGCTCTTGGAGTTGGATCTTCAACTCATGCAACTTAGCGGGTGCAAATCTATAAGATACCACGGAAACTGGTGTCGTGCCAGGCACTAAGTCAATGGAGAATTCAATCTCCCGATGAGGTGGCAACCGGGTAAGATCTTCCGGGAAAACATCAGGGTATTCACAAACTACCCTTGGCAAATCATTCTGAACCATGCTACCCTCACTTAATAAGGAGAAGGCAAAGAGGAAACTAAGTCCTCCTCGACCCTTAAGGTCAAACAATGGAGGAATCGAACCATCACCTCGATCACACAGAAAATAGAAACAATCCTCGGTCGGTATACATACGAACACCTGGTGGCGCTAACAATCTATAGTAACCTGGAAGTGTGCCAACTAATCCATGCCCAAAATAATATAAAAAGTATGCATGTCTAAGATGATGAAGTCAAAAGAGAGTCGATGATCTGTGAGCTTAATCTCGCAAAAGTGGCACACTCATCCCAATGCCACTCTACCCCAAACCGATGACTCAACCCACAACGGAGACTCCAACTAATCAATCTCTAACCCCATTGCAAAAGCAAAAGCAGTAGATATAAATGAATGCGACGCACCCGTATCAATCAACACACTAGCCAACGAATTGAACACAACAAAATTACCTCTCACAACAGAGGACCCTGGCAACTACTCCGATGCTGTAACAGCATACACACACCTCTGTGGCCTCTGATCAATCTATTCATCTCTCGAAGCATAGGCCTATTGTACTGACTGAGCCGAGGTGGCCCCCTGATTAGCTCGAGTGGTTTGAACTGAATGAGGCTGCTAGTGGCTTTAAGTCTGCCTCGACCCTGATGCGCCAGATGTGCCTCCCAAATGAAGGCAAGCTATCCTCATGTGCCCCAATTGACCACACTGAAAACATATAGGCCCTTGTCCCCTACTTTGGGACTGACTCTAAGATTGGTTAGGTGGTGGTGGTGGTGGTGGTGGTAACACCTGCTACCCTCCTCCATTCTGTGGGCATGCATTGGCCTTGTGACCCTATTGGCCACAGTTGAAACATGAGAAACTGCCTCGAGCATTCTTTCCCAGGCCAGCACTAGGCAATGGGAAAGTAGACCTATTCTACTATGGTTGGGACTGGGATGAAGCGGAGCCCTTGTGTTTCTTGCTAAATCTAGAGTCCTCCTGCGACTCTTGACCTCTTGGCCTCGAACTGCGAAGCCTCTCCTCCTCGGCCTGCACTATAATCTCTACATATGTCGCCGCCTCCACGAGACGGTCATAGTTCCGTATCATGTTCTTGACAACTTTAAATAAAATCTTCATTCTCAAATTCTATGCAATGGCGTTCCTCCGCTACCACCAACTCTGGTGCAAACCGGGACAAACTAGTGAAGGCCACTTCAAACTCGGCCACGGATAAGTTTAGTTGTTTGAGGTTTTGAAATTCTTATCTCAATCTCTCCCTATCAATGGGAGGTAGGTATTTCTCTTGGAAGGCAGTAACAAAAGATTCCTATGTCTGTCTCACTCTACCTTTGGCGTATTTCCACCATTGGCCCACATCCCCTTTAAGATAGTAACTCGCTAGAGTCACCCTCAGTTCACTATCATCAATGTGAAGCATTTCAAATGTCTTCACCATTTGCTCCAACCATTCATCCACTTTCTTGGGCTTCGGACCCCCATGAAACTCATCTGGTTTAGCCTACAAAAATTTTCGAGTAAGGAAGGCCGCTCTAGTCTCTATGGCACTTTCCTAGGCTTGATTCTCTGCCCTCAACATGTTCATCAATCCCTCAAGGCCTCCGCCATCTCTCTAGCTAAGGTACCCATAGCAGCTTGACTCACTTGCTCGAGGACTCCTGCTTGCCCCCTTTGCTCGGCCATGTTTACTTGTCGGCCACATTAGCTTGACCGAACCTTTCCTCTTGTACAAGAACCTCATGAACCAGTACCTCATGAATCCCTCGGTAAAGCCCACCACATCTCTCGCCTCTACCACTACGAACATGACCTCCTCTGACATCCTAATTAAGGACAACAATAAACAACTTAGCACAATAACACGTATGTGCTCGCAACTTTATCTCACACGTCACATCACAATAATTTTGTAAGTTCCCATTTCGTGTAAACACTTAGTTTCACTCCATGTAAACACTTTAGTCATATAATCACATACGAATTACTGCTTTTACGATGAAATTTATCCCACGAAATACTGAGAGTTCTTATGAGAATGAGCATTGATCAAGTGCCCTTCTAATTAGACTTCAAGGGATTTAATAGGAGCAAACAACATCCTAAAAGTTCAATCACATACCCATCTAGTCATACATGCATGTTATCACATAACACTTAAAGCATGGAACATCTCCTAGTTTAGCAAAATGAACCCAATGTGGAAAAATAACCACTTCTCGTGAGCCCCAAGTATTCAAACCTGGTAGCTCTGATACCAAGTTGTAATGCCCCCAAATTAGCATAAGAAGAAGTTAAATTACCTACCCTCAAGATTGTCTTCCAACTCAACAACCCTCATTTCAATATGTGCTCACGAAGTATATATGTACTCTCATCACAAACATCATCATTAAATCTGTAATCCTCGTGTTCATTACATACCAGAGATTTACAAAAGTATTTCCACATGCAATTATACATTCAACATTTCTAAAATATGAATCTATAGCATATGGCACCACAATTTAAATACAAGTAATGCCCTCATGGGCTACAAATTCCAAGGCTTATGCCTAGTTATGCAAAAATGGTTATCGGAACCCATACATGTAAAGCCCTTGACTTGTCAAAATAACAACAAAAGAAAAGAGCCATATGCCCTCAAAACATTTCCACGCCTTCAACTTGGCTGAAACACCACATCTTTTCCTGCACAAAATCCACTAAGGTGAGCACAAAGCCCCGTATAAACACCTTAAGAAAGTATATACATTTTATACAATCTCTTGAGATGAATGCATATGCCATGTCATGCTCAAAATATATTTCTTATCTTTTGGAAATCTTGTGCTCAATGCCAATTTCAAATCTCAAAGATCCAACAATTTCAATATAATTTCCAAGGGGTGATAAATACGACTCAGGTAATCCCTAGGTTAATGCCTGCAAGTAGGCATAACAAGCACTACCAATCCCCACCTTACCGGTCTTTCACCGGAAGACACGTGGTACCTCATCCGCGTGTGTTTTCAATCTTTCACCATGGACATTAGGGCCAACTTAACCAATACCAAAAACTACACCCCCTATCCGGACTTACCAACGTATTTACCCAAAAACAATTCAATATACATATTCTTGTTTCACAAAACAATTCCTTTCTCAAAGCAATAGTTTTCAAATTTCAATTTGAAATTCACAATAACCAAAAGAAATGAAATGTCAATGCAATATGTATCCATTCATTATCATATGTTTCCATTTTCAATTCCACCACACAATCTTTAATTGTGATCAAAATTCTCATATCTCTTATCAATATAATATCATAATACAATCAACAATATCAATGTCCATGTTTTCCTCCACATGTTAATCATTATTTTTCCACTTGTTCATTTCAAGATCAACCAACAATGAGTTTTCCAATTTAACCATTTCTCATTCTTCCATAGAATTTCCTTTTTATACATAGTCATAGGAATTTCTCAATCAAATATTCATCATACTAGAAGGCAAACATAGATTTCATAACATCTTATTATTTTTCCAAAAATTCCCAATTTCTAGGGTTTCCACAAAACAAGGTCTTCTTCTCTTATTTATTTATTTATTTATTTTTTTTAAAGGACTTTTCCAAGACAACATTTCTCCTTATCAATATAGTTCATGCTCTCAAGAATTTTAAAAAAAAAAAAAAAAAAAAATTTGTGTTGACCCACTTTTAAAATCATCAATAAGCTATGAGCCAAATCAAAGTTCAATACTACAAGAGGAAGTCCCAAAATCAACCTAAACTTGTAAAAATGTATATATAACTCAAAGATAATCCCTATCTCAAGTTTGGATAAGAAAAGAGAAGAAAACCCCCAAATTTGACGTTGTTGAAATCCGATCTCCATCGCACAAAACGTAGCCCTTGAGGATTTCTCCAACTTTAATGAAGAAACTAGGGTCAAAGCTCTAATGGATTTGGAGAAATCAAATTATGAATGTGATTTGGTGAGAGTAATGTAGAGAAAATGTAGAGAAATGTGTTTTAGAGAGAGAGAGAGAGAGAGATGAGAGAAAAGTGAGGTGGGTGCTCTGCGCAAGAAAAGAAAAACAGAAAATTTTTGGACACATCGCATTCTCATACGTGTAGCTCACTTTTCACACATGCCCTCCGCTCGTGTATTTAAAGCATTGTTGAACTATCGATGGCCTCATCTCCCGTACATGCGGCCTCACCTCCCGCACGTGCGGCCCTACCTTCCACCCAAAAATTGCACCAGCTGAACTCGAGACACCCTTGATCCAATTTCATGCTTTTCGAAACAAATGAAACTTAACTCCGGAATGAAATAAAGATTAGGATCCGATGGAAGTTTCAAGAACGGTGAACTCAAACGGTCGACAAAGATTCAAATTAAATCTTGACACTCCTAACACGAGCAAGATAATCACAATTAAAGGAAAACGAGGTGGGTTATACACCTGGGCATCACAGACTTATTGGTAGTTTACCCTAAAAAATTTATGAAACTCTAGAATGGGAATGCTTTACAATTTTTTTTTTTTTTTTTTTTTTGTAGTTAATTGGTAAGAAAATATTTTATATATATATATAAATTAAGAAAGTCTAGAATACATACTGGTAAGCCTAATAGCAATCACCAATACATAATACAAGAAAGACTCACATAATGAAAGGGGGAAATTTGAGAATGATTAACCTCTTTAACCTCTCAGTTCAGAGTTTGTCCAAAAGTAGCCAACTGCACTGGCCTAGTTAGTTTTATGATTCTTGTTAACTAGGGTGTTTGACCTAGTGTTTGTGTTACCATTTTGTAGTGTGAGATTGTAAGTTCAATTTTTATGGAAAAGAGTTTAGTATCCTTTGTGGTGTTTATTTCTTCCACTTATGAGAGTCGTATACAGATACTGAGTTTGGTAATTTTTAATTTTTTTAAAATTATTATTAGATTTTAATTATCTAATTTGATGTAATGCTTTTCATATTTATAATTAATTTTGTATGAATTGGTAGGGAAAAAAAAAGTTTATGATTTTTGTTAATAACTCCCATAGTCATTGCTTAATTTGAGCAACAAAAATTACACTTTCCATTTGTCTAGTAAATTAATTCCTCTTACTAGCACAAACAATTCAAAGAACAAGCAAAGAAAATACTTAGAAAAAGATAAACTATGCATTTAAATGCGTGAAATATTGTGAAATAGTGCCAAAGGATACTTGTATAGCGATTCCGGTTTTAACCCGACTCTTGATGTATTCCGGACTCAGGCTTATGGTTTCTGAATGTTGTTTATGTCTTGTTCTCCTTATTCTTTCTTAAATTTGATTATCGGATCATAGTTGTTGTGTTTAGAACAAGTTGGTTGCTTGTTTTTCAAACCTTTGTTGCCTAGATTTTTTTGCTCCTCCGCTCGAGCGGCACTTCTTGCGCTTGAGCGGGCTTTGCAAACTCTCAGTATCTTTGCAGACCTGCAAAATACTGGAAAAGTGTATGCTATGCTCAAGTGGCATTTCCTATGCTCGAGTGGGTGGGCGCTCGATCAACCAATCTTGAGCTTGAGCGATGTCCCTCGTCTGCAAAACTTCAGAAAGTATGCATTCTACACACGAGCATCACTTCTCATGCTCGAGCGGAACATTGTGTCTGACACTCGAGCGTCACTTCTCATGCTTGAGCGGACTACGTGTCTATCAATTCGTAATGAGGTCATTTTACATCACTTTTTCACTTCTCTTTCTCTCTCTACTTTTCAAAAACCCTAGATCTAGAGCTCCTCTCTCTAAAACTCTCTCTCTTTCTCTCTACATTTTCATCTAGATCCATTGAGTTCTCCATCCTAGTGTCTTTGAGAAAAAGGTAGAGCATCACAAGATCTTCATTTTGATCCAATTAGAGTTGGGTTTGAGCATCTTTGGAATTTCATCCTTGCTTGGCTCGTCTTCTCTCTTTGAGGTAGGGACTTTCTACACTTTAATATGGTTTTTAACTTAGTTATTGGTAGTTGCATAACAATGGTGGGATTTGAGAGTATTTTAAGCAAACCTAGGGTTTGGGTTTAAAATCAAAAGAGGGGTTTTCAAGAGAATGTGATATAAAGGGTTATGGGGTTTGAAAATGAGGTTGTCTAGTGACAAAATAGTTGATTTTGGTATTTGGGTTGACGTTTCGGAAAGAGGGAAGTTTACCCTAAAATGTTTCAAATATCTATTTTGTATAAATAAATGGAATTGGTGTTGTAAATATGAAATTGGATAAATGTTGAAATAAACGGTGGAGTTGGATATATATATATACCACCTCACACCCATGGAAGTTTGAATAAATTATCTATCTTGAGATTGAATATCTGTTTAAAAATATATGTATTAGGCTATCGGTGGAGGATAACTATGATTGTTGGAGAAATTGCATGAGGATTAGGTGAACTGAAACTAATCTCTTCTTGGTTGTCATTGAATATGGCTATGTTTTAATTGCATTGTATATGTATGATGTTTGGGAGGAGAAAGGGGATGTACTCCATGTTTGGGAGGAGATAGGGAATGGACTCCATTGAAATTAAGTTGGCCGGAGTGTCCAGGATGAAAGTCCTGAAACCGTGCGTATACATGGGTACCGATCTTGCAGACGAAATTTCTGTAAAATGGCAGATTGAAGTGTTTGTGTGATAATTGTGTTGATTTGAGAACCACTGAGTTGTAGTCTCAGTTGGGTTGTTTGAAAGATAATGAAATTGGCTCATGAATTGAGATGAAATGAATTAATTTGGAAGGAATTGAAGGAAAGTGGATTAAAATATGAAATGTGGTACTCTATGATTATATATAACATGAATGTTTTGCCACAAGCATTGTATATGCATATTGCACTTATATCTTCGTTAAGATTCATATATTGTGTTAGATTGTTCCTACTGGGTTGTGGCTTATCCTATTTGGAAAAAATCATTTTCAGGTGTGGGTGATATGCCTCTGCTAAGGCAATAGCTTGGAGGGACTTTGGAGCAAGAGCTTCTTTTTGTTGTATTTTCTTTTGTATAGCCAAGGGCTTTATTTGTATTGAGCTAGTCTCACTTTTACTATAACCAAGCAGTGATTTGGAAAGATGTAAGCTTTTAGAGCATATAAATATATGTTTAACTTCCGTTTCTCTTTACTACTTGTAACACATGCTATAGATTCAGGAGGAACTATTTATGAATATATCGCATGTGTCACTTTTGTATATCAATTCAGATTAGTGAAAGTATATTGTTTCTATGATTCTTCCACTTAATGATTGGATTTAGTGTAATTATTTCGAGGCATTACAACTTGGTATCAGAGCGTACCGGGTTTGAATACTTTGGGTATGTGGGAAGTGATTATTACCACAATAGGTTTGTCTCGCTTGGTTGAGACGTTAGTATATATTGTATGCTTATGTGATAACATGCTTATATGATTATATGGGTATGGGATTTTGTTCCTAAGATATTGATTGCATCTACGGGTTTCTAGAAGTCCTATTAAAAGAGCACTCCATCACTGCTGTTTCTAATTGGAACTCCAGCAACACCGCGGGACAGTCATTATGTAGGAAGGAAATTCGTATGTGTTTTCGTGACTACATGCTTATATGAGGTGAATTACTGTTGTCCAACACATTAGGACATGAGTGAGTTAGCTTCAGTACACTTATAAATGTGCTAATCTCTTTTGTTACCTTTATTAAGATGTCAGGACGTAGACACGGTGGTGGTAGGTGTGGTATGCCTAGAAGGCACGAGGTGCCTATATCGGATGATATTCTGGCACAGGAGGAGGGAGTTAGTCAGGCCAATATGGCCGAACCAGTTGGTCAGCAGGCCATGGGCGCCCTAGCCTGCGAAATGGCTAGAGCATTGTAGGAATCTATGGACATTCTCAGGGTTGAGCATCAAGTCAAAGCCCAGGTAGCTGAAGCAGGGCCATCTTTCTTGAAGAGAGAGTTTTTCCGGTCAAATCCAGATGAGGTTTTGGGCGATCCCTAGGAGCCACTAAAGGCAAATGAGTGGCTAGAGCAGATAGTGAAGACATTCGAGATGCTTGGCATCGAGGACGACCAGTTGAGGGTAACCTTGGTATCTTTCCAGCTGAAAGGGGATGCGGGTCAATGGTGGAAATATACGCGTGGGCGCATTGGGGTGACTTAGAAGGCTTTTGTTAGCGCCTTCCAGGACAAGTTTTTGCCTCCCATAGTTAAGGAGAAGTTGAGAAACCAGTTCTCTAAGTTGGTGCAATTGAACACACCAGTGGCTGAGTTTGAGGCCACATTCACTAGCTTGTCGAGGTTTGCACCCGAGCTTGTGGCTACTGAGGGGCGCCGTTGTTTGGAGTTTGAGAATAGTTAAGGACTGGGGTCATGTTTCGAGTGGCCGGGTCCATGATCAAAGATTATGGGCACCTTGTGGAGGCGGCGACCCATCTTGAGACTATCATACAGATGAAAGAGAAGAGAATGATAGACTCCAAAAGGAATCAGGAGGCTTAGGGGGATAACAAGAGGCAGAGGGGTTCTAATCCACAGTCATCCCAAGGAGCGCACTTTTCTAGTGCCGAGTTTGAGTTTTAGGAGAGGTGGTCAGGGAGATGTGACTTGTTTTAAATGTGGTCAGTTGGGCCACAAGTCGCCAGCTTGCCCATAGAGAGGAGGAGGGAAACAGTTTGCATCGTCTTTGGCTCGTTCACAAGGCCAGAGTCCAGAGAGAGGACAGCCGCCCACTTGTTATCAGTGTGGGCAGGCGGGGCATATGAAATGATTTTGCCCACAATTAGGTGCTACATCTAGTGTGTCTGGTTCGAGACAGACATAGAGCCACCAGTCGGCACAGTCAGCACAAGCCACGAGGGCTAATCAGGGAGCCTCTTTGGCCAGTCAGTGCATCAAGCTTGTGCTTTAAGGGGTGAGTAGGTTGAGCAGAGACCTACCGGGCGTGTGTATGCTGTTACCGCACCAGATTTTGTATCGGCTCCTTCAATAGTGAGAGGTACCTTCTTGTTTTGCAATTCAGTTGCTAATGTGTTGATTGATACGGGTGCATCCCATTCATTTATATTGTCTACATTTGCATCAGTGTTGGGGTTAGAGTTGGCTTAGTTAGCATCTCCTATCTGTGTAGAATCACCTATTGGTGGTGAGGTTGTTTTGAAGCAAGGATGTCGGGGTTGTGACATAGAGGTTACCAGTCACCAACTTCCTTTTGCATTTGTGTTGCTTGACATGTCTAGTTTTGATGTCATTTTGTGTATGGACTGGTTATCATCATACCAGTATGTTATAGATTGCTACCGTCAGAGAGTTACTGTATGTACCTTAAGTGATGATTGCTTTTATTTCTTGGGGGACTAGGTAGATAGAGTCTTATCACCGGTATATGATCCGTGTGAGTGGAGTGAACTTAGTTGTCTTATTGCTAGCTTCTTGAGTAGTGAGTGTAATGAAATCCGGGTTGAGTTGCCAAGAGTGGTTTGTGAATAGTCGGATGTCTTTCTCGAGGATCTTACTAGTTTACTACCTCATCGAGAGATCGAGTCCTCTATTGATTTAGTGCCTGGTACGGTACCGATTTCTATGGCACCGTATCGATTTGCACCTGCTGAATTGAATGAGTTGAAGATTCAACTTTAGGAATTGTTATATAAGGGATTTATTTTCCCTAGTACTTCACCTTGGGGAACACCGGCTCTCTTTGCTAAAAAGAAAGATGGAGCGTTGCTACTTTGTATAGATTATCGAAAGTTGAACCAGGTAACTGTTTAGAATAAGTACCCAATGCCTTGTATAGATGATCTGTTTGATCAGTTCAAAGGGTCTTGTTGCTTCTCTAAGTTAGATGTGAGATCGAGTTATCACCAGTTGAGAGTAAAGGAGGAGGATATGCAGAAGACGACATTCTGTACGTGGTATGGCCATTATGAGTTCCTAGTGATGCATTTGGACTGACCAATGCACCGCTGTGTTTATGGATTGGATGAATCAGATCTTTCATGAGTTCCTAGACCATTTTGTGGTCGTCTTTGTGGACGACATCTTGATTTACTCACCCTCTGAAGAGGAGCACGAAGAACACTGACAGGTAGTATTTGAATTGCTTAGAACCCACCAGCAGTATGCTAAGTTTGGGAAGTGTGAGTTCTGGCTGAAAGATGTTAAGTTTTTAGGCCATGTGGTATCTGGGGAAGGAGTGACTGTAGATTCATCCAAGATAGAGGTAGTGCAAGATTGGGCATAACCTAAGAATGCTTTTGAGATCCGTAGTTTCTTAGGGTTGGCTAGGCATTATCGGAGATTCATGAAGGATTTCTCTAGGCTAGCCTTACCTTTGACTAGACTAACAAGGAAAGTGATCAAATTTGTTTGGAGTGAGACTTGTGAGAAGTCATTTCAAGAGCTTAAAGTCAAACTTACCATCGCTCCAGTTTTGATTATTTCAGAGAGAGGTTTGGGTTATTCTGTTTATTGTGATGCCTCATGGGAAGTCTTGGGTTGTATGTTGATGCAAGAGGGGATGGTAGTAGCCTATGGCTCATGGCAGTTGAAGAGACATGAGAGAAACTACCCTACTCATGATTTAGAGTTAGCAGCGGTGATCTTTTCTTTGAAAATTTGGAGGCATTATCTGTATGGGGAGAAATTCGAGGTGTTTTCTGATCTCAAACTCTAAAGTATTTGTTTAAACAAAAAGACTTAAATTTGAGACAGATGAGGTGGATGGAGTTCATAGAGGACTATGATTTTGAGTTGTATTATCATCCGGGAAAGGCCAATGTTGTGGCCGACGCCTTGAGTAGGAAATCTGTTAGTTGTGTGGTTTGTATTGCCATTCGAGAATGGGAAATGTTGGGTGCTCTTGGTGAGTATGACTTGCATCTTGGCGAGTCCATTAAGTCTGCAGTATTGTTTACGGTAGTTGCACAACCCACACTTGTGAACTGAGTGTTAGAAGCGCAGAAGAGTGATCTTGAGGTAGAAATCCTCCTAGAGAAGATTTCCAGTGGGAAGGTGGAAAAGGGCTTGAACATGTATTCTAACTCGAGTGTTAGATACCTTAATCGTCTCTTTGTGTTGAAGTCTTGCTGAGAGGAAGTGCTCTGGGAGTTTCACCATTCACGCCTTGTAGTGCATTTGAGAGGCACTAAAATGTATCACGGCCTAAGTTGCCAATTTTGGTGGAGAGGTATGAAGAAGGATGTGGCCGTGTTTGTGTTAAAGTGCCTTACTTGTCAACAAGTGAAGGCTGAACATCAGAGGCCAACGGGTTTGTTGCAACCCTTGTCTATAGCTGAGTGGAAGTGGGAGCATGTCACTATGGATTTTGTTGTGGGCCTTCCGAGGACTCAACAGGGCAGTGATGCCATTTGGGTAGTAGTTGACCAGTTAACCAAGTTGGCGCACTTTATACCTATGCCTTTGAGCGACTCGATAGACTATCTTACCGACCTTTACATTAGGGACATAGTGAGGTTGCACAGGGTCTGTGTAACGATTGTTCCAGATAGAGATCCGCGTTTCATAGCTCGATTGTAGCAGAGCTTGCAAAGTACCTTGGGCACTAGATTGACTTTTAGCACTGCGTATTATCCTCAGACTGACGGGCAGTCCGAGCGTACCATTCAAATCATTGAGGATATGCTTCGAGGTTGTGTCCTTGATTTTAGGGGGTTGTGGGAGAGGCATTTGCCCTTAGTGGAGCTTTCCTATAATAACAGTTTCCAATTGAGTATTGGCATGGCACCATTTGAGGCCTTGTATGGCCGACTGTGTAGATCTCCGGTGTATTGGGCCGAGGTGAGTGATGCACCTTTGTTGGGTCCAGAGTTGGTTCGGGAAACGACGGAGAAAGTGGCATTTATTTGTAAGAGGTTGGTTATGGCTCAAAGTCGTCAGAAAAGTTATGCTGACCGTAGGAGGAGGCCCTTGTCTTTTGAGGTGGGAGATCATGTGTTCTTAAAGATATTACCTAGGAGGGGTTTGATGAAATTTGGTAAGAGTGGGAAGTTGTCCCCTTAATTTATTGGCCTTTTAAGATCCTTGAGTGGGTCAGAGAGGTTGCTTACTGTTTGGCGTTGCCACCACAGCTTTCGGGGGTACATGATGTGTTTCATATTAGCATGCTTCGAAAGTATGAGCCGGATCCACCACACGTGTTGGATTGGACCGACTTTGAGGTCGATGAAGATGCCTCGTATGAGGAGGGGCCAGTGAGAGTCTTGGATACTCGGGACCAAGTCTTGCGAGGCAAGACAATTCCCTTGTTAAGGTATTGTGGAAACATCACGAAGTTGAGGAAGCAACTTGGGAACGCGAGTTGGAAGTCCGTGAGAAGTATCCGGACTTATTTATTGATGTTTGAGCATGTAATGAAATCTTATTATGTTAATGGCATATGAAAGCATTGTATATGTTTGAGAATGTGAAAACATGGTATGTGTTTTGGAAGATATGGGAACATTGTATATGTTATGTGTTATGGAAATACGGATTTAATATAAACATTGTATATGTTTTGGAAAATGCGACTAATACTTTCAATTTTGGAACTTGTGTATCGAGTTGATAAGAATGAATGACTGGAAAATGGGTCATGATGATGGAATTGAATGGTTATCATTGTTGTAATTGGTTTTAACTTAGTTTCAAAACTTGATTTGAAATTTCAGGGACGAAATTATTTAAAGGGGGAAGGTTATAGCGATTCCAGCTTTGACCCGACCGTTAATGTGTTTTGGACTCGAGCCTATGGTTTCTGAATGTTGTTCATGTCTTTTTCCCCTTATTCTTTCTTAAATTTGGGTATTGGATCGTAGTTGTTGTGTTTGGAATAGGTTGGTTTCTTGTTTTTAAACCCTTTGTTGCCCAGATATTTTTGTTCCTCTGCTCAAGCAGCACTTCTTGCGCTCCAGCAGGCTTTGCAAACTCTCAGTATTTTTGCAAACCTGCAAAATACTGGAAAAGTGTATTCTACGCTCGAGTGGCGTTTCCTACGCTCGAGCGAGTGGGCGCTCGAGCGACCAATCTTGAGCTCGAGCCATGTCCTTTGTATGCAAAACTTCTGAAAGTGTGCATTCAATGCTCGAGCATCACTTCTCACGCTCGAGCGGAACATTGTGTCTGACGCTCGAGCTTCACTTCTCACGCTCAAACGAACTACGTGTATATCAGTTCGTAATGAAGTCATTTTACATCACTTTTTCACTTCTCTGTCTCTCTCTCTACTTTTCAAAAACCCTAGATCTAGAGCTCCTCTCTCTAAAACTCACACACTCTCTCTCTCTCTCTCTACATTTTCATCTAGATCCATTGAGTTCTCCACCCTAGTGTCTTTGAGAATAAGGTAGAGCGTCTCAAAATCTTCATTTTGATCCGATTAGAGTTTGGTTTGAGCATCTTTAGAGTTTCATCCTTGCTTGGCTCGTCTTCTCACTTTGAGGTAGGGGCATTCTACACATTTATATGGTTTTTAACTTAGTTATTAGTAGTTGTGTAACAATGGTGGGATTTAAGAGTATTTTAAGCAAACCTAGGGTTTGGGTTTAAAATCAAAACAGGGGTTTTCAAGAGAGTGTGATATAAAGGGTTATGGGGTTTGAAAATGAGGTTGTATAGTGACAAGATAGTTGATTTTGGTATTTGGGTTAACGTTTAGGAAAGAGGAAAGTTTACCCTAAAATGTTTCAAATATCTATTTTGTATAAATAAATGGAATTGGTGTTGTAAATATGAAATTGGATGAATGTTGAAATAAACGGTGGAGTTGGATATATATATACCACCTCACAACCATAGAAGTTTGAATAAATTATCTATCTTGAGATTGAATATCTGTTTAAAAATATATGTATTGGGCTATCGGTAGAGGATAACTATGATTGTTGTAGAAATTGCATGAGGATTAGGTGAATTGAAATTAATCTCTTGTTGGTTGTCATTGAATATGGCTATGTTTTAAATATATTGTATGTGTATGATATTTGAGAGGAGATAGGAGATGGACTCCATTGAAATTAAGTTGGCCGAAGTGTCCAGGGTGAAAGTTCTGAAACCGCGCGTATACATGGGTACCGATCCCGCGAACGAAATTTCCATAAAATGGAAGATTAGCGTTTGTGTGATAATTGCGTTGATTTGAGAACCACTGAGTTGTAGTCTCAGTTGGGTTGTTTGAAAGATAATGAAATTGGCTCATGAATTGAGATGAAATGAATTAATTTGAAAGGAATTGAAGGAAAGTGGATTAAAATATGAAATGTGGCACTTCATGATTATATATAACATGAATGTTTTGCCACAGGCATTGTATATGCATATTGCACTTATATCTTCGTTAAGATTCATATATTGTCTTAGATGGTTCCTATTGGGTTGTGGCTCATCCTATTTGGGAAAAATCATTTTCAGTTGTGGGTGATATGCCTCTGCTAAGGCAATAGCTTGGAGGGACTTTGGAGCAAGAGCTTCCTTTTGTTGTATTTTCTTTTGTAGAGTCAATGACTTTATTTGTATTGAGTTAGTCTCACTTTTTTTGTAACCACGCAGTGATTTGGAAAGATGTAAACCTTTTGAGCATATAAATATCTGTTTAACTTTCATTTCTCTTTGCTACTTGTAATACATGTTGTAGATTCAGGATGAGCTATTTATGAATGTATATCGCATGTATCACTTTTGTATATCAATTCAGATTAGTGAAAGTATATTGTTTATATGATTCTTCCACTTAATGATTGGGTTTAGTGTAATTATTTCGGGGCGTTACAACTTGGATGCTTGTATGATCTTATTTTCTATTGATATTGATGTAATATGACGCGTAACGATGATATTATATAGATCTCCGTATTATTTAAAAATAATATCATATTAGTGAATTTTAAAAAAATAATTATAAATCAATAAAAAAAAATGTATACATATTAATAATTAAAATTATAAAATTTTTCATAAAAGTGTATTTTTTAATTAACTACAAAAATTTGTGGTAAAAAATAAAGAGATAAATGAATAGAAAAGTCTTGTATCATAATTACACGCTACATAGTCAATGAAAGATTATGAATATTGGACAACTAATTATAATTTAAAAATTGACGTATGCACGATCAACGTGTGTAATTTACGTTTGCCAAGTTTGGTAGAAAGTTTTGTATATATATATTTTTGTAAAAAAAATTACTAATTGTTAATTTTCAATGACAATTTAAAATTTTTGTCATAAAAAATTGTCACTAATTATAAGTTTTAGCAACAGTTTAAAAAAATCATCACAAAAAATGTCAATAATTTTCAATTTTTAGTGACAATTTGAAAAACTCATCATAGAAAACGTCACTAATCGTAAGTTTTAGCAACAATTTAGAAAAAGCGGAAAAAAAAAGTTACTAATTGTCAATTTTTAGCGACATTTACAAAAAATCTTTACAAAAAATTATTTTTAGCGACAATTTAACCAAGACTTATTTTCAATAAAATTTAAGAAGAATTAAATCCAATTATTTGGACTTATTATTAGTTTACCTTAAAAATTTTATGAACATCTAGAATGAGAATGCTTTACAATTTTATTATTTTTTTCAGTTAATTGGTAAGAAAATACTATTTACATATATATATATAAATTAAGAAAGTCTAGAATACATATTGGTAAGCAATCACCAATACATAATACAAGAAAGTCTCACATAATGAAAAAAATAATAATAAATAAATAAATAATTATGAATGATTAACATCTTTAACCTCTTGGTTGAGAGCTTATTATTGGTTTGCATCTTTAATATTTTTTTGTTTAAATTTTAAAATGTTATAACTTTAGCTCTACAAATATGTTTTAAATAAAATCTATCACTTTATTGGTTTTGTTTTCATAATCTATTTTTTGAAAAAATATTTAAAAACTAGTTTGGTGAAAATAAATATCAAAAAGATGTTTTTGAATTTTGAAACTGTTATTTATTTATTTATTTTGGTGAGTGTGTTTAAAAAAGAGAACAATATCGAAATGTTAAGACGTCGTTTGGTAACACTTACGTTTTCAGTTTTCTGTTTATATTTACAAAAATTTTAAAAACTTAAATAAAAACTTGTTTGGTAATTTTTTATTTATAAATCAGTGGTCTCAGTTTATAAATTTAGCCAAAAAATGTAAACTCAAAAAATGTGTTTCCGTTTTGAGTTTTAAGTTTTTTTTTTTACCACCCAACACTAACCACCACCCGCCATTATTTTCCACCATCGTCTTCCGCCACCACCACCCATCCCCTACCACCAGTCACCACCCACCTCCCACCACCACCCACCACCCGCCACCACCAGTCACCACCCACCTGCCACCCACTCGCCACCACCACCCACCCCTCGCCACCACCACCACCCACCACCCACCTGTCATCCACCCGCCACTACCATCCACCGTCCGCCACCGCCTACCCGCCACCACCACTCACCACCCACCTGCCACCACCACCCGCCACCACCAGCCACCCACCACCACCAGCCACCCACCACCCACTTGCCACCACCATCCACCACCCGCCACCACCAGCCACCCACCACCCACCTACCACCACCGCCCACCACCTACCACCACCACCATTACCCACCACCCATCCGCCATCCACTTGCCACCACCACCCACTCGCTACTACCCACCACCCGCCACCCGCCACCGTCACCCACCCACCCACCCACCACCACCACCACCACTACTACCACCCGTCACCTACCCGCCATCCGCCACCCACCTGCCACCACCACCCACTCGTTACTACCCACCACCCGCCACCGTCATCCACCCACCAATCATCACCACCGACCACCTACCCGCCACCACCCACCACCACCCGTCATCCGCCACCCACCACCCCCCACCGCCACCACCCGCCACCGCCACCACCCACCGCCCGCCACCGTCAACCACCCACCCACCACCACCACCACCCGCCACCTACCCACCACCAACACCCACCCGCCATCCGCCACCCACCTGCCACCACCACCCACCACCCGCCACCACCACCACCACCCACTCGCTACCACCCACCACCGTCACCCACCCACCCACCACCACCACCCACCCGCCACTACCCACCACCACTCGCAACCCACCACCCACCGTCACCACTTTCCATCACCATCTTCCACCGCCACTTGCCACCACTTGCCATTTTTCACTCTTTTTTATATTTTTAAAATTTTTTAAACATTTTGTCAATTACCAAACGCGTTTGTAGTTTATGTTTTTCTAAAAGTAAACAAAAAAATAAACAAAAACCAGTTTATAAAATTTTTGTAAATATAAACTGAAAACGTAAATATTACCAAATAGACCCGTTTTTGGATTTTTCATTATTTTTTCACCAAAATAAATTTTCATTAGCTTTAGTTTTCCATTGAACACATTTTAAAGACGGAACCAAGCAAATTATTTTTGGATTTCCGTTTTTAGATATTTCAAAGAAAATTTATATTGAATATGAAATTTAGAATTTGTTTTTAAACTTTACCTAATAATTACGTCTAACCGTTAGGGACAATTAGATATAATCATTTCGTTATTTACTAATTAAATCCCATTTTTTTATTGCATTGGCCCATTGAATTAAACACAATTTAATAATTGCAGTTAGAATTACTGTTTGATTATAAAATTTTGCGGTGTTTAGTAATAAATCGAAGCAAATTTGGTTATGAGACTTGGTCTTGTTTTGTTTTGAATTGAGTGACTTTGGTTATGAGACTTTCACTCACTGCAGGAAATTTGAGTTTTAGCGGCGTTTTAAAAACGTCGTTAAAAGCTTAAAAAACACCATAAAAAGTTAAAGCAACGTTTAAAATTTTCGCCGCTAATACGGCCGTCGCAATAGCTTTACGACGTTTGAAAAACATCGCTAAAAATATAAGACGGCGTTTTTGAAAATGCCTCTATATCTTTGACATCCGCTTCCATTTCCATCACAAATTAACGTGTGACGTCATGGTGGCGTCATTTAGTGGCGTTTTCTAAAAAATGCCACCTTTTTTTATTTTTTATTTTTTCCCCCTTATTTTGAAATATAGCATAAGCCAAAGAATTTAACTAAAGAAGGTAGCTTGAAAATTGAACTACGAACACAAATGGCTCAAATTCACATATCACCATGCATCAAGCTAATCAGAATTTTTATACATCCAATATATTGTAATCAACCCATCATAAAACATTATACAAAGTTAGGGAAAAGTACATAAAAGTATTCAACTCATCTATGAACCAAATTAATTGCACATTTCATGAGATTTTTACTACACAAAATATATGTACTCTTCAATCCACACAAAATATACTCTTCAATCCACGTGTTTGTTGGCGTCAAACTTCTCGCAAAGCTCAGATGCCTGAAACAATCAACCATCATTGACTAAATTAGACATGGAATATATCCAAAAAAACACTGTTAGGGCTAATGAAATAAGAGAGAAACAATGAACTGGAAGAAAAAGACAAGAAAGAACAAAGATACCAAAACTAAATATATGAATGAGCTTCTCTTTGTGTGTGTTCATCCCAACAAGAACAGTTGAATCGGAATTGACATCATCAACCGCAGCTTCAATTGCTGGCTTTGCTGATCGTCCAATAACAGAATTGAAGGTGTACAGAGCTCCAATATTTACTACATTTGGCTTTCAGGAAGAAACACTAGCATTTCCAGTCCTAGCCATGACTTTCATGGGCATCCACAGACAAAATAACACCACCATCAATGTTTTCCTAATGAATAGACCAATCTCCATTTCTATGCAAGCCAGCAATTGCCTAAACTGATTATTCAGCAATTTCAGATTAGCATTGTTCCATGAAAGTTTTAAAAAATCAAACACCTGTTAACAGATGCAACAAGCAAGTGAAGCTTACAATACGAAGCTTGAAGATACAGGATCAAGATTACCAAACAAAGTGGGTCCCAAAACTCTCAGAACCCACGTTCTAAAAAAAAAAAAAAAAAGAAAGTGATATCAAAATAAAATATATTGTGTGAGCTCAATTGTAGCCTTCTGACTGAATGTCCAAACAGTATGATCAACTGCATTGCTGGGAGCTAATGTTAGGTCCTGAGAGAGAGAGAGAGAGAGAGAGAGAGAGAGATGTCAAGTTAATTGTTTTTAAGTGAATTCACTACAAATCACCAAAAGGAGAAGCCCATGTAAGTGTACTAGTTAAAAAGACAAAAGGTGTACCATCCTAGAAAGAGCTAATATCCCAAGTTATCAACAATATCCCTAATGCTGTGGATCAATTACACAGTTGTCTTCCACTCCATCCAAGTGTTCATCCCTCTTTGTAGAGGGCAGAGCACCAATCAACTGTCTCCTCCTTGCAACAAGGTTTAAAAAGAACATCAACGAACGTATGGCAGAAACAGAAAAAAAAAAATTAGAATCTCATGGTTTTAGAAGATAGAAATAGAAAGAAAAAAAAAATATTGCAAAAGTAATGCAGAACACTTTACCTCATAGCCCATAAAATACAGCTAAATTTCATTTCTAGAAAATCCAACCTCTTAAGTAACTTGTAATATGCAACGAAGAAATTCATATCAAAATTCAATTTCATAGACTGTAGATTTACTCCTAACTTTCCTTTTTTATGAGCAATAAGAAACTATTATAAAAGAAAAGGGATACAAGGCAACTAAAAGAATTCCTTGGCGCCCTCCAAATTTTTAAATATACTTCTCTAAGGTTCTTGTGATTGATAACGAACTTAGAAGTGCCTTTGTAGGATGCTTGTGCAACCTTACCTTAGGGGTTAATTCATGCCTGCCTTGTGTCACGACCCCAAACTGCCCCTAGTAGAATGGTGCCGTGATGGCCAGTAATCCGAGATTACCGAAGGCCAAGTTACAAAGATCACACACAATCAGAGTATACATATGGGGCTAACATGTGCGGAAGCAATACATTTAAATCTGAATAGTCCATAAGAGCCGTGCATAGATCAAATGAAATGGCATACACCTTAATTAAAGTCTTACAACTTGATTACAACATAAGTAAAATACATGTTACATCTTGATCAAAAGGCTTCTAAAGCCGACATAAATAAAATACATGAGGTACAAAGTCAAAAGCATAATCTTCATGGTTGCCGACATAACATGCATACAAAACACACATCTTGCACATAACACATCTAGGCGTCATCGCCTTCTTGCTTGGCACCTACATATATACATAGAGAGGGTGAGCTTGGATACTCAGTGAATGGTACAAGTAATAAAGGTTTTAAATGAATGATATCCGAGGTTCTTGTCAAAACAATACATATATCATATCTTGTTCAAAACATGTACTTGGCATAACTTGTATCAAACATGGGATGAACCGTATTCATCAATCTTGATCTTACAAAACTTGCTTACTTATTTACTTAACAAAACAAGGGAATAACCGATCCGTAATCGATTAGACAAGGGTGCTGCGAAAGTTTAGAGTCCTCCAGCATGAGGGACTTGTGTTACTTAGGCTCGTAGCCCTTTTTAACAAACTTGTGTTACTTAGGCCCGTAGCCCTTTTTAACAAACTTGTGTTACTTAGGCCCGTAGCCCTTTTTAACACGATGGTGCTGCGAAAGTTTAGAGTCCTCCAGCACAAGGGACCTATGTTACAAGGGCTTGAGTCCCCTAGCAACACGAAAGGCTTCCAAGAATGTCATCAAAACAAAGCTTACTTGATACATAAACATAGAGATAATCATTCATGCTTGATCAAATACTTTTCTAAAACAAAGTGAAGCTTTAACAAAACTTTATAACATAACTTTATTAAAAATACCACTCACATAGTTCTTGGGACGTCGGGATCAAGGCAAAGGTCCAAGTCCTACAAACACATGGCAAAGCCTATTGAATGCACTCTTACAAACAAGTTTCACATGGATGCAAATGATCTAGGGAAAACACGCTGGAAAACATCTAGGGAAAACATGCTGGTAAAAATCTAGGGAAAACATGCTGGGTACCAACCAGGTCTTGGAATGGATGCACAGAAATGATCTAGGAAAAAATGACCTAGCTGAGTGAACTCAGGAGGTCTTGGCCGAGGTCCCACACTTCTTGGCCGAGGTGTGGTTACCTAGGCTTCGGTGTGCAGCTGCCTGCCAAGATGCCGACAAGGGTGTACCATGTCGGCCTAGGTGCGCAGTGGTTAGCCTAGGTGTGCATGCAAGATAGACTAAGGTGCAAGTGATCATGCAAAGTAGGCCAAGGTGAGATACGATGCTTGGCCTAGGTGTGTGATCTAGGCAAAAGTGGTCTCGGTGATCACACCTAGGGAAATGAAGTCTGGAAATCTGGGTTTCCTCCTAGAAGAACATGAAGAACATGAACATGAAGAACATGAATGCTAAAATCATAACTTGTTTATACAAAATCTGGGATTTCATGCTATCAGTTGGAAAACATAGACCTGGGTACCCATACTTGAAGATCATATGAAAACAAACACAAAAACATGGATCTTGGCATGAGCTTTCGGATCTAAACATGACTTTTCTTGAAGAACACATGAATACTATTTTCTCTTTCTAAAACCGAACTTCAAAGCAATGCATGGCTTACAAATCATATTCAATCATGCAATGCAATAACGTGATCATAAAGAACAACATGAGCAGATCAAGAATCTAACCTTAGAACATGGATCTAACGGTTCGATCTCTAGGGATCAAGCTTGGAAATCTACCTCTCTCTAGAACTCCTCTTCCTCTTCCTAGAGCTTCTCTCTCCTCTTCAAAAACAAGGATATAACAAATGATATATTTCTATCTTTGCCAGCTGATTTAACACTCAGCTCGGACAGCTCGGACACGTGGCAACGGCTGGTTGGTTCTCCTCAAAAAGGTGATAGATTGACAAGACATGACTATGACAAAGCGTATGCAACAAGCTAAGGCAAAGGCACTCCAGCAAGCAATGATCTCGGCTAAGGACATAGGCTTCGGCAAGTAAAGTCTCAATGACCTCAGCTAGGAAGGATAACACTTGGCCAAGCTGTGCCACACCTCGGCCTAGATGTGCCACACCTCGGTCTAGGTCATTCCAGTCCCAGAACAAGATCACTAGGTGCAAGGATTAAGGATCTCGGATGCCTAGATGAAAACATCTCGGCCTAGATGATGCATATCTCGGCCTAGGTGATGCACACCTCGGCCCAGATGATGACATCTCGGCCAATATGCCTAGGTAATGGTGAAGGTCAACCAAAGTGGTTCCAAGATGGTCCTAGGCTTAAGATGACCTCGGCTTGGCATGACCTAGGCTTGACATGACCTAGGCTTGGCATGACCTAGGCTTGACATGACCTAGGCTTGGCATGACCTAGGCTTGGCATGACCTAGGCTTGACATGACCTGGGCTTGGCATGACCTGGGCTTGACATGACCTAGGCTTGGCATGACCTAGGCTTGACATGACCTGGGCTTGGCATGACCTAGGCTTCACATGACCTAGGCTTGGCATGACCTAGGCTTGACATGACCTAGGCTTGGGGACAGCAAAGAAGGAACAAAGCATACATATAAAACTTAGGCAAATCATATACGTACAAAACAAGGCAAGATTCATGAATGTTAACTTAACAAGACAAAAGTATGTGAATGCACATGAACATGACTATGACATGAAATATGGGTTGTTACACCTTGAGGGGAAACCTTGCAGCCAAATAGGTCTTCAAATCTGAAACTGCCTCAATGGCCTTTATCAAAGCCCAAAATCAGCTACCTGCTTTAACCAAGTATAATATGCACCCAATTGTATAAGAGCCCAAGAAATTATACATGACAACTAACTATAGCTTCATCTTCTTTTCTTTTTCCATTTTTTTTAATAACATTCATATACTCTAAAAAGGCCAGGAAAAAATGAATGAATCTGTGTCAAAGATTATGGCTTACCCCATCATGAATGTATTCTAATGCCCTTGCTACATCTACAGCTATTTGAATCCTCAAATCCCAACTCAATGGTTCAAGCTTTTCACCCGAACATCCAAATACTGGATATAAAAAATATATATATACACAAAAAGAATATATGACAGAAAACTGAAAATGCACACAGATTCTATCTTCTCTCAGTGGGCTGTTACATTGCTGGTTTGATTTTAGTATATCATATGGCTAAACATGCTATGTTCTTTCAGATCACATATATAACTCTACTGATGATTAATTAACTCATTTCCAATAACTAGTCAGTCATTCAAGCAGCAAAGTTTTTGAACTGGATTTAAACTCAAACCAGAAAGTATGTCAGTTCACAGATACACTAGGAAAATAAACAGACAACTGGGAGAAAGAGCATAGCAATGGTATAAAAACTCTTGCAAAAAAAAAAAAGGTAAACTAATACAGGGGAACAGGAGAGCCTACAGACATCACCAACCATGAACTACCATTTTTCAGATAAACTAACACGAAAAACTAATACAAATTTATAACTTTGTTCTAGAGGTCAGTTCCTTCAACCTAAAAAATGCAAATAAACATATTCACACAAGTCATGACGAACTTGTTAAAGGGAAGTCAAAGCACATCCAACGCTATTGCAGATGAAGTTGTAAATGATTCCAAAAGCTAGCAATGCAACAGGTTGAATAAAACCACAATAATATGCCCAACCGCCACATTCCTTTATACTAGTACAAAGTATTCTTCATTATTATGGTACGCCCTTTTTTCTGTAGTGACAACCTAATTAAAATGCATGTAAAACACCCATAACTATATGAATCCTAGAGAAATATAAGACACAAACCCAACAAGATCATCCAAATGAAAACATCCATATGGGCCCTACCAATGGACCATTGTCTCACCATTGGTATCACATTATAGAATAGCATGATCATCACAAATTATCACTACAACAAAAATCACTTTTCGCGACTAAAATTGCAGTTTTCGTCGCTGAAAGTAGTCCAATTGGCGACTAAAATGGAATTAGTCGCCAAAATTGATCACTTTTGCCAACTAAAAGAGTTTAGTCGCCAAATATAAGGGTTTTACCGACTAAAGATTGTTTAGTAGCCAAAAGTCACAGTTTTTGGCTACTAAAATAATTTAGTAGCCAAAAGTGATGGTTTGGGCGACTAAAAAACAGTTTAGTCGCTGAATGTGCAGGTTTTTGGCTACAAAAAAAAATTTAGTAGCTAAAAACTGACAATTGCCGACTAAAACAGGTTTAGTAGCCAAAAGGTGACGTTTTTGGCGACTGGAAGCAGATTTAGTCGCTAAATCTGCTTTATTTTTAGACGGAACTTCATTTTTTAGCGACAAAAAATAATTAGTAGCCGATAATTATAGCATTGGCGACTAAAAATTTATTTTAGTCGCCAAAAGTGGCCTAAAATTTTTTTTAATAAATCATTTATTTTTTACATAAATTATATTGAATAAAAATAATTATATTTATAAATATTGTTTTGTATTAATATCGGACAATATACTATATAAATAATATATATTTCATATATATTCATGTGATGTGTAGTGGCATAGTGGAGGGAGTGTGTAGCTAAAGGTTTGGAATGTTGGACGGCTGCGGTTCGAAACTCAAAAACAGCAAGAAAATGGAATTTTTTTTTTTCCGACGGAAACACCTTCGGCGACTAAAAATTTAGTCGCCAAAAGGCTTTATTTTGGCGACTAAACGGTTTAGTCAGCGTTTGATTGAGTATTGGCGACTAAATTATTAGTCGGTAAACGTATGATTTTCAAAAGTGTAAAACACTATTGGCAACTAAATTATTGGTCGCTAAAGACCTGTCTTTTGGCGACTAAACAAGTTTTAGTCACCAATACCTACGCCGACCACGAATACGCGACAAATGTGGCGACTAAAGATTTTTGTCGGGGAAAGTCAAATTTCGACTTTTGGCGACTAAAAACAGACTTTTGGCGACTAAAAATTTAGTCGCCAAAAGTGATTTTTCTTGTAGTGTATATAAACTTGTTTTTTCTTTTTTTTTTAAACTAAAGAATGAAAAAATTACAGAGTTAATCAGCAGATTTGACAATGTGAAAGTAGAGAATGAAATATGTACCTGAGATAAGAGCAAGAGAGATCAGCTAGAACAGATCGATTTTGGATTTTGGATTTTGGATTTTGGATCTGCGATTTGATGAAGAACAAATCGATTTTGATGAAGAACAGAAACACAGACACTAGCAGTCAACAAGTTAAAAACCAAAATAATTTTTTTTTAAAAAAAAAAACCACAAACACAAACACTCTAAATAACAAAATCAAAGATGATAATCCAATATTGTTTAGTTTTTGTGTGTATGTGGAAATGAAGTTAGTGCATATAAATGTGTGTATATATAGGTAAGTAGATAACATAGATAGATTCAAATAGAGAAGTAGGTGAAGGTGAATTGAGATGAATTAGACGAAAAGAGAGGGAGAAGCGAACCAGTGATGAGGACATGAGATCTGCAGTGCTTGCAGTAATAGACAAAGAGATTGGAGTCTGGACCATCTGGTGCCCGTCCTCACTCGATTAGCCTCGAGATCGATGAAGAACAGAGATCGTTGCGATTGATGAAGAACAGCTAGAGCAAACTGCTACGGTTGAATTCTATGTGTTTGAGCTTCAAATCGAGAGTTGTTGAGCTTCGATCAACATTGATAAAGAACATACAATGCAAAATCTGCAATCGATCGAGCGAGCAAGAGAGAGAGTCTGTGTGTTTGAGCTTCAAATCGAGGGTTTTGGAAGAGAGAGAGAGAGTGTTTGAGCTTCAAATCGGGGTTGTGGAAGAGGCAGAGAAAGTGAGAGCCGGAGTCCAGGATGGTGTTAATAAATTGACCCAACACGACATCGTTTAACGGAGATCAAAGACAACGTTTTTAAAAGGCTGTGTTTAATGAATCTATAATGGCGTTTCCATAAACGCCACAAAACAAACGTTGCAATATGCCCTTTTTTTAGTAGTGACTGTATTTAAAAAAAAAAAAAAATTATGAACCAATTTAGTTTTGCTTTGTACCACTTATTTCAAAACTAGTGTCATATTTTCTCCTAAAAAAACCATGAAAGTGGTAAATGTCACTATTTTAACTAATAAAATACAAGCAGAGACACCACATATATTTACTCGTGCAGCAAATTATAATTTCCTCTTCCAATTTGGACATTTTAAAGGATATTAGTTTGGATTGAAACTCTTAACCACCACTAATTTCCTATAGGGCCAAATTGAATAGAAAAGTCAAGCTCATGGAAATGATTTTTAAGAATTGCATTAATAAATTGAATAGAAAAGTCAAGCTCATGGAAATGATTTTTAAGAATTGCATTAATTGAAGTAAACAACCCATTCAACACGCTGTAAATAATTGAGGAAGCAACTCCAAAAGGAAGGACTCATCAAAAAAATGATGGTCTTCTAGGTTGCTTTCAATGAACAAATATTAAATAATTGAGGAAGCAACTCCAAAAGGAAGGACTTATCAAGAAAATGATGGTCTTCTAGGTTGCTTTCAATGAACAAATATTAAATAATTGAGGAAGCAACTCCAAAAGGAAGGACTCATCAAGAAAATGATGGTCTTCTAGGTAGCTTTCAATGAACAAATATTAAATATAATGGTTATATTACATGATAGAGTCATTATCTAATGAGTAATTTCACTTTGTGGTAAAGATGACAATATGACTAGACTTGTGTACCTAATTGTATTCGGAAAGTCTATTAACCCAGACTTATCCATCCAGAATTTTCTGGGTGGGTGATTATGGGGTAGAGACTAATTTGTGTAATGTGAGGTCCATGTAGGGTGTGGTGGAGATTAATTTCTTGATAATTTTTAAATTGATAATAGTGATTTTGTAGTATTACTCAATTTTACTTTTGATTTTTTATTGCCCGAAAAACACATAAGATATGAAACTTGAGCTAAAGCAGACAAGATTGCTTGAATGTAATGGATGTGGACTTGACCTTTTTTAGGGATATTCTATGCATTTATATACTGTTTTGTTTTCTTATGAAGAAAAAAATGGAAAGTTGAAAAAAGAAAAGAGAAATGGAAACGTAAGACCCAAGTATAAACCAATACCGACTCATTTGGCAGGTTTTCATTGGTTCCATTATAGAGCTCATTTACCTAACACCATTCTAAGGTCGGTCCTGAAGCAAGGTGAAGAAGGCTGTCGCCTTAGGCTCCATGGCCTTGTTTGGTTTGTGTCTATAGATACAATTTTTGAGAAAAAATCTCAAAAATTTGTTTGGTTCAAAAAATAAAAAAAATATTTAAATCATTTTTTTCTCTACTACACATCAATAAATCATTTTTTATCTTTCTCTTCTCTTTCTCTCATCTACATATCAACCAATCACTTTTTCTCTCACATCCATCTATTCAACTACAAAAAAAGTAAAATCATCCAAAATTCCAAAACTATTTTCAAAACATACAACGAAATAAATTTTCAAATTTTGTAAACTTTTTCTAAAAATTATTTTTCAAAATTGTTTCACAAATACAAACCAATTTAGTTTGATTATAAAATTTTTATAATCAAATTTTTACACAAACCAAATTTTTATAAAAGTCACCCAATTTAGTTTGATTATACAAACCAAATTGTTTCACTAGAATTACTGTTTGATTATAAAATTTTGCAGTGTTTAGTAATAAATCGAAGCAAATTTGGTTATGAGACTTGGTCTTGTTTTGTTTTGAATTGAGTGACTTTGGTTATGAGACTTTCACTGTATTTATAAAAAAAAAAAAATTATGACCAATTTAGTTTTGCTTTGTACCACTTATTCAAATTAGTGTCATATTTTCTCCTTAAAAAAACCATAAAAGTGGTAAATGTCACTATTTTAACTAATAAAATACAAGCAGAGACACCACATATATTTACTCGTGCAGCAAATTATAATTTCCTCTTCCAATTCAGACATTTTAAAGGATATTAGTTTGGATTAAAACTCTTAACCACCACTAATTTCCTATAGGGCCAAATTGAATGGAAAAGTCAAGCTAATGGAAATGATTTTTAAGAATTGCATTAATAAATTGAATAGAAAAGTCAAGCTCGTGGAAATGATTTTTAAGAATTGCATTAATTGAAGTAAACAACCCATTCAACACGCTGTAAATAATTGAGGAAGCAACTCCAAAAGGAAGGACTTATCAAGAAAATGATGGTCTTCTAGGTTGCTTTCAATGAACAAATATTAAATAATTGAGGAAGCAACTCCAAAAGGAAGGACTTACCAAGAAAATGATGGTCTTCTAGGTTGCTTTCAATGAACAAATATTAAATAATTGAGGAAGCAACTCCAAAAGGAAGAACTCATCAAGAAAATGATGGTCTTTTAGGTAGCTTTCAATGAACAAATATTAAATATAATGGTTATATTACATGATAGCGTCATTATCTAATGAGTAATTTCACTTTGTGGTAAAGATGACAATATGACTAGACTTGTGTACCTAATTGTATTCGGAAAGTCTATTAATCCAGACTTATCCATCCAGGATTTTCTGGGTGGAGATTATGGGGTAGAGACTAATTTGTGTAATGTGAGGTCCATGTAAGGTGTGGTGGAGATTAATTTCTCGATAATTTTTAAATTGATAATAGTGAGTTTTTAGTATTACTCAATTTTACTTTTGATTTTTTATTGCCCGAAAAACACATAAGATATGAAACTTGAGCTAAAGCAGACAAGATTGCTTGAATGTAATGGATATGGACTTGACCTTTTTTTAGGGATATTCTATGCATTTATATACTGTTTCGTTTTCTTATGAAGAAGAAAAATGGAAAGTTGAAAAGAGAAATGGAAACGTAAGACCCAAGTAGAAACCAATACCGACTCATTTGGTAGGTTTTCATTGGTTCCATTATAGAGCTCATTTACCTAACACCATTCTAGGGTCGGTCCTGAAGCAAGGTGAAGAAGGCTGTCGCCTTAGGCTCTATGGCCTTGTTTGGTTTGTGTCTATAGATACAATTTTTGAGAAAAAATCTCAAAAATTTGTTTGGTTAAAAAAAATAAAAAAAATATTTAAATCACTTTTTTCTCTATTACACATCAATAAATCATTTTCTCTTTCTCTTCTCTTTCTCTCACCTACACATCAATCAATCACTTTTTCTCTCACGCCCATCTATTCAACTACAAAAAAAAAGTATAATCATCCAAAATTTCAAAACTATTTTCAAAATATACAACGAAATAAATTTTCAAATTTTGTAAACTTTTTCTAAAAAATTGTTTTTCAAAATTGTTTCACAAATACAAACCAAACATGGCACATAAGAAAACAAAACAGTATATAAATGCATAGAATATGCCTAAAAAAGGTCAAGTCCCATATCCATTACATTCAAGCAATCTTGTCTGCTTTAGCTCATTTACCTAACACCATTCTAGGGCCGGTCCTGAAGCAAGGTGAAGAAGGCTGTCACCTTAGGCTCTATGGCCTTGTTTGGTTTGTGTCTATGGATACAATTTTTGAAAAAAAATCTCAAAAATTTGTTTGGTTAAAAAAATAAAAAATAAAAAAATATTTAAATCACTTTTCTCTCTACTACACATCAATAAATCATTTTTTCTCTTTCTCTTCTCTTTCTTTCACCTACACATCAATCAATCACTTTTTCTCTTACGCCCATCTATTCAACTACAAAAAAAGTAAAATCATCCAAAATTCCAAAACTATTTTCCAAACATACAACGAAATAAATTTTCAAATTTTGTGAACTTTTTCTAAAAAATTATTTTTCAAAATTGTTTCACAAATACAAACCAAAGATGGCACATAAGAAAACAAAACAGTATATAAATGCATAGAATATCCCTAAAAAAAGTCAAGTCCATATCCATTACATTCAAGCAATCTTGTCTGCTTTAGCTCATTTACCTAACACCATTCTAGGGCCGGTCCTGAAGCAAGGTGAGGAAGGCTGTCACCTTAGGCTCTATGGCCTTGTTTGGTTTGTGTCTATGGATACAATTTTTGAAAAAAAATCTCAAAAATTTGTTTGGTTAAAAAAATAAAAAATAAAAAAAATATTTAAATCACTTTTCTCTCTACTACACATCAATAAATCATTTTTTCTCTTTCTCTTCTCTTTCTTTCACCTACACATCAATCAATCACTTTTTCTCTCACGCCCATCTATTCAACTACAAAAAAAGTAAAATCATCCAAAATTCCAAAACTATTTTCCAAACATACAACGAAATAAATTTTCAAATTTTGTAAACTTTTTCTAAAAAATTATTTTTCAAAATTATTTCACAAATACAAACCAAAGATGGCACATAAGAAAACAAAACAGTATATAAATGCATAGAATATCCCTAAAAAAAGTCAAGTCCATATCCATTACATTCAAGCAATCTTGTCTGCTTTAGCTCATTTACCTAACACCATTCTAGGGCCGGTCCTGAAGCAAGGTGAAGAAGGCTGTCACCTTAGGCTCTATGGCCTTGTTTGGTTTGTGTCTATGGATACAATTTTTGAAAAAAAATCTCAAAAATTTGTTTGGTTAAAAAAATAAAAAATAAAAAAAATATTTAAATCACTTTTCTCTCTACTACACATCAATAAATCATTTTTTCTCTTTCTCTTCTCTTTCTCTCACCTACACATCAATCAATCACTTTTTCTCTCACGCCCATCTATTCAACTACAAAAAAAGTAAAATCATCCAAAATTCCAAAACTATTTTCAAAACATACAACGAAATAAATTTACAAATTTTGTAAACTTTTTCTAAAAAATTATTTTTCAAAATTATTTCACAAATACAAACCAAACATGGCACATAAGAAAACGAAACAGTATATAAATGCATAGAATATCCCTAAAAAAAGGTCAAGTCCATATCCATTAGATTCAAGCAATCTTGTCTGCTTTAGCTCATTTACCTAACACCATTCTAAGGCCGGTCCTGAAGCAAGGTGAAGAAGGCTGTCGCCTTAGGCTCTATGGCCTTGTTTGGTTTGTGTCTATAGATACAATTTTTGAGGAAAAATCTTAAAAATTTGTTTGGTTAAAAAAATAAAAAATAAAAAAAAATATTTAAATCACTTTTTTCTCTACTACACATCAATAAATCATTTTTTCTCTTTCTCTTCTCTTTCTCTCACCTACACATCAATCAATCATTTTTTCTCTCACGCCCATTTATTCAACTACAAAAAAGTAAAATCATCCAAAATTCCAAAACTATTTTCAAAACATACAACGAAATAAATTTGCAAATTTTGTAAACTTTTTCTAAAAAATTATTTTTCAAAATTGTTTCACAAATACAAACCAAACATGGCACATAATTCTGTTTAAAAAAATAGGGTTTTGAAATAATTTCAATCTTGAGTAATGCTTGGTTAATTATTTCGGTCTTAAATTATCTTTGGTTTATTGAAATGAAGTTAAATAGAATAATCATTTCATCATAATGTCCATCCTCACATTTAATTTACTAAAAAAATATTACAAAAACATCCTCATGTTTAATTTACTAAAAAATATTACAAACAAAATCACCATTAACCATTGTGAGGGAATAGTCATTCTATAAAGAACCAAACAATGGTTAATAGTGATTTTGGTTAATTGTGAGGGAATAGTCATTAACCATCCTCATGTTTATTTTAATGAACCAAATACTCACTACAACAAATTGCACTTTTGGTGACTAAAAAATTTAATCGCCAAAAGTTATGGAATTGACGACCAAAAATTATATTTGTCGGCAAAAGTACAATATTTAGCTACTAATTTTTCTTAGTCGGGTATATTGATTATTGGCGACTAAAAAAAAATTTAGTCGCTAAAAATGCCTCAATTGGGAACAAAAAAAAATTTTAGTCACTTAGTTTTGGCTACTAAAATTGTTTAATCGCCAAATGAAAAAAAATATTTACATTTTAGCTTTGGCAACCAAAAGTTTGGAAATCCAGTATTTTTATATGTAATATTTAATTTAGATGGATTATACTTGGTTGGAGTAACGCCATCAAAATATACAAATAACCCAACTCATAAGAGAAATGAATATAACATAATTGGTACACTTTTATATATAAGAGTTTGTATTACAAAATATATTACATGCATTATACATTCATAAACGTTCATTTTGAATCTACAACATGTAATACAAGTTAATAACAATAGAATAAATGCCCTACGAGCTTACATCTTTCCAAGATAAAACTTGGTTAAAACAAAAGAGAGTCATAAGCTCTATACATTTAAAGGCATTGACTTGAATAAACACTTAAACACAAAAATGACAAAATAGAGCCTTCAGCTCCTAAGTCTTCTTTATGTGTTAGTCGTGGGGCCTTTTATTTGTAGGCGGAATACCATTGATGTAAAAGGGTTAAACTCCTTTTTTTTTTAATTTAAAAGATGTAAGCCTGCGGACAATGTATTTATTTTTAACTCATGTTGCATTCACTTATTATTCAAATGAGAGAACCTTTAATAATAGTATGCGTTATTGTATCGAATGTCCGCGCATGATATCTGAAATTGTGCTATAATAAAGGATTTAGTAATGATAGCCGTTGGCATAAAAAGTGGGGCGTGACATTTTCATTTCATAATTTAGTTTTTTATAATCAAAAGGAGCCTAAGGTCTGAAATTTTTAATTTTTTTAATGAAAAATGATTGGGACTTACAATTTAACACCCACGTCACTGTTTGGTTTAATTTTTAAAAAATTATTTTTAGATGAGTTTTTGTTGACTTTTAGTGAATTATTTTATATTTTAATCAATTTTTTTTTGTTTTTTTTTGGGGGGGGGGGGGGGGGGGGGGGGGGGGGGTACTTTTAAAAACAATTACTACAAACAAATCAAAATTTGTGTGCATTTCCAATAGCCCATGTGTGTGTGTGTGTGGTAATATGACCCAAACTAGCAACTGGGAATTGAGGCCGCTTCAAATTTTCAAAGATGGCCAATTTCCATCAGTCCAGACATTGAACTAGGCCATCCTGAGCCCACTCCCAAGCCTTGTTTCTTTTCAAATTGATAAATTGGGCTGCTGCTGCAGCTTGCATTCAAAACTGGAACCCAGATATAGAGCCCTATTGTTTACATAACAAAATAACTAGTTGGCTAGTTATCCATGCATCCACTAATTAATTTAGGTACACAACCAAAATAATAATAATAATATTAATTAGTTTACGTAATGAAAATGATATAAATAAATGAATTTTTCAATCAAATTTTCTTACTACTAAACACAAATAATAGGCTTTGCTTTGTATTTATTAATGTGAGTTTCACAACATTTGTGTCTACTAATAAAAAAAATTGATAAGAAATTTGTTTATGTATAACATTACCATTTAGATAATGTGGAGTGTATAAGCATAGTCATATTACCTTTCTCAACACTTTGTGCATCCCTAATAAGAGCAAATGTTATTTGCTTGCCTATGTTTGTTTATAATGCTTCTTAAAATGGAATCAATACATCTAATCCTGAAATAATTTGAGCTAATATAAATCTCCTATGATGTTATTAGACCTAATTACTTTTGTATCGTCCTGAAATTTTCTCACAAGAATATGCCAAGACAATACAAGAATATACCCAAAAAGTCATCTTTCTCATTGAACTAAGAGTTAAGAGATTACAATTTGCCATGTACATTCCCACAATATTCGGAATTCGTATTCCAATTCAATGAACTAGATGGCCGTACAAAATATAAGCCTCTATGGCATACAAAAAAAAAAAAAACAAAATAAAGTTGATGGTATTGTTACAAAAATCCCAATTCAAAAGAACAAAACACCCATGAATCAACTTTTCCAAAAGGAGCAATTGCTTGTCTAATCCTTCAGGGAGGTAGTACTTCGTCAATTCCTAAAAAACAAAATAGGGTTGAGCTATATGCCCGGTAGGAATACATTTAACGAAGTATTTAATCTTTTGAATAAGATTATGGTATCCTTGTGACAAAACATTACGAGGAGATTTATCTTCACATGCAATCTTTATCAATTATTTAGATACATGATAACCAAATAGAGGCAATTACAATTCATATCATCAAGCACAACGATTAAACAATCACAACCATAGAAAACACGCCATGAGTCCATCTGTAAGAGTCCAATTGAAAACACCCTTTGCTTTTGTTTTAAAAACCGCCCCCACATTTTCCGGCTATTATACGGTAGGGAGTGGGCATCCCAAAGAAAACCATCCATTTTTTCCACTTTTACCGACTATTATACGGCAGAACTGTGTGGACACCCAAAAATATTTTTCCCACATTCGTCTAGTGATAAGCCTAGATAGGGCATTTGGGCACCTTTATAAACTCCCCGTGCAGGTACCAACACAACACCACATTTGCAAAACCGACTCTTACCCAGACTCATGCACAATTAACAATTCATTCACATTTTATTCCATCAACAAACATCCAACATCACCAAAGGATTGAATACAACACAAGATTTAAGGAAAAATAATTTCAAAGCCACAATTCCTTTACTATATCAATATCCACATCTTTCATCTATTTATTATTCACAATATTTCATGAATCAAAGGAAATTCCCTTCAATGTGGTGTTTTCAACTCAAATTGAGAATCTAGGGTTTTACCAAATTTGGGGGTTTTTCTCCTTCATCATAGATATGGGTTCCAACACATTTACATACAAGTTTTGAAAAAAGATAGTAAAGAAATTTCAAGCAAGAGTCAAGTAAAATGGTTTATTTATGTAAAATATGGGATTAATCCAACAATACCCTCCAATTGACTCATAAGTCACAACCACACTATGAAATCTCTTCAAAATAAAGAAATACTAGGGTAAAAGTGTCTCTACCTCAAGTTGTGAAAAAGAAAACTCAAAAAACCCAAGGTCGACGAAACCACAAACTTCTCGGATCAATAGAAAGCCCTTGCCATGATCTACACTCTTCCTAAAAGGACCCAAGTGAAAAGATACTTCTAGAAAAGTACATCTAAAGATCCAAGCGAGAAAAGTTGAACTTAGAGAGGAAGAAGAGAGACTCACGGCTTGGGAGGAGAAAGGAGAGGAAAAATAATGAGAGGGAGGTGGTTTGGGTCTATTTATAGTAGTAGAAAATAGCCCTGAGGTAAATGAAAATAATAAGTCCAAAACCCCCCAAAGGTAGGGCCCATTCGAACCCAAAATTTTTGGAAAAAAAATATGCAGGGGTCGACCCCTGGTGTGGTGGTGTTGACCCTTCAGCAAGAAAATACAATTCTGGCAGCAAGCAAGGTGTCAACACCTTCCAGACTAGTGTCGACACTAAATTCTGGCAAGCAAACCCCAGATTCTGCAATATAAAAGGGTCGACCCTTTCCAGACTGGTATCGACCCTTGTGGACAGTAACAAGAGACAGGTGTCAACCCTGAATTCTAGTAACACTTCCAGAAATTTCCTTAGCAGGCAAGGGTCGACCCTTAGGAAGGTGGTGTCGACCGCAAAATAGAATTTCTAAGTTCCCAAGGAACTTTTTGACGAGAACAAGCGCGAACAATCAAACCCCACAAGTCTAAATCGAATTATACTCATCCAAAGTCAAAATACAACAACTCCAAAGACTCTCAAAAAGAAAATAAAGTGATTAAATACACCTTCCAATAGATTAAAACATCCAAATGTAACAACTTTCATTTCTTCGAGTTGTTTACTTGTATAACCTTTAAATAAATCATTTTTGTTTTGTGTTAATTAATCGTGTTCATTTAACTATCCTTGACATCTTTGTTTTTTTGTTTTTTTTGTTTTTTTTTTTATCGGCAAAGAAAACTTTATTGATGAAACACATACGAATACATCAATAAAGAGGAGCTTGGAGCTAGATAAAGCTCTAACCTCCTAGTTTGTGAGAAACCAGCAGATGAAGCAAAAACAAAGACAACAAGATCAAAATATATAACCAAGCCTCTGAGGTAAACCAGACAGCAACACAACCTAAGCCTATGAGGCAACAGATAGAACCCAGCCTATGAGGCAACACCTCTGTGTGAAACACCAGAATCTAACGGCAATAGATAGGGAAAGCAGACAGCAACAAAACTTGAGCAGGCTCCAACCACATAAGAGCAGTAGTATTTAGAGTATTAATTGGAAGTTTAAGCACTTTTCCTGATCTGTTTCCATTTGAAAACAATATCATCAACTGAATAAGGGAAATTCTTAATAGAAGCTTTGAGCCAAAGGGCTATTTTGAACTTGATGAGTTCGAGAAGACCAGATGAGTTGGGTTGAGCGTTAGAAAACTTACATTCATTTATGTGTTTCCAAAGTGACCAAAGAACAATTAATGGGATGGCTCTCCAAATTAACCTTTCAAGCTACTGAAATTTACCACCCATCCACCAACTAAGCAGACTTTCGACTGATTCATGAGTGCACCAATGAAATCTCCAATCTTCAATCACTGCAGACCAAATTAGCCAAAAGAAGGGACAGTGGAGCAGAACATGAGCTGCAGATTCCAATTCAAAACTGTAGAAGGGATAGAGGAAGAGGCATTGTTGTTAAGAATACTAATCCTGAGCAGAAAATCTGAGCATTTAATCCAATTTTTCCAAGCCAACCAACAGAAGAAAGAAACTCTAGGAGGCAATACAGAGCTTCAGATAAATTTACAGATTCTCAGATGGGGGCCTAGAAGAGAAGAGCTATGGGAATAAAGAGCAGAGGCAGAGAACTAACTTGCAGAAGCATTGAACCATACCTGGCAGTCTGCAGAATCGAAACACAGAGGAGGAGCTGAGGATAATATAGCATTGAGTCTAACTTCTTCAGCCAATTCCCAAGAATACAACTCTCTTCTAGGAGGGAGGGGGGGAGGGGAATTCCAATCACTTGAGATTCATTTCCTAGCAAAGTATTGGTAGAGAGAACCTTCTAGATCAGTAGAGAGATTAAAAATAAGAGGAAAAGTAGATTTCAAGCAGAGGGCACCACACCATCTATTAGACCAAAAACTGATTATGTGACCATTCCCCACATTAATGATGCAGTTGTCCAAAAAGAAGTTAAAGATAGGCATGTTAAGAGTCCCAATGGATAAAATGTCACTCCACATTTTAGAGTGCTTGTAAGAAGACTTCATTGGAGGATGCCAACAATTTTCCTTAATCTTGTATTTACTGCAAACAGCTTTCCTCCAGAGTGCATTGCCTTGGTTTCCAAATTTCTACCACCATTTGAGAAGTAAACAATCATTAACATCCCTGACCCTTCTAATGCCTAAACCCCCTTAATCAATACTATTTGTAACCTCCTCTCATTTCACTAGGTGAACTTTCCTTTTGAGATCACTACTACCCCATAAGAATGCAGCCTCAATCTTTTCTATTTCTCTAGCCACTCCTTTAGGCATTTTAAATAAAGAAAGAGAGTAAACAGGTAAGTTGGAAAGGGTAGATTTGATCAAAGTTAGTTTACTTGCAAAGGATAGCAATTTTCTCTTCCACCCAGACAATCTAGTTTTGATTTTTTCAATAACAGGCTTCCAAGTAGATTTCCTGCTAGGATTAGCACCTAAAGGCAGCCCCAGAAATTTTAAAGGAAAGCCCTACACCTTCTAGTTAAGGAGATTACCAAAAGAAATCATAATATCTTCGGCTACACCAACACCACACACAACACTCTTGTGATAGTTAATTTTAAGGCCTGATAGTACTTCAAAACATCTAAGGATTCTTTTGATAGATGTTAATTGATCCCAATTACCTTCAAAAAAAAGAATGGAATCATCGGCAAATTGCAAATGAGATATAAGGACATTATTAAACCCAACTTCCACACCATTATGAATACCAAGGTTAAGTGCTCTGACTAGAAGAATGTTAAGCCCTTCAAACACTATGTTGAATAGGAAAGGTGAGAGTGGATCTCCTTGCCTAAGACCTCTTTGGAGAGAGAATTCCTCAGTAGTTGATCCATTCACTAGAATGGAGATTCTTGCTGTAGATACACAAACTTTCATCCAAGAGATCCAATTATCTCCAAAGCCAAAACTGGACATCAAAGAGAATAGAAATTCCCAATTGACAGAATCAAATGCCTTCTCAAAGTCCAATTTAAGAATCAATCCTTGCTTTTTGGTCTTCTTCCAACCATCCACCATTACATTAACAATGAACACCCCATCAAGAATATTTCTCCCTCCTATGAATGCAGTCTGAGTTTCACCAATGATTGAGGGAAGCACTTGTTTCAGTCTGTGTGCTAGAACTTTGGCCAAGATTTTGTAAATGGATCCTACTAGACTTATAGGTCTATAGTCAGATAAACCAACTGGACTTTCTAACTTGGGAATGGGTGTTATAAATATGCTATTAATGCCATAAGTGAGCCTGCTGTTGCAGTGAAACTCCTTGAAAAATTGCATTAAATCTGGCGTCATAACTTTCTGGAATTTTTGATAGCACAAGAGGTTGAACCCATCAGGACCTGGAGCTTTATTGTTGTTATAGTCTTTAATTGCTGCTAGAACTTCAGCTGTACTGAATTCAGCTACCAGATGTTGAGAAACATAATCTGTTTTAATAGTATTGAACACCCCACCCAAAATAGGTCTCTTAACCCATGATTCAGTGAATTGAGTCTTGAAATGGTGTAAAACTTGCTACTTGACCCTGTTAGGTTCCTCAAGAGACACACCATTAATTGAAATAAAGGTAATCAGATTTTTACTCTGCCTGGTACTAGCAACAACATGGAAGAACTTAGTGTTTTTATCCCCATTGAGAGTCCAGTTAAGTCTAGATTTTTGATGCCATATCCACTCCATCGTTTTGTAAAGTTTCCACATCTTACCTCTAACCACCCTTCTTCTTGCATTTTTTGAAGTAACCAGTGTTCTTTCCTCTGCAATGATATCCAATGCATGTAACTCTTCCTCTAATGACTTTAATTTGGAATGAGTATTCCCAAACCCCTCAATATCCCAGGATTTTAAGATCAACTTAAGATGCTTGAGCTTTTGTAGAAGTATGAATCCAGACCAACCAGCAAAGGTAGTGTTTGACCAAAAGGTAACAAAAAGCTGAGAAAAACTAGGATGGAGAGTCCAAGCATTTAGAAATCTAAAAGGTTTTGGCCCCCAATCTCTGTCATCCTCCATCATCAGCAAAGGGCTGTGGTTTGAAACTAACCTGGGCAATCCCTAGAGTTTCATAGTGAAATTAATCAGCCACTCAGGGCTGAGCAAGATTCTATCAATTCTGCTCAATTTCTCTGATTCTTGGGCATCACACCAAGTGTATTTCCTTCTATGAAGAGGTAAATCATGAAGCTCAGTTTTGACAGTGAACTCATTTAAGTGTTTCATTCCCCTATCCCTCCTAGAGCATCCTACCCTTTCACTTGTATGCCTAATTTCATTAAAATCTCCACCCATACACCAAGGATCAGTGAAATAAGATTTAAGCTTTAAGAGATTATCCCAAAAAAAGGATCTGGTGCTGACATCATTGGGTGCATAAATGTTGAGCAATACACAAGCAAAGGAATTGTATAAAGAACCAAAAAGAAGAATATGCCTCCTATTGCAGTAGCAACCAGAGAGAGTAAAGATAGCAGGATCCCAGATACACAATAGCCCTCCAGCTGTACCTTCAGGATCAATAGACATAAACTCCATATTTCTACTTCCCCATAACCTTCGAACATTAATATCTGATAACACTGCCTTTTTGGTTTCTTGAAAAAAGACAATATCTATGTGTTTCTCCTTTATGAGCTTTTTAATTCTGCCTTGCTTTTCTGCCTTACCCATACCCCTGATGTTCCAAGATAATAACTTCATAGAAAACCATTTGATACACTCAAATCGCCTCTCGACAGCCATTTACTGCTGTGCCTTTCCCACCTTGTCAATTCTCTCATTGTCCTTAAGTTCTAAGCTAATGATTTTGCTAAGAACAACATCTTCTTTCCCATTATAATTAACACCAAGAGTTTTCCCCAATTGTATAGTGGCTGTAGCTTCTGTGAGTAGATGATTCCTCAAAGAAGAGTCTTCCTCTGATAAATCTAAGTGTGCTATAGCGGTTGCTGCAAGTCTGAAAACAACAGACTTAGTGGAGTGCTTCTTGACTGCATGAGTAGTATATGCATGAATTCTAGCAAAGCTAGTGAACCCCTCAATCTGAGACTTCACTTTTCCCTTTTTTCCTCTCAATTCGTAAATGATCTAAGATGGAGAAAGATTGAATAGCTTGGTCTGATTGAAGATGGGACAAAAGACCCTTTTTAATTGAAGGCCCACAATCATGCTTCTTTGTATGAGACAGGGCTAGAATACCTTTACTACTTGGACTGCTAACATTAGACTCATTGGGCCTGTTTGGGAGCCTACTAAAGAAATTCTGACTTGGTAACTGGGCCAAGTCCACTTCCAAATTGATACCAGGTCCAACTCCTACACTGGACTCATTGAGACTTCAGATAAAACCAGGTGTGTAAACTTGTTCAGCATACTTTTGGCTATCATGATTATTTTTGGAGCTGTGTGCTGTCTTGTCCATCAAAGGCTCTTCCATGCATGCTCCTTCTCTGCTAGAGCCTCCATTGCAAGTTGTCTCCTCAACCACAATGTCCACTTCCTTTCTTGACTGACAATTCGTAGGCTCCTTTCTCTATTCTGCCTCATTGGTACAAGCAATCACTGCACCAAACATGGCACTAGCCTTTGCCACCTCATCATCATCACCCTTTTCCCTACCGTCGACCACTGGATTGTTCTCTTCCTCTGCACTGTAGCAGGTTTCAGGGAAGCTATATTCAGCCATGCCATTGTGCTTCAAGCTACCATAATCTGGTAGATGATCTTCATACACAAGAATGGAATGTGATATACCCTTGCACTCCAAGATTAAAGTTTTATGAATGAACTCCATAGATGAAGTAGCCACTCGGATTCTGGCATGGGAAAAAAATTTTGGTTGGCAGATATCACCCTCTAGGTTGAGGACAGAGCCCCATAAGTTTCCAATGTTGTTTAGAGTGTTTCGATTCCAAACATGCAGGGGTACACCAAAACATTTCAACCACACACATCTTTCTTGATCCAAATGAAACTCGGATTTCCATTTCACCACAAATTGACTCCAATCCTTGAACCAATCTTTGAGATTGCCAATATTTGATCTCAGCTCCTCTTGAGAGTTGAAAGTTAGTATTACATCTCGACCACCCCCTTTCCTAACCATAATGTGCTCCAATCCTTTCTCCTTCAGGGCTTTGATAATATTGAGGATGGTTATTCAGCATTAAGATGGATTATAGCACTTCTAAAGAGCCAACCATTGTCCTCTTCTGTAACTCTTATGGTGGTACTTGCTTTCCCAGCTTCCATGGAGGTCACCCCTTGCAATACATCAGCATAGGATTTGTGGCCACCAAATGGAACATGACTCCTAGATCTGTTGACTACAAGGGGTCTTCTAATGGGCTGAGGTTTCCTGATGAACTAAGACTTTCTTCTGATCTGGTCCTCTCTACTTCGTCTATCTAAAGTTGCAGTTTTGACATCTAGGACCTTATCATCCACCAGAAGACCATTAGCTTTTTGAATGGCTATATCTGCTGCTACAGGGCAATCGAATCTTAGGAATCCGAATCTAGAGTTTGTCACTTTCCTTCTTTTGTAGGGGATGAAAACATCCTTCACTATACCAAACTTTGTGAAGAGCTTGAATAGTGATTTAGCATCCATTTTTGTCTGTATGTTGTCCACGAAGACACTAAAAAGCCCATGCATTGTCTCCTTGCCTTGCCCTCTAACCCCTTTCCACTGACTGACCACCAAAATCTAACCTTCATTTCTGTCTTGCTCCATATCCAACTTCTCTTTTAATCGCCACACTATAAGTTGTTGTTACCCAACACTAACCTAATGTTTTTTGTATTTTTTCTTGAACAAAGAAAAGCAGCACCAACCTAATTAGATATTCATCCTTACTTCACATCTTAGTTATATACAATATGCAAACAGTGACAAATCTTGATGTTCACTTCAAGACTTACAACTACATTTTCTAAATGATATTGTACTAAACACATATTATCCTGATTGGTTGGAAAGAAAGTTATTGATCCCACTTTCTTGAATCTTGGGGGGTTGGGTGGGGAAATAATTTAGAGTCATGGGCCAAGAAAATGTTGGTTACAAGTTTTACAAGTTATCTTGGGATGCATGTTAGGGTTGTACTTGAAATAGAAATTAATGAGGATTAATTCAAGCTAAAGCCTGCCTCATATGGAAACCTAATTCTAAAAACAATGAAAGTACTATTTGGCTTTTCAAATCAGTATATCAGCTGGACATCTGTTTTGGTTTGTGCTTCATTGCAAATATTAATGCAAGTATGAACATAAAAAGAAACAAAAAATAATAATTATATGTATAATGCAACTAATCAATCTACTTGATGAAATCTTCGACAGTAAGGCAAGGATGTCGGATTTTGTTTTCGATATTTGGAATTGACTGCTCCTGAAGTTCTGAAACAAGTTGGAGGCATTTGGTGGCTGTATACATGCATTACACCTTGCATTTATTCTATGAACTTTTTATTTAAAAAAATAAAAAATAAATAAAAAAAAAAAGGAAACAAAGAAACAAAATTATATTTTGCTCTTGTTTATCGATCTATGATGCGATAGAGGGCTCAATTACTCTAGTCTAACAATGTTAAATAACTTAAACTCAAAACAACGATATAACGGCTATTATATGCGTGAAAATGTACGGTATTTGTTTTATTTTTTATTGAAAAATTTGTTTTCTATTTTACTCTATTTTTGATAAAGTTTAGATGGCATACAAGCTTGTTTCTATTTTTTTTTTATCAGCAAAGAAAAATTTCATTAATTAATAGGAAATTAAAGGTACAGGAAGATGAAATGCACTGAGAGAGATTCGGAAGGTATAAAATATCCCTACTACTGCTACTCGCAATCATACAACCAACCCCTTGGCCTCACGATTTATTTTTTTTTTTTTTGAAACATAAAAGTTAAGGACTTAACAGAAATTAAAATACATAATCCCCCACAAAATTAACCCACCAAAAATCCCAAACAGCTCTTGCAACACCTCTAAACAACAAACAGCTCTTCCACAAGCTTGTTTCTATTTATTTTAAATGTTTCTTTGTTAATGTTGATTGTGTAAGAACCACTACAGCCTTTACATTTTTATGCATATATCACATGTAATTATTGGCAATCATGTTATTATTTTCCTTTAGATTAAGGTTTTAAAAAACGATTGCGGTGGCGCGTAGCGTAACAGTTGTAGTAATTGGAACCGTAATTTTTTTTTGTTTCATACAATTTGAAAAAAAACTTACTAATACGCATATATATGTATATATATATATGTTTTCAAAATCATATTTATTATGATTTAAAATTGATTTTGATCAATTTTTGTTAATTTTTAAATATGATCAAATATATTTTATATTTTTAAATCACTATAAAATGAGCTTTTTACATTTTATTTCAATACTTAGTGACTTTAAGAATAACTGATTTTGAACGTTTACAAATTATTTTTGGTCAATACTTGAACTAATTGAATAAAAAATATTCACAATTATTAAATGAAATGATTATAAAAATAAAAATTGTGTTATAAACAAAAATTATTTTTTAGACAACACTTTACAGCTAACTACATAAAATTATTTATAATTAAGTATTAAATGATATGATTGTAAAAATAAAAATAGTGCCATAAACAAAAATTGTTTTTGAGCTACTGATTTTATTTATTTATTTAAAGACATTTTTAGATAACATATTACAATAACAAAATAAAAAAATATTTACAATTAAATATTAAATAAAATGATTATAAAAATAAATACAACTACTATTTACATATTTTTTATTTTACATGCTAATGTAATGAAATAAAAATTAAAAAATAAATTAGAAAGAAAAAAATTCATATAAGATTTTTTCTTTAGATTTGGATCACTTAAGTAGTCTTTTTTTTTTTTTTTTTGAAAATGAAGCTATTTAGAATATGTAAAAATATGTAACGGTGTGTAATGGACCGTTATGGTAATGTTACGGCCGTTATATATGAGAATTTCCGTCACATCACTATAGCGACCATAATTGGTAGTGATAACCAGTGGCAGAGCAAGAAAATTAAATTAGAATGGGCATTTATTAGTTACAATATCAAAAATTTTTACAAAAATATTTCACGCAAGTTTTTACGATTGATTTCAAGAAACATTAAAAAAAGAATAAAGGTTGGGACCCCCTTTGGGGGTCACCCCCTTTACCCCCTTTGCCACGTGGCAAGAGGTGATTGGAGGAGCAGGAAAAAAAAGAAAAAGAAAATGAAAATGTGACCAATGAGAGAGAGAGAGGGGGTCCAAAGGGGGTCCTAAAAAGGGGGGATGAATCATTGTTGTTAAAAAAAATAATGTTATTCATAACTAGTGTATCATAAACAATACAAAAAAATATATGGATATAAGTCTTAAAATAAATTATAAAATGATTAAAAAAAATTTATACAAAATTTGATTAAAAATTCAATATAATGGTAATACCACGTCATCATTGATATGTGATATCACTACCTAATAATACATAAACACATAGCGAATGAACATCATATGTCAAATGCAACAAACAATCCAAGAAATTTTATATCTTTATAGTGAGATTACTTATACTTGCATGTCAATAATAATGACATTACTCTTACATTCAAAAAAATTCAAAGATAATATAGTTTATAGTAATCTCTTCATTTTCAATTAAAACAACTATTATTATTCTCATAATTTTTAAAATGTCATTAACATTTTACTCTAATAGTATTTTTATAATATTTTTATTTAAAATATTTTTTTATGTTTGTAAAATTAAAAAAAAAACAAAAAAACAAAAAAAATTCAAAATCCAAAGGACACGTGATCCCCTAGGCCTTCACTCCCTCTGCCACTCGTGATAACCACCACAATCATTTTGTAATAGTGTTACGTAACAGTTACTTTTTAAAATTTTGGATCAAATAGATATATATATATATATATAGCAAAAGAGCAAACACTGCATGTGTATGGTATCAAGAAGCCAGTTAAAAAAGAAGCAGGTAGAAAACAAAACAACAACGAAAGTAACATCGTTCAAAACTATCATGAAGTCCTCATATCATATCATATAAAAATCATATTAATATGGAGAGCATATCCTCCAGGTTTGAGTACGAATCTCTTCCACGGCTATCTCATAAAAGTTGTGGCAAAGAGAGAGACCCAATGAAAATCTCAAGTAAGCAATCTCCATTACATATCTTCAGCGTCGGATGTAGCTCAAGTTCGTCGGTTCATGTCTGGTTCGGCTTCGAGTTCGCCGGCGTCGTCGACGCTACTGAAAGAGTACATACTGCAGCTGTGATACGGTGCTCCGTCGCTGCTCGGTAGCTTCTTATGGCGTTGATGGATTATGGATGTGCCACTGGGGCTTTTGCATTGAAAGGTTTGCACTAGGTTTAGGTGAGCAACGGTTTCACTTCGGCATTGGTTTTGTTGCACCATCTCCGGCGATGTGAGAAACTGAAGCTTTGTTAGATCACTGGCGTAGCATCAGTTGCCTCGAGATGTTGCTACAGTTGCTGGTGCTGAAGCGTGGTGAAGTGCACGCTCCTTGGATGGAGTGTATTACGTGCCCAAGTTACTGCTGCTTAAGTGAATTTAGGTGTTTTTTTTTGTCTACCTCGGTGGTAGTGAAAGTTGGGTGTGCTGCACGCTCCTTACAAATGTTGATGGGAACGCTGCCTTGGTTGTCTCAAGCGTGCATATCTCTATACCTGATCTATTCACCATTGCACATGGCTGTCATTTATATATAATAGTATATTATTTTAGGAAGTTGGAGCCTGCTTGATGTTGACTAATTTGGTAATGGGTTGTGGGCTTGACCCACGGATTTGCTATATTTCCTCTATGCTATAAAGTTTCAATCTCCTCTTAGATTATCTCGTCTCTTACTTTAAGATTTACTTCTACATGGTAGATGGAGTATCTTCTAGTATTCTCTATTTTTTGTGTGTGAGCTTTATGGTGAGGACTAAGAATCTACTTCGATTCTCATATTTGCTTTGGAAAATTCCCTTTCTTTTCTAGATTCTTGTTTGTGTATACAAGATCTTGTGATGTTTCTTGTTGATGGGCAATTTTCGTTTGCTTTTTTTGAAAATCCTTGCTTTGCCATAAGAAGCGTAATCAAAAGTTTTGAGTATGTGAACTCCTAAGAGAGGATTAGACATTGGAGATGTGATTTTGTTCCAGCACAGTCAGAGTTGTGACCAACGTGTGGCTGTCGTTGCTGTTGCTGCCGCTGCAGTGTTGGAGCTGCTAGTTTCTGGTTGATTGGACTGAACATTATGTAAAATTTATTTGTCCAATGTGTTATTTTGCGTTAGCCTAGCTCTGGTCTTCTTTGTATCTATAAGTAGATTTTAAATTTACTTTGTAGATTATATTGTGAGTTAGTAGCTAGGATTTCCCCCCCTTTTTTTTTGAAGGGTGTGTTGCCTCTTAGGCGTGTATTGAGCTTCATTGTAATATTTAATTTTTTGGAATACAGTTCTATGACTTACCTATCCAAAAAAAAAAAAAAAAAAAATTAAATTTCATGATTAATGAAAAAACAAGTTTATATTTGATTGAATATATTTTTTTATATTTTAAAACATCACTTTAGTTTATTTACGAGATAGATAGATAGGTGCCACACACTTAGGCCTTACTATGGCAACGGTGACAAATGGAGAAATAAATAAAATTAATATAATTTTTTAAATTATTATCATCTTTTTAATAAAATAAAATAAAATTTTAGACCATCTCTAAAAATTTTATAAATTTTTTTTGTTTATAGTGAAAAAATAGGGCCCAGGATTAAATTTATGAAGCCTACATTTTCAGGCCCAAAAGTCATTGATGATTCCGCATCTACACAATGTGAATAGACCCCACCTGGGAAGATCTACAATGGGACCTGAAATTTCGTGTGGATAAAACGTGTATTCCATCCGCCAATCAGAACACAAAGAAATCTATCTCTCTCCCTCAATCATAAAAATAAAAAAACACATGAAAAAAATGTAAACATTAAGAGTAGAAAAACAACTATTCACAAATTAAAAAAATACTAAGACACTTATATTTACGAATGTAGTATGCAAAATCTAGTATATTTTTCTAAACATGCCATGATCATTAGTAATAATTATGTTTTTAATAAGAAAGCATAATTTTTGATCAAGTTAAACGTAAATAAATTATAAAAACACATACAAAATATATCTCTAAGATGAATTGAATATTTTCAAAAACCTTCACTTGTACATTCGGTTGAATTTATTTGGATAATAAAACTATTGGTAAATAACTGTCATGTATAGAAATAATTAAGATGTAAACATTTCAATTAATAATTAAGATAATAGTAATAAAAACACATTAAAAAAAAAAAGGGCTTACTTTGCAATTTCCGTGAGAAGCTTGGTGGGAATTTATAAAAATATAAACATTAAAAGTAGGGAAACAGTTATTTACGAATTAAGGAAACATTGAGATACTGTAGGGACAAAAGTCCCACTTATGCAAAATCTATTGTGTTTTTCTAAACATGTGATGATCATTAATAATAATTACATTTTAAAAAAAGAATATAATGAAATTCAATAATTTATCAACATAAAAAGATGAAACCCAAATTATGAAGTTCACCATTTATCACCTGCATAGTCCAAATTGAAATTAAAATTTATGCACAAAAAACATTAAAAACAAAAAAAAAAATTTCACCAAACAATCATCACAAAGCAATAAATTTGAATACACACATATAAATTTGATGAAGGCAACTAAAGAAATACACACAATACCGTTAGTTCAAACTTGCTTTGCCGTTGCAGAATTTATGTTATCCACCTAAAAATTGATGAATAATATCATGTTAAATAGATGATTTTTAAAAAAAAATACAAACAATTAAATATCAAAATGCAAAGTACCCATTGCTTGACCCCCCCAAAAAAAAGGGGTAAGAACTCAAACAAAACTAATAGATGTGAATTGAGAATTAAGGATGCGTTTGGCAATAGGTTAAACAGTCAAAAACTTAAAAATCACAAAATCAGTTGTCATGAGTTTAAAAAAATAAATAAATAAATAAATAAAATAAAATAAAATAAACAAACAAACAAACAAATATCACATTAGCATGTTTCAATCACTTAATTTTTTAAACGCATTAATTAAAAAAATTGAATCCCAAACAACCACTTAGTAATCTTGCGATGGCCATCCAAACAACGCTTAGCATGATCCAAAGTGGTTGGAAACAATAATGGCGTGATCACATTACTAATAATTTGATAATTTGATTTTCATTTTTAAATAAAAAAAATAATAAAAAAAATCAAATTGTGTAATTTTTATTGCCCATGACAGGAAAATGAGAAACAACACTATGTTAACCAATTCATCAACATAAAAATGGGATCAATTTATCAACATAAAAAGATGAAACCCAAATCATAAAACTAAAATAAAAAAGTTGATAAAATCCACAAATTTTTAGAGAGAGATAGGTTAGTCGATGAACAAAACCAAAAGGATGAAACCCAAATCATATTTTATAGTTTGAAGAGAAGGAAACCCATTCGAAGAGAGAGAGAAAGAGAGGACATTTTTTGATCGGGTTAGAGAGAGAAACCCATTCGAAGAGGGCATTTTCAATCATCAATGTAAAAGGATGAAGAGGGCATTGGGTTAGAGAGATAAATCAAAAGAAAATTATTGAGTAAATGGGCATTTTCGTAGGTTAGAGAGATAAACTCATTTGAAGAGAGAGAGAGAGAGAGAGGCATTTTCAATCAATGTAAAAGAATGAAATCCAAATCAAAAGATTGATGAAACCCACAAATTTTTGAGAAACTTACATGTAAGTCTTAATAAGTGGATTCATTGTCTAATAGGTCCTATGATAAATTTATCATAAAAACAAAGTCACTAATTGTAAGTTTTAGTAACAATTTATAAAAATCATGACAAAAAAAAAGTCACTATATATAAAAAATTGTCACAAAAAAATTATTTTTAGCGACAATTTTATCAAGATTTATTTTCAACAGGACTTGATGGAAATTAAGTCTAATTATTAAGACTTATTGGTTTATTGATTAAAAATAGGTATCGATTTATTAATTTTTTGTAGAGATGATTTTTTACTATAAAATTTATTAAATGAATAATTCAAATTATAGTTGTGAGTTCAAAATATAACTCATAAAATGAAAGGTAAATTAGAAATACACTCTTTAAGATTTGCTTAAAATATAAATTGCTCCTTTTAGTTCTAAAAATTATATTCAGTCTCTCGAAATTTTTAATTTCATAACAAATACTTCATTTTATCAATAATTTATTAAGTCAATTAACAATTTTTAATAATATTATAAATATATTTTAATTAACAATTTAAATAATTTTATTATTATATAAGAGAGTAATTAAAAAAATTCAATTGATTTTATAAATATAAAATTTTGATAATAAAATATATATAATTTTTTAAATTACAAATGATAATATATATTTTAAACAAATATTGAGTATATTTATAATTTATCTTAAAATAAAATATAAAAAAGAATTATTAGCATCACATGTGAAGAAAGCCTTTAATCACAATTAAAAACGTGATATGATTAAAAGCGTGATATGATTCATTGGAATCCTCTCTCTTTTAATTCATGATTGCCCCTGTAACGTTTACATTTTCAGTTTATATTTACAAAAATTTTATAAACTGGTTTTTATTTATTTTTAGAAAAACATAAACTACAAACGCGTTTGGTAATTGACAAAATGTTTAAAAAAAATTTAAAATATAAAGAAGAGTGAGAAATGACAAGTGGTGGCGGAAGACGGTAGTGGAAAGTGGTGACGGTGGGTGGTGGGTAGCTGGTGGTGGTGGGTGGTGGCGGCTGGGTGGTGGGGGTGGGTGGGTGGGTGATGGTGGCGGGTGGTGAGTGGTAGCGAATAAGTAGTGGTGGTGGTGGTGGTGGTGGTGGTGACGGGTGGTGGGTAGTGGGTGGTGGTGGCAGGCGGATGGCGGATGGCGGGTGGTGGTGGTGGCAGGTGGGTGGCAGAGGCAGGTGGGTGACGGATATCGGATAGCGGGTGGTGGTGGCAGGTGGGTGACGGATGGTGGGTGAGTGGTGACGGGTGGATGGTGGGTGGTGATGGTGGGTGGGTGGGTGGGTGACGGTGACGAGTGGTGCGTGGTAGCGAGTGGGTGGTAGTGGTGGTGGTAGTGGTGGTGGTGGTGGTGGTGGCGGGTAATGGGTGGTGGTGGCAGGTAAGTGACGGGTGGTAGTGGTGGTGAATGGGTGGGTGACGATGGCGGGTGGTAGGTGGTAGCGAGTAGGTGGTGGCGGGTGGCGGGTGGTGGTGGCAGGTGGGTGGTGGGTGATGATGGTGGTGGTGGTGGTGGGTGGGTGGTAGGTGATAGTGGTGGGTGGGTGGCAGGTGGCTGGTGGTGGTGGGTGGCTGGTGGTGGCAGGTGTTGGATGGTGGTGGCAGATGGGTGGTGAGTGGTGGTGGCAAGTAGGTGTCGGGTGGTGGCGGCGAGCGGTGGATGGTAGTGGCGGGTGGATGGCAGGTGGATGGTGGTGGTGGTGGTGGTGGCGAGGGGTGGGTGGTGGTGGTGAGTGAGTGGCAGGTGGGTGGTGGCTGGTGGGTGGTGGTGGCGGGTGGTGGCTGGTGGGTTATGGTGGTGGTAAGTGGGTGGTGAGTGGTGGTGGCAGGTGGTGGTAGGGAGTGGGTGGTGGGTGGTGGTGGCGGAAGACGGTAGAGGAAAATGGTGGTGGGTGGTGGCTAGTATTGGGTGGTAAAAAAAAAATTGAAAACTCAAAATGGAAATACATTTTTTGGCCAAATTTATAAACTGAGATCACTGATTTATAAATCAAAAAGTTTACAAAACAAGTTTTTATTTGAGTTTTTAAAATTTTTGTAAATATAAACAGAAAATTGAAAACGTAACTGTTACCAAACGGCACCCTTTTGTTTGCCTCTTTTCAATATTTTTAAATTTTTCAAAAAATTAAAAAGTGCATAGGAAGATCATGATCTCCTAATGATTACTAAGAATGGAAATGATTCATTCCTGTGCTAAACCCCAAACTCATGACAGATTCCATCCTGATGTGATGATGGTGCTGTTTTACGTTTCACTGAATGAGGTCAAGTTTGCCATATCTCTAAAAAGGTGAAAAGTTAACAAATTATTTAAAAAATTTAAAAGTTATGATTATTCATAAAAAAAAAATTAAAAAATTAATTTTTCACACAAAAGTACAACTCAGCAATCACTGTTGTTCAGCTCTGTGTTGCGTGTGGCCGAACAAAATTGCACAGTTTTGGTGTAATTTTCACACACTGCTGTTCGGCTCGTGGGGGCCATCACGGGTCCCGTTTTGATAATTTAAACCGTTCAATGTGTAGAACTCATCGAATATTATATGTTTGAAAAAAATCACATTGATCGGATATCGATAACTACATGATCAAATTAGTCTTGTATAAAAAATGGATGGTGTTATAATTAACGATTGAAAAAAAAACAAATATGATCAGATAGCTATCGATATCCAATCAACGTGATTTTTTAATGGGCATATAGTACTCCACGAGTTCTACACATTGAACGGTTCAGATTATCAAAATGGGACCCGTGATGGCCCCCACGGGCCGAACAAAACCGTCAAGTGCAATGTCTGAGAAGTAGCCAATAATTTCTTACCACCAATTCGGCTCAACAAATTGTACGGCTGTACAACACACATCTTTAATCTTCTCCTACACACTTCTTTATACAATTTTTTAATACACATTTTTTCATAAAAAGTTAAGAAGTTAACCCAAACATCCATATTTTTTTCTCAGCCTTTTAGCCCAAAAAGATAAAAAGTGCACTTACCCCAAACAACTCCTATATATCACCCGTGTATATAAAATAATATATTATTTATTAAAAATATGATAATTATATTTAATTTTTTTATATTTTATTTCCCATAAATAAAATTTTATAATATGGGATAAAATAATATATTATTTATTAAAAATACAATAATTATATTTAATTTTTTTTATATTATGTCTCTCGTAAATAAAATTTTATATATAAGTTTAAGGATTTTGTTTCAAATGTTCCTTTACTATAATATATAGTATAGGTAAATTAAAATTATTGTATTGACAATTAATAATTAAAATTATGCTTTGTTATAAAAAAAAATGACATAGTTCCAATACTTCACTATTTTAGAATAAAAATATATGAATTTTAAAAAATTATCATATTGTTTTTGAAAGGGAAATAATTAAAGAAATTTTAAAAACTTAATGAGTAATAAAAAAAATCATCGTAACATGTAAAACCGCTAAAATCACGGTTAAATTAGCAAATCATTCAAACCAAAAACAATTTAGCTTAATCAGTTAGGTCGAAAGACTAACCAGTTTATATAAAAATTAATTAATTAAAACTTTTAAATTTTATTTTATTAAAATTTAAACTGTCACTAAATATGGAAAGCAATCTATTAATTAAATTTAAAATCAACACAATATAAATTTAAAATTATAATAATCTATCTCATAATTTAAAAGTTTTAAATACAAATTTAAAATTATCATAATTATCTTATAATTTTTGTATTAAGGAGTAGTAACAGTGACATTGAGATTATCGATATATCTATATATTTTTATAAAAGAGTACTTTTAAAGAGAGATATTATGAGAGTTTCAAAATCCCATACAAAATAATTTTTAAAATCAAAACCTCTATATGAGATTGTAAAATAAAAGTTAAATGAAAGTTATCCAATTGAGATTTTCTTAATTATTTAAAATTAATAAAATCAAAAAGAAATTAGTATGAGATATTGATCATAAGGTTTCTCACTAAAAAATTTCATTTTACTTATATAAATGAGAGCATAAGATTCACTTTATGTAAGTGAAACAATTCATTTTTTCCTTCTTTTCTCGATGTAGGATTATAAAATAAAAGTTAAATGAAAGCTAGTCAACGAGGATTTTCTTAATTGCTTAAAAGTTAATAATTGTTTGGGCGGGAAATTTATTTCAAATCAAGCAATCTTAGTCGTTTACTCTTTAATTAGAACAATCTTTAATTTATTTCGAATCAAACAAATTTAACAAATATATTTTGATAAAACAATTAAAATCGCAGCTAAATCAATGAATCAGTCAAATCGAAAACAGTTCAACCTATTGGTTAGGTCAAAGGACCAACCAACTTATACAAAAAATTAATTAATTAAAGCTTTTAAATTTTATTTTAATTTTAAAATTTACACAGTCATGAACTGAAACATACACAGCATTATAATATTAAATGGGGCATAAGGTTTATATAGTGAAACAACTCATTTTTTTTTCCTTTTCCTGATGTAGGATTGTAAAATAAAAGTTAACAGTTATTTGGACGGGAAGTTCATTTCTAATCAAACAATCTCACTCGTTCAATTTTTAATAAGATCAATGTGATGACCGGTTTCGTTATACGTCACTTCACTTTTGTCTTCATTAGGTTTGTTGTGTCCGGAAGTCTTTTCTCAAATTCTTGTCCTTGTTTATTTTGGATTTGTTTTTCTCTTATTTCAGAGGGTGCATGGTCGGGTCTTGAGAATCTGGAATCGAACCGGAAAATTTATGGATCGAGGAACCAAGGACGCACGTGGGGAAGAGGGGCCGCACGTGCGAGAGGGTAGGCCACACGTGCGGAAAATAGGGGAGATGCTGGGTGCTTACAAAACTAAAAGCACTTGAGGCAGCAGGTGCGGGAGAGGAAGAGCCACACATGTGGGATGAAGGCCGCACGTGCGGAAGGCACACTCCGCACGTGCGGGCATGGGTGCCGCACGTGTGGTGGCAGGTGAGGCCGAATTTTTAGCTTTTTCTTCTCTTTGAGCTGTTTGTATCTCACTTTAGTTACACCTCTCTCTGTCTCTCTAAAAACTCTTTTCTCTCCCTTCTCTCTACATTTTCTACACCAAAACAAGATCAAATCCTTGATCTTTCTTCATCCATTAGAAATTTGTCCATAGTTTCTTCATTAAAGTTGTAGAGCCTCTTGAGAGCTACATTATGTGCGGTGGAGATCACATTTTAACATCGTCAATTTGGGGGTTTTTCATCTCATCTCTTCAACAAACTTGAGGTAGGGAATTACTTAGAGTTATATATATATTTTTGCAAGTTTTTGATTGATTTTTTGGAGAACTCTCCTTCTTGATTTCGAAAATGGGTTTTTGGCTTAAGAGATTGATGGTATTGTAGAAGAAGTCCATCTTTTGTTCTTTTTGAAGATTTTTCTTGAATGTTGAACTATATAAGTTGAGATTGAGGCATTTAATGAGGTTTTGCAAAGAGATAAGGGAATGTTGGGGTTTTTGTGAAAACCTTAGAAATTGGGAGTTTTAGAAATAATGTGGGGATTAATGGATTTTTCTTGAATTAAATGAAAGAGTGAGTGAGAATTTCATATTGTTGTTGTAAATGTGACAACTTCGTGATGTATGAGGGTTTGGAGACCTCACTTGAACTTTATTGGTTAAATGCATATCCATATGTAATTATGAAATAGCACATTGTTGAGTTCCATGATATATGAGAATTGTTGGGACTGGAAGTTATTGTCCAAACATTTGCTATAGTTTTGAAATGGTTAAAATGATGCAAGTATATGAATTGTGGGTTCATCATTATATATATTGATAAATGATAACAACTTTTGGCCATCGATTGGAATGGCATTGAAAAGAGGAAACGGAAGTCATGAACTTATGCAACTTTTATTGGAATTTCGTTGAAAGTAGGGAAGCATGATGTAGTATAGATAATTGTTGCATTGGCTCTTCTAAAACCTTGCATGTCATGATCATTGATTGGAATTTGGAACTTTCATTGAGAATGAAATATTGTGAAATGAAACCGTGGAAATGTTTATGGGGTAAATACGTTGGTAAGTCCAGATAGGAGGTGTAGATAGAATTGATTAAGTTGGCCTGAGTGTTTGGGGTGAAAGACCGAAAACACGTGCGGAGGAGGTACCACTTCCCTTTCGGTTAGCAACCGGTAAAGTGGGGTTTTGGTAGTGCTTGATAAGCCTACTTGCAGACACCAACCTAGAGATTACCTGAGTCGTATTTACCGCCCCATTGAATAAAATTGTAATTTCTGAATTGTTGAGATTTCAAACTATTGTTGAACAAGGTGACTTTAAAAAAGGCATGTAAAGAAATTCCCTTTTAAATTGGCATTGCATGGCATTTGCATCTAATATTGGAAATCTTGCATAAATGTATATACTTTGTTAAGGATTCTCTACTGGGTTTTATGTTCACCCCTAAGGGATTTTGGTGCAAGAAAGAATGTGGTGATTTCGCCGAGTTGAGGGCGTGGACATATTTTGTGAAGAGTAAATAACTCTGTTTTGTCGTGATTTATTTTGCTAGCCAAGGGCTATTCATGTATGGGTCCGAGAGGCCATTTTTGTGTAACCGAGCTTAACCCTTGGAAATTGTAGCCCATGAGGGCATTCTATTATTTTGGGATTTGATGTTCTACATGTTATAGATTCATGTATTTCTATATCATTAAATGTGTAATTCGTATATGAAACTTTTGTATAAACCTTGTTGATTAATGATGTAAAGATTGAAGAATCGCTATCATTATTTAGTGAATGTTAGTTGATGTATTTAATTTATGTTGGATTATTTCGAGGCGTTACAATCAATCTTAATTTATTTCAAATCAAACAAATCTAAGCAATATATTTTGATAAAATAGCTAAAATCGCGGTTAAACTAGTAAATCAGTTAAACCGAAAATGATTTAGCCTAATTGGCTAAGTCAAAAGACCAACCAATTTACAACAAAATTAATTAATTAATAAAATTTAAACCATCTTGAACTGAAACATGCACAATACTATAATATTAAATGAGAGTATAAGATTCACTTTATATAAGTGAAACAACTCATTTTGTTCTTTCTTTTCTCAATGTGGGATTGTAATTATTTTAAAATTAAATATTATGAGAGTTTCAAAATCTCATAAAAAAATATTTTTAAAATCAAAACCTCTATGTGAGATTGTAAAATAAAAGTTAAATGGAAGCTAACCAATGGAGATTTTCTTAATTATTTAAAATTAAGAAAATATCAAATAAAATAAAATAAATTGGTATTGATTATAGGACTTTTCACTAAAAATCTCATTTTACTTATATAAATGGGAGCATAAGATTCATTTTATATAAGTGAAACAATTCACTTTTTCCTTCTTTTCCCGATGTGGGATTGTAAAATAAAAGTTAAATGGAAGCTAGTCAATGAGAATTTTCATAATTGTTTAAAATTAAGAAAATTCAATAATTTATATAAATTGGAGCATAAGATTCACTTTATGAAAATGAAACAATTCACTTTTTCTTTTCTTTTTTTCCAATATGGGATTAAAAATAAAAGGTAAATGGAAGCTAGCCAATGAGAATTTACTTAATTGTTTAAAATTAAGAAAATTCAATAATTTTAGAATGAAGGTTTGAAACTTCTAGAAGGCTTCTCCCTCAAAATCCCCTTTATGAGATTTTTTTATATAAGTGAAATAACTCATTTTTCTTTCTTTTCCTGATATTGGATTGTAACACTTTATATAAGTGAAACAACTCACTTTTTCTTTCTTTTCATGATGTGAGATTGTAATTATTTTAAAGTTAAATATTATGAGAGTTTCAAAATCTCATACAAAATTATTTTTAAAATCAAAACGTCTATGTGAGATTATAAAATAAAAGTTAAATGAAAGCTAGCCAATGGAGATTTTCTTAATTGTTTAAAATTAAGAAAAAAAAATGAGTATGAGACATTGATCATAGGGTTTCTCACTAAAAATATCATTTTGCTTATATAAATAGAAGCATAATATTCATTTTTTGTAAGAGAAACAATTCATTTTTTTTTCTTTTTCCAATGTGGGATTGTAAAATAAAAGATTATTAAATAAATGTTAGCCAATGGACATTTTCTTAATTGTTTAAAATTAAGAAAATCAAGAAAATTAGTATGAGATATTAAAACTCTCGCAAGGCTCCTCACTAAATTAAATGGGATGGGAGTATAAGATTCACTTTATACGAAGTAAACAACTTATTTTTTTTCTTTTTTTCCTGATGTGAGATTATCAAATAAAAGCTAACTAATGGAGATTTTCTTAATTATTTAAAATCAAGAAAATTAGTATGAGATATTAAAACTCTCACAAGACTCCTCACTAAAAACCTCATTTTCCTTATATAATATATATGTGTTCTTTTACGTTTCACTGAACTAGCATCCTGGTGTTAGTTCATGACAGATTCCATCCTGGTGTTATGATGGTGTTCTTTTACGTTTCACCGAACTAACATATCACATGTGCTATGCACGAAAAAAAATAATATATTATTTATTAAAAATACGATAATTATATTTAATTTTTTAATATTTTGTCTCTCGTAAATAAAATTTTATAGCATGGGATAAAATAATATATTATTTATTAAAAATGCGATAATTATATTTAATTTTTGGGTAATGTACAGGGAAGTCCTGTTTTAACAATTAATGTAGTTTAGGTCCTATTAAAAACTTTAAACTCATAAAATGTTAATTTTATATGACCAATCTACCCTTACAAATTAAAATCACAAAAACATTTGGTTCTTCACTCACTCTCTCTCTCTCTCCAGCCACCACCACTGAATTACTGCAGGAGACCCCGACGCTAAACCCCACTAGCGATCTCCTTCATCCAATGATGACCTCCCTCAGTCCCCCCTCTTCGGCTTCTCTTCCATCTCTCGCACTTCATTTCCTATTACATCGTGACCATGTCGTTGCCCATCGCTTCTCGCTGTCGCTATCGTCTCTGCTCGTCATCACCGTCACTGCCTATCATCGTCGCCATCGCCATCGCCACCTTTCATCGTCTCCATCATTGCCTTTCACCATTATGATCCAATCATGCTCATCTCGAACTAGATCTAGAACTAGATTTGGAGATTTCCAAATCTAGAAAGTGTAGAATGAGAAGGAGAAGGTAAATGTAAGAGAGAGAGAAAGAGAGAGAGAGAGAGTAGATTGATAATATTCTCAATTTTAATCATGAAAAAATTGAAAATTTTCTCAAAACTGATAATATTCTCAGTTAATACTGGGGAAAAAATTGAGAAATTTTTTAGTTTTAATAATTATAAACTGAAATCATTCTCTATTTTAAAATTAAGAACATTCTTAGTTTTGGCATTGACCCAGTTTTCGACGATGGATGACAAACGACGAATGAAAACAAAAGCAAGAACCTACACGACTTCGACATGGCGGTGTTATCATAGCTGTTGGAGGAGGCACAACAGAGCTTTCTTCTAGATTGCAAAGGTCAAAAGAAGAGTTGCAGACATCCTTGACAACAAGGGGTAAAATTGTCTCATAAATAGAATTTAGGACTTTTTGGATTAAAAATTTTAGAGCAGGACTCGAAGTACTATGTGTCTTGTAAACAGGACTTTTCGATAATTAACTCTTAATTTTTTTTATATTTTGTCCCTCGTAAATAAAATTTTATATATAAATTTAAGGATTTTGTTTGAAATGTTCCTTTACTATACTATATAGTATAGATAGATTAAAATTGTTGTATTGACAATTAATAATTAAAATTACGCTTTGTTATAAAAAAAAAAATGACATAGTTCTAATACTTCACTATTTTAGAATAAAAATATATGAATTTTAAAAAATTATCATATTGGTTTTTGAAAGGGAAATTATTAAAGAAATTTTAAAAACTTAATGAGTAAGAAAAAAATTATCGTAACATGTAAAATTGCTAAAATCACGGTTAAACCAGCAAATCATTCAAACCAAAAACAGTTTAGCTTAATCAGTTAGGTCAAAAAACTAACCAGTTTACACAAAAATTAATTAATTAAAACTTTTTAATTTTATTTTATTAAAATTTAAACTGTCACTAAATATGGAAAACAATCTATTAATGTAAATTTAAAATCGACACAATATAAATTTACAATTATAATAATCTATCTCATAATTTATAAGTTTTAAATACGAATTTAAAATTATCTCATAATTTTTGTATTAAGGAGCAGTAACAGTGACACTGAGATTATCGATATAACTATATATTTTATAAAAGAGTACTTTTAAGGAGAGATATTATGAGAGTTTCAAAATCTCATACAAAATTGTTTTAAAATCAAAACCTCTATGTGGAATTGTAAAATAAAAGTTAAAAGTTATCCAATCGAGATTTTCTTAATTGTTTAAAATTAAGAAAATAAAAAAAAATTAGTATGAGATATTGATCATAAGGTTTTTTACTAAAAATCTCATTTTGCTTATATGTATGGAAGCATAAGATTCACTTTATGTAAGTGAAACAATTCATTTTTTCATTTTTTTTTCTCGATGTAGGATTATAAAATAAAGTTATATGGAAACTAGCCAATGAGGATTTTCTATTTGCTTAAAAGTTAACAATTGTTTGGATGAGAAGTTTATTTCAAATCAAGCAATCTTAGCCGTTTAATCTTTAATTTATTTTGAATCAAATAAATTTAATCAATATATTTTGATAAAACCACTAAAATTGCAGTTAAACTAGCGAATCAGTGAAACCGAAAATGGTTCACCCTATCGGTTAGGTCAAAGGACCAACCAACTTATACAAAAAATTAATTAATTAAAACTTTTAAATTTTATTTAAATTTTAAAATTTAAACAGTCTTAAACTGAAACATATACAACATTATAATATTAAATGGGAGCATAAGGTTTATATAGTAAAAGAACTCATTTCTTTATCCTTTTCTTGATGTGGGACTATAAAATAAAAATTAACAGTTGTTTGGACGGAAAATTCATTTCTAATCAAACAATCTCACTCGTCCAATTTTTTCATAAGATCAATCTTAATTTATTTCAAATCAAACAAATCTAAGCAATATATTTTGATAAAATCGCGGTTAAACTAGTAAATCAGTTAAACCAAAAACGATTCAGCCTAATCGGCCAAGTCAAAAGACCAACCAATTTACAAAAAAATTAATTAATTAATAAAATTTAAACCATCTTGAACTGAAACATGTACAATACTATAATATTAAATAAGAGTATAAGATTCACTTTATATAAGTGAAACAACTCACTTTTTTCTTTCTTTTCTCAATATGGGATTGTAATTATTTTAAAATTAAATATTATGAGAGTTTCAAAATCTCATAAAAAAATATTTTTAAAATCAAAACCTCTATGTGGGATTGTAAAATAAAAGTTAAATGGAAACTAACCAATGGAGATTTTCTTAATTGTTTAAAATTAAGAAAATAGAAAAAATAAAAAATTGGTATTGATTATAGGACTTATCTCACTAAAAATCTCATTTTACTTATATAAATAAGAGCATAAGATTCACTTTATATAAGTGAAACAATTCACTTTTTACTTTTTTTCCCGATGTGGGATTGTAAAATAAAAGTTAAATTGAAGCTAGCCAATGAACATTTTCTTAATTGTTTAAAATTAAGAAAATTCAATAATTTATATAAATTGGAGTATAAGATTCACTTTATGTAAATGAAACAATTCACTTTTTTTTTTCTTTTTTCCCCGATGTAGAATTGTAAAATAAAAGGTAAATGGAAGCTAGCCAATGGGAATTTACTTACTTGTTTAAAATTAAAAAAATTCAATAATTTTAGAATGAGGGTTTGGAGTTTCTAGAAGATTTCTCCCTCAAAATCGTTTTATCAAATTCACTTTATATAAGTGAAACAAATCACTTTTTCTATCTTTTGTCAATGTGGGATTTTAACACTTTATATAAGTGAAGCAACTCACTTTTTCTTTCTTTTCTCGATGTGGGATTGTAATTATTTTAAAATTAAATATTATGATAGTTTCAAAATCTCATACAATTATTTTTAAAATCAAAACGTCTATGTGGGATTATAAAATAAAAGTTAAATGAAAACTAGCCAATGGGGATTTTCTTAATTGTTTAAAATTAAGAAAATTAAAAAAAAAATGAGTATGAGATATTGATCATAGGGCTTCTCACTAAAAATCTCATTTTGCTTATATAAATGAGAGTATAAGATTCATTTTATGTAAGTGAAACAATTCACTTTTTCTTTTCTTTTTCCGATGTGGGATTATAAAATAAAAGATTATTAAATAAAAGCTAACCAATGAAGATTTTCTTAATTGTTTAAAATTAAGAAAATCAATATGAGATATTGAAACTCTCGCAAGGCTCCTCACTAAATTAAATGGGATAGGAATATAAGATTCACTTTATGTGAAGTAAACAATTTATTTTTTTTCTTCTTTTCCCAATGTGAGATTATCAAATAAAACTAGCTAATGGAGATTTTCTTAATTGTTTAAAATTAATAAAATCAAGAAAATTAGTATGAGATATTAAAGCTCTCATAAGGCTCCTCACTAAAAATCCATTTTCTTGTATAATATATAGATTTTAGTCTTGTAGACACTCTATTTTTGACCTCCCCTAAGACTTGGGCGCCTCAACCCGAATACTCAATGATGAAACTTACATTATGCAAATTGTTCGAATCTTCAGCAAAAGAATTCTATTTCGAACTTCAAACCCAAGCCTTCCATCCCATTTGGACCAAAACCCTCTTTTTAGCTTGACCACTCAATGAGTAGCGGGGCTAATTAAATTAGTAGGCCGGTCAATTAATGAGTAGGCCGTACAAAATATTGGTTGGTCGGCCATGTTCAGCGACAACAGATATTTTGAGACAACCAGCTATCCCCATGACCATGTCTTGCACCAACTGTCTCATTACAGATATTTCCGACGTGAGATGGTGTTTTTCTATAACTACAAGTCCATCCCTTATGGTTTGGGGTTAGAAAAAATGGCAATAGCCAAAAATTGTTCAACACACTGCCTCTCTCTCTTGCAATATACATACACTATCCATACACTTCCTAAGCCTAAACTTGAGGCCTCTTGTTGAGATTCTTGAACACAAATTTCGGCTCTTGAGAGTGTTCAACTTGGGGTTTGTAACTAAAGAGCATCCTCTCTTTGAAAGAGGTATATTTTGAGCTTTTATATCATCTTTTCTATCTCTTTTCTTCTTCTTTTTTTCTTATTGTTTTTCAGAGTTTATTTGAGCTTAAAAATGTGGTCTTGAGTCACAAAAAATAGGAGGGGTTAGTCACCCTTCCTTAGGCTTGTTGGTTGCTTGAAACCTCTTGACTCTAGCCTCTTTTTCCTCACTTTTTCCACTTTAAAAACCTGATTTTCAGCACTGTTTTAGTGTTGTTTCAATGCTGTTTTGTGTGTTTAAGTATGCTTTAAATATTGTAGATGTATTATTGTAAGTCCTCATGGGTGTAGCCTTCAATCCATTTGGGTTGATAGTCCTTTCATGCACTTTTTTTTTTTTTTTTTATAACTTTCATACATACTCATACTATTGTAATCACCTTTGCATAATCATCTCTGCAACCTCCCTCTATTATTTGTCTATTTTGATTAAAGAGTTAAGTTTAACAAAAGGTTGTTGTTCAAGCATAAGAAAGAGACTTTTCATGCTTAATAGTTTAATCTCTTCGGAGGTTCATTACCAAGGCATTACATCTCTCTCATGCTATGCACAACCTCTTGTTTGTCACTTCTCTTTATCACCGGTGCATTTACTTCTAAGGGACTAACTTTCTAGTTAAACCCTTAGAAATCACCAAGGAAAGTGTCATTATAGCTTGTTATCAAGTTTGGATTTAGAATCATTATCGTTCATTTTGGGTTTGATTAGTCATTATCGCTCTCTTTGAGTTTGACTAATTATTATCTCTCATTTTGGGTATAACTTAAAATTCATTATCGCTTGTAAATGAGTTTGGCTCTTCCTTTGTAATTTCCCCCCGTAGAAAAGGGCTTAAAAAGCTCATTTTTCGGGTTAAGTCAATGCTTGATACCCTTTATTGCTTTTGGACTTAGTGGACGTAATTATCACTTTCGGACAAAAAGGAATAAAAGATAAGGAATGGAAAGGTAATGTAAAATAGGCTAATAAAATTGCTGTAAAAAAGGTAAAAAGGCAATAAAATTGAGTCGGGTTCAATCGGATGTTATATTGAACCTATTGCGTCTCGAATCATTACATACTCTTAGTGATGTTCAATGATTCAAGAAGCAATGTCCACCCTTTTCCTTGAGGTAACTCTATGATAGGGAGGAGGTGATGTTGGTCTTTTATTTCCATTTATTGAGCTTTGTCCTATTGGTTCATGGATCATCACTCAACAAATTTGTGACAGTTGATGACTTGTGAATCGAATCTACTCATCCCTTGATCCTCTTCATGATAGGGAAGGGCAGAGAAGATAAACATCTCCTAGAAACACTGTATTTTTGCTTTGTTTTGATTCTGTAGCCACAGGGCAATTCCTAAAAGTAGTGGCCGACCGGCCACCAGTCTGTACGGCCGACCACTTTCCAAGGCCGGCTGGCCACCATTTTCTACAGGCAGTGGTATTTTTGTGGCAGAACAGAGCAAAAGTTGAGGCAAAAACAGAATTATTTTTTGACTGCAAACAGAACAAAATTTAGCAGCAAACAGAGAGGTTTCCAGGAGGATGTTCTCAGTTGCGTGTGTACAGGTCCTCGCTTCCTGTTTAAGTCTTTTAAATTAGTGCTTTAATAATTAGTGTGTTGTAAATTAATTAGTTGGTTTCATTAGAATTTGTAATAGCTAGTTAATTTAGTTTATTCATTTGGTGTTTGTAATAATTAGTTTATTCATTTGGTGTTTGTAATAATTAGTTTAATTAGGACATTCATTCGGACCCTCTTGTGCGAGGGCCAAATTGTAACACTTGTAATATTGTGTATGTCTTCCAACCTCTATTTCTTTCTCCCTTTTATTTATTTGCTTACTATGGTTGTATGTAGTATCATATTGTAGGCACCCTATTTTTGACCGTCCTCAAGACTTGGACGTCACCGCTTGAACACCCGGTGATTATCCATGTTTGTGTTTGTTTTGAGTTCCCGAAGGCCCCGGCTGCGCGCCGTGCCTCAAGATCTCTCAACCGGCTTGTTTTGTGCTTGGTTGTACACCAAGTACTTGTGTGTTTTTGCATTTGAGGGAAGGGGAAGGCTTGTTAGCCATCCCTAAAGCCCACCGGCTGCCCCACACCTCCACCAGCACTCCCTAGTGGCTATCGGCACTATTTTATCCAAATCCTTGGCCGGTCGGCACTATGTGTTGCCGACCGGCAGTGTTTTGTGCCGGTGACTGTTTTGGCTGGTCGGTGTGACCCCTTTGCACCCCCAGAGATGGTGCATGCCAGCTGTGACAGCTGGAGTGCACCATCACCACTCCCCATGTCCGGGTTTGCACCCTTTGCACCCTTGAACCCCATAAACCTTCTAGAAGGTTGAACCCTTGGCCAAGCTTCTTGGAGAAGCTTGGCCAGCTGTCTTAGCTTCCCTTGGAAGCCAAGACCCTCTTGCACCTTTTGACCCCCCCTCTCTTTGCTTAGCCATTAAGTTAAGAGCCCTTTTGTTGCCTATATAAGCAAGCCTTCTCTCCCTTTGATGGGGGTTAGACATTTGAGGTCAAAAACCAGAGCTTATATCTGTATGTCTGTGTGATACACACTCTCTCTCTATATTTTCCCTCTTTCTCCTCTTGTGTGTGTGTTTTTAGCCCTAAAAGTGTAGTTTTACCTCATTTTTGCACCATTACACACACTATTACACCTTAGCTCGAGATTGGGAGGCTTGGAGGTTTGTTTTGTGTGATCTTGGACTGGTTTTGATCACTAGAGGAGGGCTGCTCCACCTGTTCTTCATTGGATCTTCAAGGGTAAACTTTTTGCTTTAATTTCCCCATTCTTGCAACTAGTTTCTACCCCTCTTGCTTTGAGTTTTTGGTTTTGTGTTTAACATAAAAAAAAACCTTGTTTTTACTTGCTCAAGAACATTCATTAAGGTCACTTTTGTGTTTGAGTAAGAACTCACCCTCTTAGGCCTTGTTTTGGCCCTTTTATTGCCTTTTCTTTGAGCATTGGCTAACTTGGTGTTTTTGGACTTCTCACCACTGAAAACCAGTGGGTTTTCAGTGGTGAGGGAGATGGTTTTAAGTCTCAAATAGGGGAGGGACACCCCTCTCCCCCTTGTCCTTTGTTTGCCTTTGTATTTGGCCTAAAAGATAGCACATATGCATGGTTGGTTTTGGCTTCATTTCAGAGTTTTTTGGGTGTCTCTAGGTCATATTACATCTCTGTTTTTGGTTGGTTTTGTGATCTTTAACATGCCTCTTATACTTGCTTTGTAATGCTTTATGTTGTCTAGAAAAGGGCCATGAGTTTAGGCCATGTTCCTTGCATGTATGAGCATGATTCCATGAAGATACTAGTGTTGTTTTGCCATGTTTAAGGTCTGTTAGGCACTGATTTTGTCATGTTTGATGTGTTTGACATAGATGCTTTGCATTATGACTTGTTGGTCTTGGGTAGGTGATCCATGAATATGCATTGGTTAGGCCATTTAAGTGATTTGGAGTCCTTTAACATGCTATTTCAGACTCTAATCCATGCTCATATGTTTGTACTTGTCACCTCTTTCATGCTCTAAAGGTGTGTCCTTTTATGCCTAGGAATTGGCATTGTGTATGCTTGCATGATTTATGCATTTTGGGGCTGCCATATGTGGGTTTTGGGTGTCATTTTGCATGATAGAAGCCTGTTTTTGGTTGTTAGATGCATGCCATGAGTGGCCTTGATAATGGTAGTAAGGTACTCTCTTTGGTGCCCTTGGTTTTGGGCCTATCGCCTTGCATGCTTGCATGAGTTTTGGTCATCATTTTGGGCATGTTTTGCCACTGTTATAGGGAGGTTTGAGGGCTGTCCCATTGTAGCTTAGTCTACCATTGCATGTTTAGTATATGTGTGTTGCATGCTTAGTCAACATGGTCTTGACATAAGACAATCCTATTGCCTTAGATGTTCATGCTTGTATCACACTTTGCATTGTGCATGCTTAGTATTGTATACTTCCCATGATGTGTTACATAGCATTTGGCATGCCTTACACTTTTGTGTCATGTTGCATTGTTGATGCATGTTTGCATGGATTGCATTTCATTACTTGGTTTGGGGTGTCAAACCGAGTGTGGGAAATGAGGGGTGTTTGTACTCCAAGTGACAAAACACACCTCAATTCCCATGTCACTAAGGCCCTTGACTTTGGCATGATAGGGACTTAGTTATCATTGTTGTGTTGCATGCATTTTTACATTGAAATGCAACCTTGGTATCTTAGGCTATCATGCACCAAGGTGCACAATTGATAGCCCTAGAACCAAGAGCCATGTTTCCTTGAGTCCCATTCATGATAGGAAGCATTGGCCATGCATAAATATGCTCAAAAATCCATGCCATGCACTGCTGGTTTGCTGCTGCTGTCAAGCTGTCATCTGCAGGAACTTTCTGCCGACCGGCAGAACAAAGTGCCGACCGGCACACTTTTTGTGCCGATGAACTCTACAGGCAGCCGGTGATCATTGTAAGCGGCCGGTGGCCATTCCCTCTAGCCGGTGGGGTACTGCAGTTCATGTAGAAGGTATTCTGGGACTTTGGGAATTTTTGGAGAGGCAGGGCAGTAGAAACAGAAGCAACAGTGTCATGACATGGGTTTTCCGGGCAAGTCGGATTTAGCATGCATCATTCACGCGTATCCCGAGGCAGGCTGAGGCCCCCACTTTTTTTTTTTTTTGGTTTAATTTGATAATTAGAAATTTGTAATATTTATTCATTTATTCTTTGGACTGTATTATTATTTTGGTTCCTCCGAGTGAGGACGAACTTGTAATAAGTGTGGGTGAGTGTGTGCATGACTTCCAACCCCCATTTCTTTCTTCCCTTTTATTTACCTGCTTTGATGGTTAGTATTAGGGCACGTTTATTTTAGCATACCTTATGCAATGCATGCGTGCATCCATGCATTTGTTGACATACATCAGGCTTGGCACATCATACAAACTGCATCGTACTTTCAATTCCAAATTGAATACGTGATAATTGTAGCATTTCACATGCCATGTCTAGGATAGCCGAGCCTGCCTAAATTACATCTTTGCATGTGTTGCATTAGACATTTCAGTATGCTTAGGTCCATGCATGGATTTCTAATAAGCTTCTGTTTTGGCTGGGAGTACTAGGTGAGTTTTTATGCTTTAGCATCCTCGCATGCGTGTGAATGTTGCCATAATAGCATGACTACCATGAGGCTAGCTGCTTATGTGATATAACTGCTTGAATGCCTGTGGGTGGAGGTCAAATTACTCAAATTGGGATAATGCATTAAAACTGTGAGTTTTAAGCCCACTAGATAGTGGCAAAACCATCTTTTCTAAAGCCCACTCGGGGGTGGCAAAACCTGCATTTTAGCCTACTTGCGAGTAGCAAACCATTTTCAAAACAAACATGCAATGTTTTGTTCCAATTTAGGCGATTTGGTCTATACTTGTTTGCTGTGCGCATAACGTAGTAATTCTAGGCTAATTAACCGGAATAAGAACATGTAATGTTTTCAAAATCGGATATCATGGTTAGTAGAGGCCGGTCTTCGGACCGGGCGAAAGGGGGTGCTCATAGCTGACCTTCCCCAATCGTACCCAAGCTCCCGAGCCAAGACCACTTTGGTGATGACGGACATGTGGCCTTCGGCACCGAGTCAGGGTTTCCTAAATTTCCCATTTTAAAATATTTAGGTGGCGACTCTGTAATCTGGCAAAGCAGTCCATGTTTGGCACTTCTTTTCAAAAAATCTGTTTTTCTCAAAATGATTTGCCAGAGTTGGACTCTTTGGTTCAGATTTAGAACCGTGACACAAATTGAGTCCGAGCTGTAGCGAGGTCCCCCGCGGGTGTTGTTACAGTTTCTGGCGACTCTGCTGGGGAAATTAGAGAGCTTGACTCGAACTCGTGATATCCTGTTTTGACTACACTTATGTGTTTCTTTGCATTGCATGTGCATTGGTGCGCCTAGGACACCGTGTTGGCCATCTGCTATTCCTGAGCGGTTTGCCGGAGGCTTGTCTTGTCAAGGCATGTCCGTAAGGCTGACCGGTTGCGGGCTCTGCCAGTATGGGAACACAAACCCCAGTTTTACCGGGGCACCCTTTTCGACCATTCGACCTAGTGCATATCGAAATCCATAGTGACCATTCCAAACTAGGACAGGTTGCTTACCCGATCTAGGTTGTTTGAAACCGCTGTGTGCATAGTGAAACCCTAGCTCCTGACAAAATAGGACAGGGAAACCCTACCCCAACATAGGGGTGTATTGGTTCTCTTTTACATGTTATGTGTTTTTTGAGTGTATCTCTACAGGGAATGCGCATATCAGTTTGCGAGTTTTGGTATCAGGCCTGAGGGCACCGGTAATAGTCTTTTGGGGAATCAGTTATCTGTGGGTACCAGATTCAGACTTTGGGGCAATGATTCAGAAACAGTGAACAGTACTTGAGAAACAGTGTATCCAGTTCACTTGCAGTGTGTTGTGATGTCCAACCGTGTGTTGTATGTTTATTTTGTGCCGTTATGCTGTCCGATTGTCTGTTTATTTATACGCTTTATTTATCTTTTTATTAGGTAGTTGAGCACAATTGCTTCTGACCCGGTAGATATTCCCCAAGCACCCTGGGTTAGAGGTCGCCGACTCCATCGATCTGAGGATCTGATAGACGGACAACCAGTGTACTACTCACTACCCCCGGTTACGAAACGGAGGTCAGTCAGGCAGAGGACATCAGTACAGTAGTCAGTTCAGAGGGCCTTATCTACCCCACCTGTGTTCAGTAGGGATCAGGATTCCGTGTCACCAACAGAGAGAGAATACATACCAGCAAATCAACCAGAGCAGGATAATATGGCTAGTTTGGAAGAGATGGTGCACCACCTCCAAGAGAGCATGAAAACAATGCAGCAGGATGCCGCCCATCAGGCCGCAGTTGTAAAGGAACAGGCAGAGACAATTGCCAGACTAAAGCGACAAGCCGGAGCATCTGCTTCGCACCAAGTTCCTCCCCCACCCGGAGTTCCAAACCTTGGGGAGACAACTAATGTTCAGAACGATACAGAACTGCCCACAGGACCACCCCCCACCTCCAGCCCTACCTCAAATCCAACCTCAGCTATCGAAAACACCCACCAACCTACTGGACTCTCCCTTTGAGTTCGAGACTGATTCCACCGCACTGAAGCTGAGCAAGCTTGAAAAACTGTTCAAGAGATCTCAGGGAGCTAAGACTATCCCTGATATTGAAGATGGTTATACCGACACAGTTGTGACGCTGCCCGACAGATTCAAAATGCCTCACATTGATCGGTTTGATGGGTCCGGGGACCCCATGGTGCACCTAAGACTGTTCTCAGATGTTCTAAGGCCAATGGGCCTCACCAGACTTCAGAAGCTGTCTCTGTTCGGCCGGACCCTGTCCGGTGTGGCAGCTATATGGTACGCCAAGTTAGAAGATGATGTTAAGAGAAATTGGGATGAGATGGCTGAGGCCTTTGTTGCGCAGTATTCATACAATACACAAATCGAGATTACGACCCGTGATCTCGAGACGACTAGGCAAGAGCCTAAGGAAAGTTTCTCAGAATTCGTAACTAGATGGAGGGCCAAGGCTTCGATGATGACCTTGAGGCCTACAGACAAGGACCAGATTCGGATGATTGTGCGCAATCTTCAGCCGAAGTTGATGCAAAAGATGATTGTACTCCCCTTTCCTACTTTTTCTGACCTGCACGAAATGGGGGTACAGATTGAGGACGCGATGAAACAGGGTCTGATCGACCAGGATAAGGAACAGCCTAGACGAACTTTCAACCGCAACACTAATGCAGGCCCGAGTGGCGTTACGACTGCAAGAGCTCAGGAAGTGAGCATGGTCACCACTAACCCTCCTCCAAGAAACACAGCGGCTTCGCCATTCTCCGGTGCATCCGGAAGCAACCCGCAAACAACCAAATACTCACCCAGAAACACCAGAACCTTCGCCCCACTTTATATGCCCCTATCCAAAGCTCTGGGGGTGTTGATCAAAAAAAGGCATCTGAAGCCCCTGGAGCCGCAGCCTCTACCAGAAAAACTCCCTCCTACCCATAACCCAGCCAAATATTGTTCATTCCACCAACAGCACGGCCATGATACCGACCTGTGCTTCCGGTTGCGTCATGAGATTCAAGACCTTATCGACAACGGGGTGATTCTGCCTCCGGAGAAACCTAACGTTACTACACCCTCTCCCCGCCCATAACCAAGCTCCACCGCCCAAAAGACTCAATTTCATCCATGCCGGGGCCGTGTCCTACGACCCTAGTATCTATATCACGTCAACCCACCTGCCTAAACCGGAGGTGTTCCTCCCCGATTGCACCGACTTGTGCATGATGGACATCTCCATGACCCAACCCAAGCCAGTAGTAGTGGTGACCATCCAGAACAAGGGGGCGGAGATCCCAAAGGAAAAACAGGTTGTTGAGCCAGAGTCTGCGGAATCTGGGGGTTGTACTAAGAACTCATATAGTCCGAGCGACTACATTTTGCCAATAGGCCAAGATAGGCCGGGAGTAAAATTGCCGACAGAGGGGGAATTGTGTGAAATTCAAGGAGATAGTTTGGGACAGGGTGCAGATGATGTAACAGCTGTGGGGGAGGACCTTGCCGATCTCCAGTTTTACAGTTACCAAGATCCGGAAGATGTAGCAATCGCATGGTTTGACTATGAGGATTCAGCAGAAGTTATTGGGTGGTTAGACGATCAACCCGATGTGGTAGGAGAGTTTCAGTCAGAACAGGGCCCAGCAGGGGTGAGAATATCAGCAACGGCTGAAAGGGTCGAAGAACGGAGTACATCGCCGGAGAGCGCCGGTGTTAAGAATTTGGCTCGAGATCGGAATATTTTGAGTACAGGGATCCTTGAATAGTCAGTCATGTCGGAACAAGCAAGTTTTGAAGATTCTGAGAGAATCAGGAAGGCAAAGGCCCATGTGGGAGCTGAAACTGCTGTGTGCACGGGAACCGAGAATACTGCAGGTATGTGGATGGAAGGTGCTGCGAGCACAAGAACAGTCGTACCAGGACCGGACAGGTGTCTGTCGGCTACTGATGGAATGTGGTGGGAGGATGAAGATTTATGCCTCGCCCGTACAGACGAGGATTAGGGAAGCAACCAACCCGATGACACTTGGTACCTTGGAGAGGTAGATCACATGACACGGAGTGGGCGATATTTCAAACCTCCACACTTAGATCAGCCAGAGGCTTCTGGGAAGGATAGAGAGGCTGAAAGGCAGAAAGAAAAGCAATTTGAAGAGGAGGCTGTGCCCAAACAGCTTAAAAAGATACAAGCAGACATCTCTATATGGGGACTGCTCATGGCATCGCGGGTGCATAGAGAGGCTGTCTTATCAGCCATGGATAAAGCAAAGCTTTCAATAGAAACCACGCCAGAGCAGCTGGTGGGATTGGTCTTTCCGGGGGGAGCCACCCCGATGCTGACCTTTTCCGACAAGGAATTGCCACCCGAGGGGGCAGACCATAACAAGCCCCTCTACATTTCTGTGGAATGTAGGGATAAGTGGATACCGGTGGTACTTGTTGATACCGGGTCCGCCATCAACGTCTGCCCATCGAGAACGGCATACGCAATTGGTTTGAAAACCGCAGATTTTGTACCAACAGCCCAGGTTATCCGGGCGTATGACAACACAAGTCGGGAAGTGATGGGAACAGTTAAGATTCAGACGAAGGTTGGGCCAGGGCAGCATGAGATAGATTTCCATGTCTTAGAGGTGCCCGCCAGTTTCAACTTGCTTTTGGGGCGGCCGTGGCTGCATCAGGTAAAGGCAGTATCATCTACTTTGCATCAAATGGTGAAGTACCCCTATGGAAAGGGAGTAGCCATTGTCTTTGGAAACTCATCAATCCACCCACCACCGGAGGTATCCACGCCTGTTCTAGAAATCAAGCATGGCATGAAAGATGTGTTCATATCAGGGTTTACCCTAGCTGAGGCTCAGGTTGTACAAAACATCATGGCTGCTAACGAAGGGATCTATGTCAGTGCTCAAGCAGTGTATCTTATGAACAAGCTCCAGCACATCCCTGGGATGGGATTAGGAAAGAGCGGCCGTAAGGGCGTCGCAGCATTGGCTGAAGTGCCGCACAATCCCCACACCTTCGGCTTGGGTTATCTGCCCACCAAGGAAGATTGGATAAGAAAAGGAAAAGAGATGGCTGGGAGAGCCAAAGCAAAACAGATGGGAAGACCTTATGAGTTGATGCATCGGCCCATCCGGGGTACCCTAAACGGACGCTTCGTCCGGGAGGGGGAGGATTTTCCGTTCTGTGGATTTCCGGAGCCGTGGCTAAACGCGGAGAAGAAGCGCGTGCCGGGGTTCGAGATTTTCTTTGACTTACAGATATCTGGGGATGATGTTGCTAAAAAGCAGACAGACCCAACAGTTGAGGCTGAGCATAGCAAAGAAGCGGAGTCTGTGGACACAGAGTTTGAAATGGGGGTAGCACTGGCGTGTCTACTTTCAGATCCTTCGATCGACCAGTTGTGCTTGGGGAATGACTCTTCGGTGTCCATGATCGGAGATGAAACGGCCGCGGGCCAACCAGCAACTATTTTGGATGCATCCAGCGTACCCCCTCTTGTTTGGCAATACCAGGAAGGATTTTTGAGCAGCACCGGGTCAGGTAGTGAGCCGGAATCTGATTCCACCGAGTCTTGTGAGTCGGAATCAGGTTCCAGCTCGTCTGAGTCTGAGTCCGGTATTCCTGGGAGTGATAACCCGGATGCCACAGTCCTGTCTAGGTCGTCTTTTTCTTTCTCTTTTGAGTCTGTTGTAACAGAAGAACTGGACGGTTTGGAAGTACTTAATGAGAATGAGGTGACTGTGGTTTCCGAGTACTTTTCTGTGCTTTTGATTTATTGCTTAAATCAAGACTTTCAAAATTTTGATGAAAACGACGAGGACGAAATTCCTCCGGTTTTGCAACGACTAATTGAACAAGAGCAAGAGAGGTATGTTAAACCCTTAATGGATGAAATCACTACCGTGAACATTGGTACTGAGAAGGACCCGCGGCTGGTCCAGATCGGGTCCACGTTGTCTTCGGAGGAACGCGAGCGCTTAGTCGCTTTATTAAAAGATTTCAAAGATGTTTTCGCGTGGTCCTACGAAGACATGCCTGGAATCGATCCTGAGATTGTACAGCACCGGATCCCTCTTGACCCCGAAGCCCGATCCATCAAACAGAAACTCAGGAGGATCCGCCCTGACTGGGCCCTTAAGATCAAGGAAGAGGTCACCAAGCAGATTGATGCAGGCTTCCTGCTGGTATCCGAATACCCGACTTGGTTGGCCAACATTGTTCCAGTGCCGAAGAAGGATGGCAGAATCCGGGTATGTGTGGACTTTAGGGATTTGAACAGAGCTAGTCCGAAGGACGATTTTCCTTTGCCACATATCGATGAGCTGGTAGATTTCACAGCTGGGCATGCGTTGCTCTCATTCATGGATGGCTTTTCAGGCTATAATCAGATAGTAATGGCACCCGAAGACCGGGAGAAGACTGCTTTTACCACCCCGTGGGGGACATATTGCTACAGAGTGATGCCGTTTGGGTTGAAGAACGCTGGGGCGACATATCAACGGGCTGCAACAACAATATTACATGACATGATCCATAAAGAGGTCGAGGTGTACGTGGACGACATGATTGTCAAGTCCAAAGAAAGAGAGGGCCACTACATCGCCTTGCAAAAGTTTTTTCAAAGGATCAGAGAATTTCGGCTGCGGTTGAATCCTCAGAAGTGTACATTTGGTGTTACAGCGGGAAAAATGCTGGGATTTCTGATTACACAAAGGGGCATCGAAGTCGACCCTTCCAAAATCAAGGCCATCTTAGAAATGCCACCACCAATGACTGAAAAGGAGGTGCGAGGCTTTCTGGGTAAAGTGCAATTCATAAGACGGTTTATCTCAAAGCTAACCTTAACTTGTGAACCACTTTTTGGTCTTCTGAAGAAAGGAAAGAAGTTCCAATGGGACGGCCGATGCCAAGCAGCTTTTGAACAGATTAAAGAATATCTACAGAATCCGCTCGTGTTGTCACCACCGAAGCCGGGAAAACCGTTGATACTATACCTGTCAGTGACTGAAACTACAATGGGCTGCATGCTCGCACAAGAGTCGGAAGATAAAGTGGAAAGGGCCATCTACTATCTGAGCAAGAAGATGCTGGATTACGAGACCCGCTACACTCCGCTGGAGAAGGCTTGTTTGGCCTTGGTATGGGCTACCAGGAAGCTGCGGCACTACCTGTTAGCTCACTCTGTAATGTTGGTTTCACGTCTCGATCCCATCAAATATCTTTTCGAGAAACCAGCACTTACGGGTAGGCTAGCTCGTTGGCTGCTGCTGCTCTCCGAATTTGATCTCAAGTATGTCACGCGCAAGTCAGTAAAAGGGAGAGCGGTAGCGGAGTTCCTTGCCGACCACCCGGTTGAAGGGGATGAAGCGGTTGAGTACCTGTTCCCAGATGAAGCCATTCTGCACATCGAAGATGAAACTTGGACGATGTACTTTGACGGAGCATCAAACCAATACGGGTATGGGATAGGAGTGTTGCTGATAGCACCTGACGATTCCCGTATCCCTTTAGCATTCAAGCTCCGGTTCAAAGTCTCGAACAATGAGGCAGAGTATGAGGCATGTATTGCCGGTCTAGAAGCTGCCCTAGAACTAGGGGCAAGGCGATTGGACGTTATTGGGGATTCGAACCTAGTTGTGTCTCAAGCTAAAGGAGATTGGAAAGTAAAAGAGGAAAAGATGATAATTTACCACCAGACCTTGGATTTGCTAATTCCTCGGTTTGAGAAGCTAAGTTTCACTCACCTAGTAAGAGAGAACAACAGGTTTGCAGACTCGTTAGCAACTCTATCTTCTATGATAGACATCCCGTCCGGAGTCCGGATGCGTCCAATAATCATTGATCAAAAGTTTGCGCCAGCATATGAGTCAATCTCTGCCATAGATGAGGTACGAGATAACAACCCTTGGTATTACGACATATGGAACTTCTTGGAGAAGGAGGCGTATCCGCCAGGGGCAAATGCCAAAGATAAAAGGGCAATTTGAAGAATGGATGTTCAGTTTATTATCTGCAAGGGTAAATTGTACAAGAGAGGTCATCTGGGAATGCACAAGCTGTGTGTGGAAGCCGAAGAGTCGAAGCGCCTGATGGAGGCCATCCATGGAGAAGAATGTGGGGCACATATGAATGGGGTAATGCTGGCACGGAAGATCCTCAGACAAGGCTACTACTGGTCTACCATGGAAGAAGATTGTATTAGTTTTGTTCGGCGATGCCACAAATGCCAGGTTCACGCAAATCGCATGAACATCCCGCCATCAAAGCTGTATAATATGACGTAGCCATGGCCATTTTCAGTTTGGGGGATTGATGTGATTGGAGCTGTTACTCCGAAGGGGTCGAATGGGCATGAGTTTATCTTGGTAGCAATAGATTACTTTACTAAATGGGTCGAGGCCCAATCTTATGCCGTATTGAAGGCTTCGCATGTCGCAAAATTTATCAGAAACAACATTATCTGCCGTTATGGAGTCCCGAATGAGATCATTTCGGACAATGGTTCTCACTTCAAGAAGGAGGTGATTGATTTGTTGGAGAAGTATAATGTAACTTTCCATAAGTCGTCCACATATCGGCCGCAGACCAACGGAGCAGTTGAGGCCGCCAACAAAAACATCAAACACATACTGCAGAAAATGTTGGAGACCTATCGGGACTGGCCAGATAAGTTGCCGTTTGCTCTGTGGGGCTACCGGACTTCAATCAGAACTTCTACTGAGGCGACTCCGTATTCCTTGGTATATGGGATGGAGGCCGTTCTACCTATAGAGATTGAGGTTCCGTCTTTACGAGTACTGGCTGAGTGTCAGATAGCTGAAGCAGATTGGCAGCAAAGCAGATTCGAGGAACTCATGCTCTTCGATGAAAGGAGGCTGAAAGCACTGTACCATGTCCAAGGGTATCAACGTAGAATCGCCCGGGCTTTTAACAAGAAGGTTAAGTCCAGGAATTTGAAGGAAGGAGATTTGGTGCTCAAAGACAACCGAGCTCCCATCCATGACCCAAGGGGCAAGTTCAGACCCAATTGGACTGGTCCCTATATCATCAAGTCTATCTGGTCAGGTGGAGCTGTGGTTCTGATGGACCTAGATGGCCTAGAGTTCTCCCAACCGATCAACATGGACAAGTTGAAGAAATATTACCCTTGAGAGGCTCGCTAGGCCGAAAACCCGAAAGGGCGACCTAGGTAAAACTCAGAGCATAAAAAATTAGAAAATATAAAAACTGAGCTCGCAAGGTTGAAAATCCGCAAAGGGCGGCCTTGGCAAAAGTTAGAGCGCAAAAGGAGAGTAAAAATACTCGAGTGAACCCAAGCCTGAACTACGTAAGGCTTGATTCCCATCTTTGGGATACGTAGGCAGCTTCATCCTGAAGTTCAGCCATAAATTCTTCCCCGATCAACTTTGTCCATTTGATCATCTCGGTCATCTTTGCCCATCAGCATTTGCCGCAATCTCCGGTACATTGTTTTTCAGACTAGGGGCAACTTTCCGTTGCCGTACAAGTGCCGCGATATCATTCAGACAAGGGGCAACTTTCCAGTTGCTAGGATCTGGGTTTGTACACCTCAGCGACAGATCTCAGGCGTGTCCAGTTCTGATCCATATCGAAAATAGTTTTGAAAAGTTTTAATGAAGATGACTTTGTTCAAATAAATCTTTTTACAACTAAGACCATTTCTGGACTAAAACGGAAAATTTTCAGTACCATAACCTTCAATTTCATTGATTTCAAATAGAGTTCTCTTGCTCTTGCATACAATTGAAGTTGCTTTTACATTCATAAAGAAAACTTGAAAGTACTAATAAAGAAATAAATCCGGGGCATGGTCAAGTCAAACGTCCCTGCGCCCCCTCCCAGAGCTGGTCGAAGCCTCTGATGCCAAAGTGGGCCCCTCCTGTGCCTCTTCGTTAAGCCAGTCTAAGCAATCATCAGACAAAGTGCAGCTGAAAGTGGGAGCGGGGGCCAGGAGTTCTCTCGTCCTCCATGCTGTGGCATATCGGGCCAGCTGTGCGCCTCGAATCGGGAATGTGGCCGGGTACTCTATCCCTTCCGGCGGACAAGTCTGATTATGACCAAACTGACGCAGAATACGGAATGGAAAGTAGAAGACACAGTGAGTCAAGCCAATCAATTGGATCCCGGGTTGACGGGTCATACTGTAACTCATCGTTGGGAGATTGAGCCAAGGGCATCGCCATGCAATGCGGTCTGCAGACAAACTGCACATCCATTCAAACCACCAACCCTCGTCAAGGGCATTAACTAGGCGTTGCCTGAAGAAGTAACCACGAGCTGAATATGCTGGGCAGGAGTCCACAACTCGCAGTTTATCCATCAACCACACCTGGGGAGGGATAGAGAATGAGAGAATAAAGAATAGAGAGATGTACGATGAGAGAAAAGTGAGAAAAGGGTTTTTGTGAGAAAAACCGAGCCTGAGGGCCGAGTGATGTGAGCAAACATAAATGTGAGATTGGGTGGGAAACATTACCTGCAGTAATAATGGACTCCCTGCTAATCGAGTCGTCTCTCGACGATAAAAGGCGTCTAAGCCCAGCAATGTCTCAGCCAGGATCATGGCAATGCAGCTTTTGCCCTCCTTCAAGCCTTGGGCAACCTCAATCAACCGGACACTGGGCCCTCCGGAACCAGAGACGAACAGAAAATGAGAAAGCAGGCATAGACAGAGGGTGTGTCGCCGAAAGCCTTGCCAGTGATGGTCGCCGCGATCACCAGTCTCAGAAAAACGACAAACCAAGCTCGGAACATCTAATGTCCCGTCACAAATTAGAGAACGAGCATCGGGCATTGAGAGCCCACACATTAGTCCTAAGGCTTGGGCATGGCCAAAACGAAATTGGGGCAGGATCTCCTCATTACGCCCAGATTCCATTAGAGCTTGGAAATCTTCAAAAGTGGGACACACCTCTTGCCCGCTAAAGCTAAAGACATGTGTCACCGGGTTCCAGAACCTCGCCGCGGCATAGAGGAATGGAAAATGCAGCGGGGTATGGCGCAAAGTGAATAGTGCATTTATGCCGAAAGCCCGGAAATTCAGCTTTTCCGAGCCATCCAAGTTGTTAATCCAAGTTGCGAGATTTTGGGCAAGAAATTCTTCCATTTGGAGCAAATCAGTGTGGAAATGAAGAGAACCACGAAGTTGAGACCCTTTTGAAGAGGATAGGGTTGAGTGGAGGACACATGTCAACATTCTGCTGGTGCAGACAGTCTACAGCCGACCGGCATTAAATAGTGCCGACCGGCCATAATTTTGTGCCGACCGATCAAATTATGTGCCGATGATCATTCTCCTCGGCCGATGACCTTTGTGTCCAGCCGATGGTCTTCCCCCTGTGTTTTCTAAGCTGTTTATGCTGAATATTGGGGAATTCCACCACTTCCAACACTCTCCGGTGATTGATTCCCGCCGAGTCGCGCGTATTTGTTTATCGAGTTGTTGTATATTTGCTTATCGAGTTGTATGTCACTCTCTTTAAGTCTTTGCTTTGTCTATCAAGTTGTACTTGCACTTGGCTAGTCTTTCGAGTCTTTGTTTTGTTTATCGAGTTGTAAGTCGGTTCACTACCTGGTTATTACGATGCGATGCTTTGTTTTCGAAAAACAGTTTCAATTTCATTCACATTGTTATGTGATGCCTTGCGATGCGATGCACACAAGTGCCACACCTTTTCAAGCGAATAGCTGTTTCATTTCTGTCATGTGTTTTTGTAAAAACCCGCAATTTCAAAAGAATTTAAACCTGCTTAAGGCAGTGCAATGTGTTTAAACTCCTAGTTAAAAAGGAAAGTAAAGCAGGAAAATAGCAGGGTAGTAGAGTGCTGGATTGAATACCAGGAACCTCCCCTTTGTAGTCAGAATACCTCCCGCGCTCGTGCCTGGGTTGGCTGTGCGGCCTGACACCTTCATCATTCAAGAACAGTGCGGGAAAGTGCACTTCTGGAATGTTAATGGATCTTCGAGTTGATTTCAAGCCATGACTTTTCTGAGCGATGCTCGGAACATGCGAAGGATATCCCTTCTCGTATCCTTTTATATCTTGTGAGTTTCAAAAGAAACTGTTTCAATTATACTGTATTGCAGTACGTTGCATTTCAACATCATGTTTTATTATGTTCAATTTCAAGTTCCTATATACTCATTGCATTGTATGTGTGCTTTGCTTTACTGAAATGAGTTCAAGTTCCTTCCTTTATATACTCATTGCTTTGTATGCGTGCATTGCTTTACTTACATGAGTTCAAGTTCCTATATACTCATTGCATTGTATGTGTGCTTTGCTTTACTGAAATGAGTTCAAGTTCCTTCCTTTATATACTCATTGCTTTGTATGCGCGCATTGCTTTACTTACATGAGTTCAAGTTCCTATATACACATTGCTTTGTATGCGTGCATTGCTTTACTAACATGTGTTCAATTACCTTTTATACACATTGCATTGCATGCGTGCCTTGCTTTACTTACATGTGTTCAATTACCCTTTATACACATTGCATTGTATGCGTGCTTTGCTTTACTGACATGTGTTCAATTACCTTTTATACACATTGCATTGCATGCGTGCTTTGCTTTACTTACATGTGTTCAATTACTTCCTATACACATTGCATTGTATGCGTGCACTGCTTCACTTACATGTGTTCGAAACTCTCTTCTCTATACACATTGCATTGTATGCGTGCTCTGCTTTACTACATGTGTTCAATTACAATTCTCTATACACATTGCATTGTATGCGTGCTCTGCTTTACTATATGTGTTCGATTACAATTTTCTATACACATTGCATGCGTTGTCACGCACTTTCGATTGCACTGTTATGGATGTTGCTAACAATGTCATACCTGTTAAGTTTGCTTTCTTTTCAGGCACGATATTGTATGTACGGTTCATTTGAAGCTGGCGTGACCAGACGAACCGGACAGGTATTGTACTCTCCGCGTGAAACGTAGCGAGAATCGCTTGATTCTCTCACATTCCCTCTGCCTTGTAGTGTAGTTGGTTTCGTCTTGGCTAGCTTAAAACTGTCACATGTGTGCTTCGTTACAGCTCTTCTTCATAAGTTATGCTAGGCTTCTTGCATTTTCAATTGCATTTTGCCCCTGCCTGTGGGCGCATATCTTGCTTGCCTTGTATGTTTGTCCAAGTCTTCGACCTTGTCAAAAATGGGTCGTCTTCGGGCTTTGACATTCACTCCCGTCATTATTATGACTGCCGAGTTCTGTCAAAGAGGGGCAACTGTAGACACCCTATTTTTGACCGTCCTCAAGACTTGGACGTCACCGCTTGAACACCCGGTGATTATCCATGTTTGTGTTTGTTTTGAGTTCCCGGAGGCCCCGGCTGCGCGCCGTGCCTCAGGATCTCTCAACCGGCTTGTTTTGTGCTTGGTTGTACACCAAGTACTTGTGTGTTTTTGCATTTGAGGGAAGGGGAAGGCTTGTTAGCCATCCCTAAAGCCCACCGGCTGGCCCACACCTCCACCGGCACTCCCTAGTGGCTATCGGCACTATTTTATCCAAATCCTTGGCCGGTCGGCACTATGTGTTGCCGACCGGCAGTGTTTTGTGCCGGTGACTGTTTTGGCTGGTCGGTGTGACCCCTTTGCACCCCCAGGGATGGTGCATGCCAGCTGTGACAGCTGGAGTACACCATCACCACTCCCCATGTCCGGGTTTGCACCCTTTGCACCCTTGAACCCCATAAACCTTCTAGAAGGTTGAACCCTTCGCCAAGCTTCTTGGAGAAGCTTGGCCAGCTGTCTTAGCTTCCCTTGGAAGCCAAGACCCTCTTGCACCTTTTGACCCCCCCTCTCTTTGCTTAGCCATTAAGTTAAGAGCCCTTTTGTTGCCTATATAAGCAAGCCTTCTCTCCCTTTGATGGGGGTTAGACATTTGAGGTCAAAAACCAGAGCTTATATCTGTATGTCTGTGTGATACACACTCTCTCTCTATATTTTCCCTCTTTCTCCTCTTGTGTGTGTGTTTTTAGCCCTAAAAGTGTAGTTTTACCTCATTTTTGCACCATTACACACACTATTACACCTTAGCTCGAGATTGGGAGGCTTGGAGGTTTGTTTTGTGTGATCTTGGACTGGTTTTGATCACTAGAGGAGGGCTGCTCCACCTGTTCTTCATTGGATCTTCAAGGGTAAACTTTTTGCTTTAATTTCCCCATTCTTGCAACTAGTTTCTACCCCTCTTGCTTTGAGTTTTTGGTTTTGTGTTTAACATAAAAAAAACCTTGTTTTTACTTGCTCAAGAACATTCATTAAGGTCACTTTTGTGTTTGAGTAAGAACTCACCCTCTTAGGCCTTGTTTTGGCCCTTTTATTGCCTTTTCTTTGAGCATTGGCTAACTTGGTGTTTTTGGACTTCTCACCACTGAAAACCAGTGGGTTTTCAGTGGTGAGGGAGATGGTTTTAAGTCTCAAATAGGGGAGGGACACCCCTCTCCCCCTTGTCCTTTGCTTGCCTTTGTATTTGGCCTAAAAGATAGCACATATGCATGGTTGGTTTTGGCTTCATTTCAGAGTTTTTTGGGTGTCTCTAGGTCATATTACATCTCTATTTTTGGTTGGTTTTGTGATCTTTAACATGCCTCTTATACTTGCTTTGTAATGCTTTATGTTGTCTAGAAAAGGGCCATGAGTTTAGGCCATGTTCCTTGCATGTATGAGCATGATTCCATGAAGATACTAGTGTTGTTTTGCCATGTTTAAGGTCTATTAGGCACTGATTTTGTCATGTTTGATGTGTTTGACATAGATGCTTTGCATTATGACTTGTTGGTCTTGGGTAGGTGATCCATGAATATGCATTGGTTAGGCCATTTAAGTGATTTGGAGTCCTTTAACATGCTATTTTAGACTCTAATCCATGCTCATATGTTTGTACTTGTCACCTCTTTCATGCTCTAAAGGTGTGTCCTTTTATGCCTAGGAATTGGCATTGTGTATGCTTGCATGATTTATGCATTTTGGGGCTGCCATATGTGGGTTTTGGGTGTCATTTTGCATGATAGAAGCCTGTTTTTGGTTGTTAGATGCATGCCATGAGTGGCCTTGATAATGGTAGTAAGGTACTCTCTTTGGTGCCCTTGGTTTTGGGCCTATCGCCTTGCATGCTTGCATGAGTTTTGGTCATCATTTTGGGCATGTTTTGCCACTATTTTAGGGAGGTTTGAGGGCTGTCCCATTGTAGCTTAGTCTACCATTGCATGTTTAGTATATGTGTGTTGCATGCTTAGTCAACATGGTCTTGACATAAGACAATCCTATTGCCTTAGATGTTCATGCTTGTATCACACTTTGCATTGTGCATGCTTAGTATTGTATACTTCCCATGATGTGTTACATAGCATTTGGCATGCCTTACACTTTTGTGTCATGTTGCATTGTTGATGCATGTTTGCATGGATTGCATTTCATTACTTGGTTTGGGGTGTCAAACCGAGTGTGGGAAATGAGGGGTGTTTGTACTCCAAGTGACAAAACACACCTCAATTCCCATGTCACTAAGGCCCTTGACTTTGGCATGATAGGGACTTAGTTATCATTGTTGTGTTGCATGCATTTTTACATTGAAATGCAACCTTGGTATCTTAGGCTATCATGCACCAAGGTGCACAATTGATAGCCCTAGAACCAAGAGCCATGTTTCCTTGAGTCCCATTCATGATAGGAAGCATTGGCCATGCATAAATATGCTCAAAAATCCATGCCATGCACTGCTGGTTTGCTGCTGCTGTCAAGCTGTCATCTGCAGGAACTTTCTGCCGACCGGCAGAACAAAGTGCCGACCGGCACACTTTTTGTGCCGATGAACTCTACAGGCAGCCGGTGATCATTGTAAGCGGCCGGTGGCCATTCCCTCTAGCCGGTGGGGTACTGCAGTTCATGTAGAAGGTATTCTGGGACTTTGGGAATTTTTGGAGAGGCAGGGCAGTAGAAACAGAAGCAACAGTGTCATGACATGGGTTTTCCGGGCAAGTCGGATTGAGCATGCATCATTCACGCGTATCCCGAGGCAGGGCTGAGGCCCCACTTTTTTTTTTTTTTTTGGTTTAATTTGATAATTAGAAATTTGTAATATTTATTCATTTATTCTTTGGACTGTATTATTATTTTGGTTCCTCCGAGTGAGGACGAACTTGTAATTAGTGTGGGTGAGTGTGTGCATGACTTCAACCCCCATTTCTTTCTTCCCTTTTATTTACCTGCTTTGATGGTTAGTATTAGGGCACGTTTATTTTAGCATACCTTATGCAATGCATGCGTGCATCCATGCATTTGTTGACATACATCAGGCTTGGCATATCATACAAACTGCATCGTACTTTCAATTCCAAATTGAATACGTGATAATTGTAGTATTTCACATGCCATGTCTAGGATAGCCGAGCCTGCCTAAATTACATCTTTGCATGTGTTGCATTAGACATTTCAGTATGCTTAGGTCCATGCATGGATTTCTAATAAGCTTCTGTTTTGGCTGGGAGTACTAGGTGAGTTTTTATGCTTTAGCATCCTCGCATGCGTGTGAATGTTGCCATAATAGCATGACTACCATGAGGCTAGCTGCTTATGTGATATAACTGCTTGAATGCCTGTCGGTGGAGGTCAAATTACTCAAATTGGGATAATGCATTAAAACTGTGAGTTTTAAGCCCACTAGATAGTGGCAAAACCATCTTTTCTAAAGCCCACTCGGGGGTGGCAAAACCTGCATTTTAGCCTACTTGCGAGTAGCAAATCATTTTCAAAACAAACATGCAATGTTTTGTTCCAATTTAGGCGATTTGGTCTATACTTGTTTGCTGTGCGCATAACGTAGTAATTCTAGGCTAATTAACCAGAATAAGAACATGTAATGTTTTCAAAATCGGATATCATGGTTAGTAGAGGCCGGTCTTCGGACCGGGCAAAAGGGGGTGCTCATAGCTGACCTTCCCCGATCGTACCCAAGCTCCCGAGCCAAGACCACTTTGGTGATGACGGACATGTGGCATTCGGCACCGAGTCAGGGTTTCCTAAATTTCCCATTTTAAAATATTTAGGTGGCGACTCTGTAATCTGGCAAAGCAGTCCATGTTTGACACTTCTTTTCAAAAAATCTGTTTTTCTCAAAATGATTTGCCAGAGTTGGACTCTTTGGTTCAGATTTAGAACCGTGACACAAATTGAGTCCGAGCTGTAGCGAGATCCCCCGCGGGCGTTGTTACACATATTTTTTGGTCTTATATCATTACCATGACTTGCATCCATTTTTGCATACATTAGGATTTGGCTCATCACACGCTACCATATGCCTTGAATTGATCCACATGTCATGTTAAGGAGCCGAATCCGATAGTTGCATTTTGTATGTATTGCATTAGTCACTTTGCATATTAGAACATGCATTTTTCTAACTATTATTTACTTTCCTTTGGCTTGCCTCGTGTGATGACTGAGTACATTATTCGTCATGTCCTCTTGGAGTTACGTTGGGTTTACGCTCGTTATAGTGTCGGGTTTTAATACGAAGTTTTGTTAACTGTTTGGGCTCGTTCTTGGAAAATTTTTCTCAAAATTCTCCTTCTTATTTATTTTAATCCCGAGATTCGCTTGTTTCGGAGAGTGCGAGGTTGGGTTTCGAGTGTCTCGAGTTGAGCCAAAAAAAAAAATTTCTTGGCTGGAGGACAGAGCTGTACGTGCGGGGCCTTGGGCCGCACGTGCGGGAGGTGAGGCCACACGTGCAGAAAACAGGGGAGGTCCAGGGTGCAACACTACAATATATGGAAGTGCGGGGGAAGAGTGCTGCACGTGCGGATGTGAGCACCACACGTGCGGAGGGAGTTGCCGTACGTACAGAAATGGGTGCCGCACGTGTGGGACGGATCTGAGTCCGAAATTTTGCTTTTTCTTTCTTCTTGGGCTAAGTGTATGTCACTTTTATACACCTCTTTCTCACTCTAGAATCATCTTTTGCTCCTCATTCTCTCTAAAAACCTCCACCAAACATCTTAAACTCTTGATTTCTTCCAATCCATTGGGATTTTGACCCTACATCCTTCACAAATCTTGGAGAGTTAAGCGAGGGCTTCGTTTTGTGCAGTGGAGATCAAGTTTTGACATCATTGATTTTGAGGGTTTCATCTCATTGTTCTTCAAACTTGAGGTAGGGATTTTTCTTAGAGTTATATTTGCATTTTTGCAAGAGTTTGTTGGTTTGGAACTCTTTTGAGAAGTATAGAAACTTTGATTTTTGGCTCATGTGTGTTGGTGATTTCTAAAAGTGGGTTTCTGTAATGTTTTCTAGAAAGCCTTGAGATTTTAGGTCATTTTGTTGTAGAGGAGCACTATTTTGAAATAATTTCTCTCAAAAATGAAGAGGAGACCTATGGTATGGAAACCCTAGAAATTTTTGGAAATATGGTGATGTTGTGAAATTAATCCTTAACAAATATTATGGCAATGTTAAATAAAAAGGGCCTCATGGATTATGATGAATGATCTGGTTTGAAATTTTTATTCAAAAAAAATGGATATATAGCCATGAAATGATTATATTGTTGAGAGAGTATGAAATGTGGAAATGTGTTATTCTTTGGATGGATATGAATGAATATATATAATTATCTTGTGAAATTGCATTGAAAAGAGGATTGGGAATTGTGATTACAATGGAAAAATTGTGTGGAAGAATTGAAAATGGAAGGGATGTTACATTGCATTGATAATTGTTGTATTAGCATTTCAATTCCTTTGTTTATGATAAATTTTGAAATTTGATTTGAAAACTTTTGCATTGAGAAAAGAATGTTGTGAAATAAGTTTTCAATGGAACTGCTTTGGGGAAAATACATTGGTAAGTCCGGATAGGGGGTGTAGATGAAATTGATAAAGTTGGCCTAAGTGCCCGAGGTGAAAGACCAAAAACACGCGCGGAGGAGGTACCACGTCCCTTCCGGCTAGTTACTGGTAAAGTGGGGTTTTGGTAGTGCTAGTTATGCCTACTTGCAGACACCAACCTAAGGATTACCTGAGTCGTATTTACCACCCCTTGAACTAAATTGATATATATATATTTTTTGAACTATTTAAAATTTCAAGATATCATTGAGCATGATGGCTTTTCAAAAGATGAAGATGTGATTTTATTTCAAAAAGGCATAGCATAGCATGTGCATTTCATTTCTTGAGACTTGTATAAAATGTATATACTTTGTTAAGAATTCCCTACTAGGCTTTATGCTCACCCTACGAGATTTGCTGCAGAAAAAGATGTGGTGATCCCGCCCAACTAAGGGCGTAGAAGTGTGTGTTGAGAGCACAAGGCTCTCGTTTTGTTGTGACTTTTTTTTGTAAGCCAATGGCTATATTTGTATGGGTTTGAGTAACTATTTTGTGTAACCGGGCTTAAGCCTTGGACTTTGAAGCCTTTGAGGCATTTATTTATTGTAATTGGATGTTCTACATGCTATAGATTCATGTGTTAAGAATCCTTGAATATGTACTTGCATGTGGGACTATTTTGTAAGAAACTCCTTGATCATATATGTAAGTATTGGATTATGATGACGGTTTATCATGAGGAACAGTGGTTGGTATTCTTGTATTGTGTGTATTTTTTTGGGGCGTTACAACTCGGTTGAGTACTAGGTGAGCATTTTTGCTTTAGCATATTGCATATATGTCCGTGTTTCCATATCAAGCATATTACCATGAGGTTAAGTGCATATTTGATATACCTCTTGAATGCTGATGAATGAATGTTATTTCGCTTAAATTGGGATGATTTCGATTAATGTATATATATGCTCACTTTTTCAAGTAGCACATATTCAAAATTCTTTCAAACAAACATCAAAATTAAAACATTCTAAAGTGGGAGAAATAGTCTATGCTTATGTGCCTCACATAGTAAGTTAGTATTAATAATCAGAACAAGAGCATATAATGTACATAAAAATCACAACATGATTAGTAGAGGTCGATCTTTGATTGGGTGAGTGGAGTGCTCAATTCATGACCTTCCCCTCTCATACCTAAGTTCCCGAGCCAAGACACTTTGATTATGACGGACAAGTAGCCTTTGGCACGAGTCATGGGTTTCTTAAATTTTTCAAAAATATTTTGGTGGCGATTCTGAATATTGTCAGTCCATTTTTGGCATTCTGATTGTAAATGGATTTTCCAAAGATTTGCCGGATTTAGACTCTCATTTGTGTGTTTTTTTTTTTTTTTTTTTTTTCCTGTTTCACATTGCACTTGTGAAACCAGATTCAGAATTACGAGAGTCCGAACTGTAAGGCCATCGTATCTGAGGAGACTAAACCCCTCCGAGGAGCACGAGAAACCAACTACAAGCCTCATTTGCTACTATCATTTCACATTTGTACTTATTATATATGCAAGCTGTAATGCATCTCACTTTTAAAGATGCATATCTATTTAGGTTTATTTTGGAAAGTTAGTGAAAAGACAATTTTTTAAATTTTTTTAGGTCATATTATTTTTTTTATTTTTTTACACGTTTTTTAAAAAAATAAAAAAATTAATTTTTAACTAACTTTCCAAAACAACCCTTAGCATAGGTTATTTTAGTACATTTTTTTAAATTTTATTTAGGTCATATTATTTCTTAATTTAAATGATATAATCTTTTTTATCACATTACACATTTTTCATAAAAATCAAAAATATATATTTATTTAGATTATTTAAAACATTAATATATAACTCTCGAAAAAACTCAAAAATATTATAAATTTAAAAAATTTATTTCGAATTTTATTCAAAAATATTAATTTATAATTCCTCGTTTGGCAACTCAATCTTTTAGCCTAAAAGTTAAAAAATCACTAAAAAAATTAAAAAGTCAACAACTTATACCAAAAAGTCAAAATTTCTTTTTCTCTTTACTTTTTGCACATTTTTTTCATAAAAGTCAAAAAGTTATCACAAATATATTAATTTTTTTTATTTCATATTTTAATCAAAAAAATCAAAAAATTACTAGAATAACATGTTCCTAATGAGGTTAAACTTAAATCCCATTTTACACCAATTCAATTTTCATCTCACAAATATATTATTTAAAAAAAATTGAAACAAATTGGCACAAACTTTGTGTAAAAAATATATAATTTTTTAATAACTTTTGTAACATGTTATCACAATAACAATATCCAACCACCACTTTATTAAGCGGTTGAAATATATATATATATATATAAATTTGAAATTTCAACCCTCATTTTACCTATTGCTAGGAATGGCAATCATTCAAAATCCTACATAATAGGCTCCTTTCTTAATTCCGATGTATTGAAAAACAGGGGGGGGAGAGAGGGGGTGTTATTTGAATACTAAGTTTTATTATTGGAAAAATATCAAAAGGGGGTTATTTTCAAAAAAAAAAAATTATTAAAAATCAATAAAAAAACTTTAAAACTTTATAATACTCGTGACAACCCAACCCGTATTGTGCTTAATTATGCATGTGATTATTTGTTTGATATGAATTTGCATATTTAATTATGTGATTTATGTGATTTTGGAATTATATATGTTACTTGTAGGAAAATCTATTGCAATTACAACTTTGAACTGAAAATTGAAAGCTGTAGAGGCGTCGGAAATCAAAATCGACTTCATATTTGTGTTTAGGATGATTTTTAGAACATACTGTGAAATTTTGTAAAATTACGATTCGTGATGAATTAATTGAGTTTAACTGGCCTAAAACCTAAACTAAGCTAATTTAAGTTCAATTAGCCAAAGTTATGGATGTATGTATATAGATGGTAAGACTTAAGTAAGTCTTGAGATCATTTTATATCAACAAAACATTTGCTAGAGGGAGTTAGAGGGAGAGAGAGAGAGAAAGAAGAGAACTCCTAGAGTTGAATAAGAGAAGCAAGAGGATTGAAAGATTAAGGGAAAAACTCAAGATTTGAGTTAAGGTATGAAAATCTATCTAGAATCAGGAGGAAATTGGAAATTTTAACCTATATGAGTTAGGGTTTTGGGTTGTGTGATTGTTTGAACTAAATTCAAGAAATTGAGCCTTGATCTCTTTAACTTTGTTTGATTTGAGTTCAATCTTGTGAATACTTTATGAAATAAACTCTCGATAGTTCATATCACAGATTTGTGTAAAGATCATCCATGTTTATATGTATTTTGAGCTTGATCGTGTAACTCTTGAATTTATGAAAAATATGAGACCTTGATTTTGACATTGAAGCAAGATTGATGTGTTTGAGTTGAAATTACACTTGAATAATGTTAGTTTATCATGTTTTTGAGTTAGTTTTGCATGAATTTGGGCTTGAAAAGGAGTATGAAAGATTACACTTTGTGCCATTTTCGGACTGGGCTAAATTACCCAGAACAGCGCGTGCAGCCAGGAGTCCTGCATGTACAGAACACAGGGTGAAACAAAGGCTCCGCTTCTGCTTTAATTGCATGTGCGGCTGCGGCACCTTCCGCACATGCAGTGAGAGGCTTCCGCACATGCAGAAAATAAGGGGAAAACCTGTTAATTTCTGTTAACTCTTTTGACTCTCTGAATCTGTTTGTGAGCATGTTTTAACCCTTCGCAATACCTAAAGATGAAAGGAAAACGAACGAATCGTAAAACGAATAAATAAAGGAAAAGGCTAAGAAATGAATGAATTGTTTACCGAATTCGTATATGTGTTATGTTGTGTAGGTCACCTGCCAGAAGGACCACCGCACGGCCAACATCACTATGAGTAATTGTATTATAAAGATATGTTCTTAATTAATTATTTTGATCCATAAACGGTGATTCATTCTGGAATTATGTTTTTATCGAAATGAATGAGTTTCATGAATGTTATATGACATATGCAGTATGGACCTAAGGTCATTCTGTTTATACTATGATATGTTTGGGCCCGAGGTCATTTTGTACCATGTGTGGGCCCGATGCCGTTCTGTTAATGATGTGATAATATATGATTGGACCTGAGGTTGTTCTGAATAGTTGTTAATGTGTGGGCCTGAGGCCGTTCCGTAATATGTGTTCATACGTTTGGGTTCGAGGCCGTTTTGTCATATGTGAGCCCGAGACCGTTTTGATATATGTGGGCCCAAAGCCATTTTGTCATATGTGGGCCCAAGACTGTTTTGATATATGTGGGCTCAAGACTGTTTTGTCATGTGTGGGCCTAAGGCCATCATGTTATATGTTGGGTGTGAGGCCATTCTATTATATGTTGGGTCTGAAGCCATTCCTTAATACGTTAGGCCTAAGGCCGTTCTATAAATGTGATTATGGATAATGTTGTGAAGAATGCAATTGTGGAAACATATTGTGTTCACATAATATGCTTTCTATTAATTCAAGATTATTCATTTGATTCTCTTTACTTTTCTATTGTTCATTGAGTGTCGCTAGGGCTGCAAACGAACCGAGTTGTTCATGAACAAACTCGAGTTCGGCTCGTTAAGGCTCGTTCGAACTCGGCTCGATTAATAAACGAGCCGAGCTCGAGCTTAAATTCCAAGCTCGATTAATAAATGAGCCGAGCTCGAGCTTAATACTGCTCGGCTCGAATAAGCTCGCGAGCTCAAAAATATAAATATAAATATTAATTTTTTATTTTTATATTTTAAAAATATATATATCGTATATCTTATATATATTATATATTTTAATAAAATATTAATATATTATATTATATTTATTAAATTCAAATATTTTAATTAGTCCATCAATGTTCCTTATTATTTTAATATAAAAACCATCCAAGGCTTGCTTTGGCTTTTCTTTCTTTGACGAGGTCAAAGACAACGCACCACTTTTATAGGCATTACCAGTGGTAGCTCCTTTCTCTTTAGGCGATGTGGGACTCTTTGACAGGGTCAACAAACAATGCACCACTTTTATAGGCATTACCACACAAAGCTCCTTCCTCTTTAGGCGATGTGGGACTCAAAGAGAGGATGAACATATTGTGCCAAACGACGTCGTTTGGCTCCTTTGTTGGAAGTCCCACATCGATTGGAAGATGCATTTTAAGGTGGACAAATTTCTATATAAGTGAGAGGGTTAGCTTGTTTTGGTCCTTGGTTCTCTCTTGGCTTGGCATGGCTTGGCTTAACGAGCCATCACGAGCCGAGCTCGAGTTTTATAAATTTTAGACGAGCCGAGCTCGAGCTAAGATGTTGTAGCTCGTTTCGAGCTCGAGCCGAGCTCGAACACCTTATAAATAAGTTGAGCCGAGCTCGAATATTGTAAAACTCGGCTCGGCTCGGCTCGGCTCGTTTGCAGTCCTAAGTGTCGCTCACTCTCTATGTTGTATGCATGTAGGTGATCAGCCTGGAGGTCAACCTTAGAGTCAATCTCAGGAAATTGCTTATGAGGACCTGTCATGTCGAAACTCCAAGATGGAGCTATTGTCTTTTGACTTTATGTCTATTTTAAGACTTTTGTCTGGTGTTTGTTATGTTGGTTTTGTGGATGTGTAATTTAATGTCTTGACTCCTTTGTATATAAGTATTTTATCTTGACCATTTAAGCACCGCTCAATGGACGTTATTTCTTAAATTTGCTTATGTTTAAAGTCCCATTATTAAAAACATTTGTTTTCTGTGTGAAGCCATAGGTAATCATGTAATTACGGGCCGGTTATGAGCCAAACTTTTAGGGACAGATTTGGGTCATGACAATACTATTAATTAAAGTTTTATAATTTTTTTTTTAAAACTACCATTTATCTGTATTTTCCCCTTTATTATATCCTCATTTGCTCTATCATTTAACATTTCTTCTTATTATGTTTGCAAGCGGTAATGAATCCCATTGTTAGGCAATTTTTTCTATCATAAGGCGAACAAATATGCTGATCTCCCTACAAACATGTGCAACAATGGCCTATTTTGAGAAGTGGGTTAAAAGTTGACTTGTTGACTTTTTGACTTTTTAACTTTTTTTTGACTTTTTGACTTTTTTATATGAGAGAAGAAGTGGGTTAAAAGCGAAGAAGTGGGTTAAAAGCTAAGAAGTGGCTTTTAACCCACTTTCCAAAATGAGCCAATATCACTGTTGATTTACATTTCTTTAAGTACCTTCTTGTATTGCTAATAAACTAGTGATAGACATCAAAGGAACTTCTTGTAATATACTTATTCAATTTTATAAGTTGTACCTTTTATCCCCCCCCCCCCCCAAAAAAAAAGAAAAAAAAAATCATAGTAAGAATAGGCTATATGAAACTTGCAAATATATATTAAAAATTGATGTGACACTTATCAAATTAGCTTATTGAATTTTATTTCTTAAATTTCTATACAGAGTGTAATTACAATCCATATATGTGCTAATCACCTCGTATTATTTGATCATTAATCAACACGTATTTAAATATTGGCTACTACAGGCCTACATATATATAACATGAACAAAAAGAAGACTATTTCTATAATAATAATAATAATTTTTTTATGATGGTTTCAAACTCAAAAATTGATTGAACTCCGTTAAAGATGCACCTTTAACCTTACCATTCATGATTAAGAGTAAAAACATTGTCAAATACAAATAGAGTCGTTATCTCACGGGTAATTATTTAGTAATCTCAGAGTATAGATATGTGATATTCTATAATATTATGGTTGGTGGAGAAGGTGGGTATGTAGGGTATTATATTGTGTGATTGAAGAACATGAGAGGACATATTGAATGATCATTGTTTAAGAAGTACAGACACGTAATACTCCAAGATTATTGAATAATTTCCCTTATCTCACTATATTTTTCCTCTCTCATAATGAAATCAAAAAAGTAAAGAAAGGAAGACAAGGCAGGCCCAGGCCCACACAATTCCGTGTGGGGTTACTAACTTTGTAATAATACTCTTTGCAAAAAGGGCCAGGCCGTCCGATACCCTTTTGTCCCTATTATCCATGGACACGCCCACCCAAACCCCTTTCTCCACGTAGCACTTCTTTGTTTCCTCTCTTTCTCTTAGTCATTTTTTTTAATTTTTTTTCTCAATTTCATTTAGAGGTATGCTAACATTTTTGACCTGTTACAATTCATGTGACTACACATTTTAGCAAATCCAATTAAAATGGAAAACGAAAGGAGTCGAGTCATGAGTACTGAATTGTTTAAATTTAATTTAAAATTTTAATGAGTTTGGAAATATATTAAAATTTGATTCGTTTATATAACAACTTGCTTTTAAATAAATTTTTAATAAACTAAATAAGGGTATATTAGTTTTACAATTTAAAAGCAATGTGTAAGTTAAACCCCTAAAGTAATGAAAAGGCACTAAAACATGTGTAACCATTGCCAATTGTGAGCAGTGAAAATATTTGGATGAAACATATGTACTTTTTTTATTTTAAATAACATTAACAATATTTTGAAATTTATTATTATTTTTTTTAAAATCAAATTTTCAATTTCATTTACAGATGTGCCACATAATACTCAACATTTTTTGCCTGTTAGAGTCCATATGATCTAAACATGTAGGAAAAGGAAGAGGACAGTATGAAGGGGCTGAATATGAAATGGGTCGGATCCAAGCCTTGGGCTAGCCCAATCCATTAAACTCAAGTCCTGAGGAGCCGGGTAAACAAATGAGCCAGCCAGTTAAGCCCAATTACATTATCAACAATCCACCCAAGTCCTCAAGTACTTTGGCCCAACTCGCAGTGGAAAGGCTAGTCCAGTCGCAGTACTGGACTGGGCCGAGCTGCAGGACTTAATCTATGGATCGAAACGATGGGCCGAGCCTATACAAAGATATCCTGCTGGGCTGACCCATCTCTATAAATAATCTCGCAGAGGGTCGAGCCGAGGCACAACGGTACCGAGCCAAAGAAACCTATTAGAGAAACGTAGCAGCTGTGAGTGCATGCATATGCAAGCTGCCACCTTAGTTGGTCCCATTCACCTAGAAATACAGAAATGGTTAACCAAGAGAATGTGGTTTATTATCAGTATGACTACAATGAGTATATACACCCCTTGTCAACTACCAGATGGTCCCCTACCTTGAGCAATGCTAAAGGAAACTTGGCAGCACCGAAACTCCATGAAACCATTTTGGGCAATAAGTAAGGAGTTCTATATAAACTACACTCACCTCACATTGAAGGTAACTAATCTAAGCTTAACCATACTCACTTAAACATAACTCTCTAGCACCTTCCATCTTCTCCGATCACTTACTCCCACATCGGAGGGGTTATCTAGCCAACTCCGGCCGGACAGCTTTAACGGCGCACATTGTTGTAGGGTCTCAATTCCTGGATAGTCTAATCAAGTGCGAAGCTTCGATCCACAATCATCTAGTGCGGTATTCGGTACGCCCAATTGGTATGGTGAATGTCGAAGGCTTCATTTCTGAGTTCTGCACTTGATTTTGGCGATGGGAATTGAGGACATTCCACCCTCGGCATTGACTCCACAAACGAAGAAGACAAAGGATAAAGGCTTGGCACTCTCGAATCTGTTGAGCATCGACTGCCCTTCGCTGGAGGTTCTTCTCACCATTTTCTATTAGAGAATGATTACAGAGATCGAATCATCGATTCCATGGGAATGGAGATACAAGAACTGAAAGCACAACTCAAAAGGGTGTTGGACGACCCGACAAAGAGGAGGACCGACGCAGAGCCCTCTCGTCTGCGCCAGAGGAGCCCATCTCGTGAACCACCAATGAACAAGGCCTCTAGAAATGAATCCGGGCAACAAGGCTAACCAATCCCGGTACAAAGTGAAGCAGCGAGCAGCCACACCCGTGGTTCACGCCAGAGAAGGGCTAAGAGGCAAAAAATAGCCAGCCAACAAACAGAGTATCCTCCTCAGGATCTCCGTACTTAGTTGATCGACAACAGACAAAATGAGCAACGGCGAGATCATCTTGATCATACTGTCCATCAGACAGAGCACCGAGCATTGGATCGGCTCGTCTTCTCTTCTTTCTCCCCAGAAATTGAAGCTATGAGACCCCCTAAGAAATTCACTCCACCAAAGTTCACGACATACGATGGGAAGTCAGACCCACTAACACATATCAGCCATTATTGGCAAATGATGTCCTTATAGAGTCGAGACAAGGCACTGATGTGCAAAGTCTTTCCATCCAACTTGGGAGAATCCGGACTTCGATGGTTCGATTATCTCCCCACCGAATCAATTTACAACTGGAAGCAGCTCTCTAAAGAGTTCTTGGCCAGATTCGTCTCCAACACTAAGATCCCAAAAGAGCCAGATACCATGTTCGGTCTCCGAAAGGAACAGGAGGAAACGTTGCGTAATTATGCTAGAAGTTATTGGGAGGAATATAATGATTTGGAGGAAAACGTTTGCAGTGAATAGATGGCTATAATGTCTTTTAAACACGGTTTGCGTCCGGAAAGCAAGCTGAGACAGTCACTTACCAAGCACCCAGCCACAACACTGAAGGATTTGCTTGCCAGGATTGAGTAGTACGCTTGCCTCGAAGATGATCAGATCCCTATTGAAGTGGCATCAACTGAGCAAACAGCTCGGAACAAAAGAAGAGCAAATCGAGGGGAACACCGAGTACTCGCAGTGAATGAAGTAGACAAGTCTAAATCCCATGAAGCAGTTATGACTGTATTCAAGGAACCAATTTATCGTATCATGGAAAAAATTAAGAGAGAGCCATTCTTTATGTGAAAACCCACATTTAATTATTCTTAAAAATAAAATAAAATAAAACAAAACAAACAAATAAATAAATAAATTAATTAATTAATTTTATCCAGAGTCTATCTGAAATGTATATTAGTGTAAAAGTTAGTTTTAAATTGACCCAATTCAATCACTAACAAAGACATTATTAAGAATAATAATTTTATGGATGTTCAATATTTGTTGTTTATAAATTATTTTAATTAGGATTCAATATGATAATTATTCTTACTAAATACCTTAGTTAAAAATCCTAGTGTATCAATTTTCAGAAACTCACACAAATACACACACACACACACACAAAAATCAAACCTTTGCAGATTTTGGTGGCAACTTTCCACATGTTGGTTTGCATGTTTGTTTAGGGAAGAAGAGCTCATTTTGCTCTTGGAATTGAGGGAAAGAGAGCTTAGAATGAAGAGAAAGAGAGAGAGAGAGAGAGAGAGAGAGAGAGAGAGAGAGAGACTCAAAGAAGTGACCTCTATATATTCATACCACACACAGTGTTTATACACACTGTGTTCGTAGACTAATTGGAAAAAAAAATAGAGGGAATTCTTGTGGAAGAAGAGGAGGAGGTTGAGGTTGCATATTTTCCTACCATTTCATTATTTCATTTCAATCCTACAACTAAGTAAGAAAACTCTCCCAACCCTCTCATTTTTTTTATTGTTGAAATTTTCAGATTTTATTCATATGATAAAATGACTAATTTATAAATATAAATTTTTATATATATGTATGTAAATTTTGTGATGTATATATCAAATATTTGAAGATATTGATAGTCTTAAAATCATGGTATTATTGTAAAAATTGGCTTGCGTGTGTAGTTCATACCATTATAGAGTGAATTGAAGAATTTATTTGGTCCTTGAATCTGCCAGAACATTTGTACGAATTTTTAGACAATTTTATACTGAAAATTTGAAGAATATTTCTTCTACAAAGTTGTTGATAATGATTTTTAGTTTATTCACAAAATTTTTAAAAAATTATGGAGTTTTGTACGAATTTATACAAATTTTTAACCAAATCTGAAGCTATAGGTAGATTTTATTATGTGTTTGAAAAATCATTAAAAATTTTATATTAAACCAAATATGGTAATTTCTAAGCAAAAAATGAAATTTGAGAAGTCTAGTTTCATAATAATTTTTTATATTATGGAATTGATTTATAAATTTAAGTATGAAATTAATTTAAGAAAATGTGATAAATCTGTGTCATGAACATTCTTGGAATTTTTAAGAATTATTTATAATTTATTTTTGGAAAATGATTTCTGAAAAATGACAATAACATGTTTATTGAGTATTATGTAGATTTATATGAATTTTAGAATTGTATAAGTAATTGATTTATAATTTTATTTGCAAGATATACATTCTAAAAATTTTGACAGATCAAGTAGGAATTAAAAAATTATCTCTTCAATTGTTTTTTTGGACTAAAATTTAATATTGTGCTAATCTAATCTTGTAGATTAAAAATCCATGCATGTGTGTGATTATGATTTATTTCTTCTTTTTGGTATCTACATTATTATTTCATACCATGGTTTAAATAAATTATTTATTTAAATTTTGTACATTTATTTACTATTGTGTGACATGTGTAATATTTTATGTTGGGAATTTTAATGAGTTGGTATAACATTATTGGTAATTAAATGTTGAATTATTGTGAATATCTCAACAAGTAAAGAAACACGAAATTTAACCAATGATACATTAAATTTTAAAAGTGATGGGATGAGCCCGATTTAGAATCTTGCGCAAGTGAATTGCGAACCCTAACATGGCACGGAAAGGTATTTCGGCTCTTATCGGTGTAGGTGATATAAGGTTGGCGGTGCGGGTGTCACAACATAGACCGTTCCCTTGGAGTAGACCGTGATATCACGACTCGGGTACGTAACCCTGGTACGTGGGCATCATTGGTAGTTACAGTAAATAACATTTAAATATTTGACCAAGGAGGAGTCAGAATTGCCCGTAGCCATTGCTTAGCAGTTGGGTGGAAATAGTACTCCGCGGGGAGTTACTTAAATTTATCCGATAAACTAAATCTATGAAAATTTAAAAGGAAAGGTGGGCATATTCCTTATGATGAAATACTGCTTCCATTTGTTATATTTTTTTAATTGATTTATTATTATCTATTGTTATTATTTCAACTGATAACATTCCTTTTATACTTACTAAATGTTACTTGTTATTTTGTTACTACACATTATTCATAAATTGTGAGTATTATTATCGGGGTAGGTATTTTCGGGTTGTAGTATCTTATTAAGCTCGTCGCTCACTGGCATTCCCGTTGCCCTAGCGTTTTATGCCAAGTACCGAAAAAACCGAAGGAAACACCGAGGCCTTGCAAGGCGACACTCAGCCTTGGTTAGCTTGAGGAGTGCCAAGTTCCACGAACTATTTTCTAAAATTTTTAGCTTTTCTCTAGTTTTCTTTTTATATTTGTGTCATTTCTTTTATGTACTAAGACTAAGTTGTGATGTAAGAACTTTAAATTCTGGGTTGTTAATTAATGGATGTTAGTAATATTGGTGGCAATGTTAATTTTAAATTCTAAATCTTATTATGATATCCTTAAATTTTGGGGCGTCACACTTTACTTGGCCACCAAAAATGTTGGGAGATCCAGCTCGGCGCAACCAAAAGCTCAAATGCACCTATCACCAAGACAGAGGGCATATGACTCAGAATTGCAGAGCGTTGAAACAACACCTGGAAGACTTGGTAGCTGCTGGGCACCTCCGAGACTACATTGATCAGGACAAAGTGGTGACCGAACAAGGGAACCCTCTATCAGAACCGAACATCGAGCATCCGCCTCGGTTGGTAATAAACGTAATTCATGGTACAACCAGCCACGAGCGCGAAGAGGCACTTCAAGAAGAAATTGCCAAAGCTGTGCAGATTTAACAAGTCATGTCAGTAGGGCCCGTGCCGAAAAAGAAACGAACAGTACCTAAGCTCGCTTTATGCACTATTTCATTTACTAGGAAGGATTTAGAAGGTATTCAACACCCACATACTGATGCATTGATTATAACTGTGGGAATTGAGAAACGATTTGATGTAAAACGAGTCCTGGTATATCAAGGTAACGCAGCAGATATATTGTATTACGATTTGTTCAGGAAGCTCTCTCTCTCTCTGAGCATCACCTCACCCCAGCGGTAGCTCCATTGGTTGGCTTCAATTCACAGATTGAATGGCCACTTGGCAAGATAGTGTTGCCAGTTGTGGCTGGGACAAAGACCCTACAGATAGAATTCCTGGTTATTAATACACCTTCTCCTTACAATGCCATACTAGGTCGTCCTTGGATTTATCAAATGGAAGCAGTCCTTTCAACCTACCACCAGCTCATCCGCTTTCCAACAGAACATGGAGTAGAGCAGATCTCAGGGGACCAAGTTGCATCAAAACATTGCTTCATGGCAGCCATGAAGGCTATACAACTCTGCAATCGGGTACAGACAGTTGAAGTAGCCGAATAGCCAGTCTTGGAGGATGTCAGAGGAACCCTAGTAGAGAAGATAGTAGAGGATTTGGAAAAAGTCATGGTGAAGGAAGATGACCCCGAAAAGAATTTCCTTATCGGTACCTCGCTAGGCACTGATGAGAAACTTCAGTAGTTGGATTTGCTGAGGGAAAATATGGAGGTATTCGCATGGTCAGCATATGATACTCCGGGGTTGAATCCAGATTTTGCTTGCCATAAACTCAACATCAATCCTTCCGCTCGGTCCATTGTGCAGAAAATTCGAAGATCCTTAGTTGAGCATACTGAAGCAGTAATTGCGGAGGTCGACAAGCTCCTAGCATCAGGGGCAATTCGAGAAATTCAGTACCCACAATGGCTATCCAACACAGTCGTAGTAAAAAAGAAGAACGGAAAATGGAGAGTTTGCGTTGACTTTACCTGCCTTAACAGAGCTTGTCCCAAGGATAGCTTTCCTTTTCCTCGTATTGATTAACTAGTAGATGAAACAACAGGACATGAGCGTATGAGCTTTCTGGACGCTTATAACAGCTATTACTAAATACCACTGTTTGGCCCAGATCAAGAGAAAACAGCATTTATTACTCCAAGAGGCACTTACTGCTATAAAGTAATAACATTCGGCCTCAAGAATGCCAAAGCAACTTACAAGCGAATGATCACTCGAATATTCAAGGAGCAACTCGGAAGGACTATGGAAGCTTACATAGATGACATGGTAGTGAAAAGCAAGCTTGCTATAAACCACCTCATAAACCTAAGAGAAGTTTCTAATATCCTGAAAAACCATCAACTTCGCCTCAATGTCTCGAAATGCGCTTTTGGGGTAGGAACAGGGAAGTTCTTGGGGTACATGGTGACTCACAGAGGAATTGAGGCAAATTCGAATCAAATCAAAGCAATGCAAGAGCTCGAAGTACCAAGAAAGGCTAAGGAGCTACAGAAGCTGGTCGAAATGGCAACCGCCCTAAATCAGTTCATTAGCAAGTCTTCAGATCGAATGAAGCCTTTCTTTCAGCTACTAAGGAAAACTGCTACATTCAAATGGGGTCCTGAATGTATTGATGCACTGCAAGGCCTCAAGAAGCATCTCAATACACCACCTCTCCTGTCCACTCCAGAACCAGGGGAAGAACTATACCTGTATCTAGCAGTTTCAAATCACGCCGTAAGCGTAGTACTGTTTCGCAAGGTTGAAAATGAACAGAGGCCGGTGTACTACGTTAACAAGACTCTCCTAGATGCCGAGACACGGTACCGACCCTTGGAGAAGCTGGCTTATGCACTACTTATCGCCTCAAGGAAGCTACAACATTATTTTCAGGGTCACACCATCAATGTCCTCACTGAATTCCCCCTCAGATTTGTCTTTAGCCGAGCTGATTTCTCTAGTTGAACAGCAAAATGAGCGGTTGAGCTTGGTGAGTTTGACATTCGATATCAACCCAGAATAGCAATCAAGGCCCAGGTCTTGGCGGATTTTGTTGCTAAATTCGCTCCCACCCAGAGTACAGAACATAAAAACTCCAGCTCGGTACCGGTGTCACGCACCACCGAACTAGGAAAGCAATGAACTTCAGAAGCATGGAAACTCTTCATGGGTAACATCTGGTGACTCTGAGTTGACGGATCATCCAATAACCAAGGCTCGGGGGGAAGGGTAGTACTTATATCCCCAGAAGGATTTATCTCGGAGCAAGCTCTTAGGCTTAGTTGGAAGGCTTCTAACAATGAAGCAGAATATGAAGCACTCTTAGCTGGTTTACACAGTGCCGAACACTTCAGTGCAGAACAACTCCTGGTTTTCAGTGATTCTCAATTAGTTGTCAACCAACTCACTAGGGTCTATGAAACACGAGACGAAAGAATGGCCATGTATGCAGATAGGGCAAGGGATCTACTTAAAAAATTCCAATCCATACGGGTCGAACGAATCAATTGGGACGGAAACAGTTACGCTGATGCTTTGGCCTGCCTCGGCTCATCAGTAGATGCCAAAGATGCTAGAAAAGTTTAGGTTTAGTTTGTGCCAGAACCAAGCATTACATCTCCAGTCCTCTGTAATAACCTAGAACCGAGTTGGATGCTTCCGATATTTGTTTTTCTGAAAACTGGCACTCTCCCCGAAGACAAGAAGGAAGCCAACAAAGTTCGACACAAATCAGCTCGATTTTGGGTCTCACCATCTGGGAAGCTATACTGACGCTCTTACCTCGGTCCTTATCTGTTATGCGTGCATCCAAATCTAGTCAAAAATATTCTTTACGAAATTCACGACGAGATTTGTGGATGCCACGTTGGTGGAAGGTCATTGGCACACCGAGCCCTCACTCATGGGTACTAGTGGCCAAGAATGCAGCAAGATGCACAGCAGTATGTTTAGAAGCGTGACAAGTGTCAGAGGTTTGCTCCACTAGTTCATCAGCCAATCAAAACTCTTACTCCACTCACTAGCCCGTGGCCTTTTGCCCACTGGGGTCTAGATATCGTTAGACCTTTGGCACTAGGCACTGGGAATAGATGAATCTTCATTGCTGTAACCGACTATTTCACCAAGTGGGTTGAATTTGAAGCACTGGCAAGCATCAAAGAAGCAGACACAAAGCGGTTTGTCATGAGGAACGTCGTGGTCCGTTTTGGCATCCCGCGGGTACTAATTGCAGACAATGGACACAGTTTGATGGAAAGATCTTCAGGAAATTTTATACCGACCTCAGGATCGAATATCGGAACTCCTCTTCGAGCTACCCACAGAGTAATGGGCAGGCAGAAGCGTCGAACAAAACCATCATCAACGGAGTAAAGAAGCAGCTTAAAAGTGCAAAAGGGAAGTCGGTTGAAGAGTTACCCCACGTGTTATGGGCCTACCGAACCACTGCACGACGCTTAACGGGGGAAATACCCTACTCCCTAACTTACAGAATGGAGGTTGTTATTCCACTTGAAGTTGGCCTCCCACCATCCGATTAGAACTGTTTGAAAATGCAGTAATGAGGAAGCTATTGCACATGCACTGGATATGGCAGAAGGTCGAAGAGAAGCAACACTAATCAGACTTGTAGCCTATCAGCAGCAGCTCATAAAGAGTTTCAACCAAAAATTTTTCCCAAGGCAATTCACACCTGGGGAACTGGTTTTGAGGAAAGTCATAGATCACAAAAGGGTGCCTGGTGAAGGGAAATTAGGACCTAACTGGGAAGGTCCATATAAGGTTACAGTCGTTGCTGGAAATGGAGCATACTACTTGGAGGATATCAAGGGGAAGGCCATACCTCGGCCCTGGAATCTAGCAAACCTCAAAAAGTACTATCAATAGACTAAATCCCACAATTATCTATCAAGTGTAAAAGCATTTATCTTTTGCTTAATGAAAATGTCCCCCCTCCTTTTTCTTTGAACTTCTGTTTCCAAGCACTTGTACAGCTTTGTGGTCAGAACAGATTATTGCTTAACTTGGACTTTATAACCTAAGCCCTAGAGGCATATTTCAAAATAAACAAATTTAGCTTTGGTGTTTACCAAACGGAATTAGCTTTGGTGTTTACGAAAAGGATTTAGCTTTGGTTTTAACCAGATGGAAAAAGTTTCGAAACGATCGAACGAAATTTAGTTTTGGTCCGCACTCAAACATGCCAAGTGGGATTGCTTGGTAGAGTTATGTTTGGCCACCAAAATGGATCTTAGCCAAGTGGAACTGCTTGGTGGAAACCTCCCTAACAATTTTTTTGATGCCTAATTCTTTTTCTTGGCAGTCACAGAATTTCTTAAGTATTATCACATCAACACCTCAGTACTGCTGCACCCAAACAAAGTTGGGACAGACTTGGATAAATCCTTCAAAGATCAAACTTTCAACAGTAGTCTTACTCAGCTCCAGGCAGGGGCAAACAATTGTTTTCTTGGTACCAACCTGGACCTGAGTATGATATCTTTCCTATGCATCTTTTTGTCCCATTCAATGGCGCTTATGCTATTACAATCAACTTCAACTTAAGCACCTCCCAGAGAGTGAATTCTTCAGTACCAATCTTGCTTAGCACCAGGTGGGGGCAAATAATTGTTTTTCCTGAAGTCAACCTAGACCTAAGTAAATTACTCTCATTCAATTACAAAGATTAGTGCAACCATGAAGACCGAGCATCTATTCGGCCCCGTGGACCCAACAGTGCTCGGCAGGGGGCAAACAATATGAACAACGCAAGTATGAATGAAAAACATATCAGACTGCAATATCAGAAGTGAAATTCTATCAAAGGCACAGTTGGCCCCACAAAACAGTAGCAAGAAGAAAGAGAAATTGTCTTGACCAACTCAAGGGGGCAACTCATCAGGAAGACCGAGCCCCAGTACAGTAGAAAACTACAAAAAAAAAAAAAAAAAGAGAGAGAGAAAAAGAAAAATGTAAAAAGAAAAACTTCAAATCGTTCCAAAGGTCACTTCAACTTTCGTCAGCATGAGGAATTTCAAGAGTAGCATCCACAATCTTATCCGAGCCATCTTGGGGAGGAAAAGTAGAGGTAGCCCCAACCTCCTGAGAAGTAGAAGTCTCCTTAACCACATCTCCCACAGCTTCAATTTCCAGGGTTTCACCTCCTTCAATGTTCACCATCTCATAGGCAGTATCGCTCTCTAGAGTCTTGGTTACAAAATCAGGTCCTGGGGAAATTTTAACTAAAAGAACAGCAAGGGTAGCAGCAACCTTCGGACCCAAGGACTTTGAGGGAACAGGAATATCTTGAAACAAAGGAGACCCTTCAGGAATTTGAGCAGCGGCTAGAGCACTTGTCTAGCTCTTCAGAAAAAGCTTATCTCGCAATACCAGTACCTCTTCTTTGTAAGCGGCCCCAACTTCATCCTAACCTTGCTGCTAGTACTTAGCCTCCAAAGCGGAACGTTCAACGACCATCACCGCAATAACTACCTCCAACTCAACCACCTTCCCTTCAAGTTAGGCCTGGACCCTAATGGCAGCTTCCTTGGACTTCTTAGCCAAGGTGATAACCTTGCTCAGACGAAATACCTCCCTTTCAAAAGTCCTGCGTCCTTCATTCTCGGCTTCCAAATTCACTGCTAGTCTTTCAGTATTCGTGGCAACCTTTAATGCGGCCTTCTCCAGTTCCTCACCTCCAGTGATTGACAAATGCATCCTCTGAATACACTACAGCAGATAACAAGATATTAAAAGAAAGCAAGCAGTAAAAGAACACCAAAAGAATCCAAAAACACTTGCAATAGTCATCATTTGAAGGGTCCCCTTTAGAATCGGAATATCACGAGGCCCGTTGTGATCTGCCATGTCTACTGGCATTAGCAAAGTCTTGGTCAGGTCAAAAGCAAAGTCCCCAGAAGCAACAACTGAATCAGAAGTAAAAATGGCGGCTCCCACTTTTCAAACGACTCATCCGCAACAGGATCTTCAGAAGCTTCTCCAATTACCGCTTTGTCAATCTCCCTCCTCCTCTTCTTCGCCCTTGTAGCAACTAAGGCAGAGGGTTCGGCAGCAGCAGCATGAGGGCCAGAGGCCTCTATCTCCAACTTCACGTCCATAAGGCTCTTCAGTTCGGCCTTAATCAAAGGAGCTCCCAAAACATCAGAAGAGCCAAATGCCTCCGCTTCCAAGTCCACTAGCACTCTCTTTTTTGACATTGACCCACCCCCTATCAAACTGGGAGCATGAGAAGGTGTCCTCTCAGATGGCAAGCTCTGGCGTCGGCGGCGGTTCGTGACCAGAGGGGTAAGGGATGTGTCAATTTCAGTATCAGAATCCAAAAGAGACACAGCAAGCCTTGCTTTGTTCGGAATGGTGGAACGATAAGTCGCCTGGTAGTCCAGCAGTTCAGGCATAGACCTCTTCTTATACCTCAAAACAGCCGTGGTGGCCTCGGCATTCTCTCGATTTTGCCTGCGCTGAAACCGGGAAGCTTTTGCAGAAATAAGGAACAACGTTAAAACAACATTCAAAACAAGGCAAAAATACAGAAATACTAGAAGGAATGACTCGGACCTGGGTAGCCATCCTTTTGGGGCATCCGTTCAGATTGGAACTCAGTCCGAACAGGAAATTCCCAATTACCACCGACTTGCAAAAAATCGTCATTGTGTTTGTACGAATTAGGTAAGCCAGTTACAAGATGACAAACGGCCTAGCGAACACAAAGATAATAAGTGCTATGACCCTTGTTGTGTGAAAGGGTATAGCAACCCAAAATGTTCGAGATGTCCAAGTTCAAACCCAACCTCCTATTAAGAGCGGAGACAACTCGAAACAAATTGACAGACACCTACATAGGGGTAAGCTGAACTTGGTGTAAGAAACGGCGTACCAAGGGATCAAGGGGAAATCAGACCCTTCTTTCAACAATGGCAGTGACGGGGAAAACAATAGTACTTCTAGTACCCATGCGCTTGGCGTCAACCTTTGCCGATGAAAAGGTCACATCGTCGGGGATACCATAGTCTCGGTGAACCGAGGCCATTGCCTCAGGGGTATCCACTGATGATCAAAATTTCCCTATTATCCAGAGCTAGTAGGGCGAAGACAAAACTCAAACTAAGCAAGGAGTAGAACTAGATGCCGGAAACAATGGCGCAAGGGCCAAAGAGGGCGACCAAGATGGAAAAGTAGAAGAAAAGATAAATTTCAGGGGAACTTATAGAGATTAAAATAGCAGTGACAAGTAGAGAGCCTTGAAACGAGAATGAGAATGGCAGCAACAATGGCAAAGGAACGTCTGAGCAGAGTATCGTCGGAACCAAGGCAGAGAAACCAAAAGGGTTTTGGACTTTCTAAAGTTTGGAGATAGACGCAGGGGTTTGAATTGACACCTCCAGAGCATTTATTGCGCTCAACCGGCGCGAAGGTACACAATCATGCCCATCTATGTGGAATTGGCACACTATCTCTGTGCATTAGTACCATGCCGCTACGTGTCATTATAGGAAGACACAAACAGGAAGTGTGTGTCAGGATTGAACCGTCACCAAGGCCAAACTAGGGCAGATCCGAAATGACGTGACGCTTGGAGTGCAGAGCAGTAGCTCCCCTTAAAGGGAACCTTAGTGCGAGCTAGGGGGCAAATGAAAGGGGCTAAATATGAAAAAGGTTGGATCCAAGCCTTGGGCCGACCCAAGCCATTAAACTCAAGTCCAGAAGAGCTGGGTAAACAAATGAGCTAGCCAGTTAAGCCCAATTACATCATCAACAATCCACCCAAGTCCTTAAGCACTTGGGCCCAACTCGTAGTAGAAAGGCTAATCCAGCCGTGATACTGGACTGGGCCGAGCTGCAGGACTTAATCTATGGATCGAAATGATGGGCCAAACCCATCACCAAAGACCAAAGTGAGCCGAGCCTATACAAAGATATCCTGCTGGGCCGGCCCATCTATACAAATAATCTCGCAGAGGGCAAGCTCAAGCACAATGGTACCGAGCCAAAGGAACCTATTAGAGAAACATGGAAATTGTGAGTGCATGTATGTGCAAGCTGCCACCTCAGCTGGTCCCCTTCACCTAGAAATACGGAAATGGTTAACCAAGAGAATGTGGTTTGTTATCAGCATGACTACAATGAGTATATACACCCTTTGTCAACTATCAAATGGTTCCCTACCTTGAGCAATGCCAAAGGAAACTTGGCAGCACCGAAGCTCCATGAAACCATCTTGGACAACAAGCAAGGAGTTCTATATAAACTAGACTCACCTCACATTGAAGGTAACTGATCTAAGCTTAACCATACTTACTTAAACACAACTCTCTACACTTAGAGAGCACCTTCCATCTTCTCCGATCACTTACACCCATACCAAAGGGGTTATCCGGCCAACTCCGGCTAGGCAGCTCTAACGGTGCTCATTGTTATAGGGTCTCAATTCTTGGATAGTCCAATCAAGTGTGGAGCTCTGATCCACAATCATCTAGTGCAGTATTTGATAGCCTTGGAGGCATTTATTTATTGTAATTGAATGTTCTACATGCTATAGATTCATGTGTTAAGAATCCTTGAATATGTAGTCGCATGTGGGACTATTTTGTAAGAAACTCCTTCATCATGTAATGTAAGTATTGGAGATGTATTATGGTTTGTCATGAGGAACAGTGGTTGGTGTTCTTGTATTGTGTGTATTTTTTTGGGGCGTTACGCATCGGTTGAGTACTAGATGAGCATTTTTGCTTTAGCATATTGCATATATGTCCGTGTTGCCATATTAAGCATATTACCATGAAGTTAAGTGCTTATTTGATATACCTCTTGAATGCCGGTGGATGAATGCTATTTCGCTTAAATTGGGATGATTTCGATTAATGTACATATGAGCTCATTTTTCCAAGTAGCACATATTCAAAATTCTTTCAAACAAACATGAAATCAAAACATTCTAAAGTGGGAGAAATAGTCTATGCTTGTGTGCCTCATATAGTAAGTTAGCATTAATAATCAAAACAAGAGCATATAATGTACATAAAAATCACATCATGATTAGTAGAGGTCGATTTTTGATCGGTTGAGTGGGGTGCTCAATTCATGATGTTCCCGTCTCATACCTAAGTTCCCGAGCCAAGACACTTTGGTTATGATGAACAAGTGGCCTTTGGCACGAGTCACGAGTTTCCTAAATTTTTCAAAAATATTTAGGTGGTGATACTGAATATTGCCAGTCCATTTTTGGCATTTCTGATTGTAAATGAATTTTCCAAAGATTTGCCGGATTTAGACTCTCATTTTTTTTTTTTTTTCTATTTCACATTGCACTTGTGAAACTATATTCAGAATCACGAGAGTCCGAACTGTAGGACTATCGTATCCGAGGAGACTAAACCCTTCCGATGAGTACGAGAAACCAACTACAAGCCTCATTTGCTACTATCATTTCACATTTGTACTTATTATATATGCAAGCTGTAATGCATCTCACTTTTAAAGATGCATATTTATTTAGGTTTATTTTGGAAAATTAGTGAAAAGACAAATTTTTAATTTTTTTTAGGTTGTATTATTTTTTTTTATTTTTTTACACGTTTAAAAAAAATTAAAAAAAAACTTTTAACTAACTTCCCAAAACAACCCTTAGCATAGGTTATTGTAGTACATTTTTTTAATTTTTTTATTTTATTTAGGTCATATTATTTCTTATTTTGAATCATATCATCTTTTTATCACATTACACATTTTTCATAAAAATCAAAAATATATATTTATTTAGATTATTTCAAACATTAATATATAACTCTCGAAAAAACTCAAAAATATTATAAATTTAAAAATTTATTTCAAATTTTATTAAAAAATATTAATTTATAATTCCTCGTTTGGCAACACAATCTTTTAGCCTAAAAGTTAAAAAATCACTAAAAAAATTAAAAGCCGACAATCTATACTAAAAAGTCAAAGATTTCTTTTTCTCTTTACTTTTTACATATTTTTTTTATAAAAAGTCAAAAAGTTATCACAAGCATATTTAATTTTTTTAATTTTTTAATTTTTTAATTTTTTTTAATCATATCATCTTTTAACATTTTTTTAATTTTTTTATTTCATATTTTAATCAAAAAATCAAAAAGTTACTAAAATAACATGTTTCCAAACGAGATTATACTTAAATTTCATTTTATACCAAATCAATTTTCATCGAACAAATATATTATTTAAAAAAAATTGAAACAAATTGACACAAACTTTGTGCAAAAAATATATAATTTTTTTTTATAACTTCTGTAACATGTTATCACAATAACAATCCAGACCACCACTTTATTAAGCGGTTGAAATATATATATGCAAATTTAAATTTCAACCCACATTTTGCCTATTGCTAGGAATGGCAATCATTCAAAATCCTACATAATAGGCTACTTTCTAAATTCCGATGAATTGAAAAATAGGGGAGCAATCATTCAAAATCCTACATAATAGGCTCCTTTCTTAATTCCGGTGTATCGAAAACAGGGGGGAGAGGGGTGGTGTTATTTGTATACTAAATTTTATTATTGGAAAAATATCAAAAGAGGGTTTTTTTTTTAAAAAAAAAAGTTATTAAAAATCAAAAAAAAAAAAATTTAAAACTTTATAATACTTGTGATAACGCAATCCGTATTGTACTTAATTAAGCATGTGATTATATGTTTGATATGAATTTACATATTTAATTATGTGATTTATGTGATTTTGAAATTATATATGCTACTTGCAGGAAATCTGTTGCAATTACAATTATGAACTGAAAATTGAAAGCCGTAGAAGCGCCAGAAATCAAAATCGACTTCATATCTGTGTTTTGGATGATTTTTAGAATCTACTATGAAATTTTGTAAAATTACGATTCGTGATGAATTAATTGAGTTTAATTAGCCTAAAACCTAAACTAAGCTAATTTAAGTTCAATTAGCCAAAGTTATGGATGTATGTATATAGATGGTAAGACTTGAGTAAGTCTTGAGATCATTTTATATCAACAAAACATTTGCTAGAGGGAGTTAGAGAGAGAGAAAGAAGAGAACTCCTAGAGTTGAAGAAGAGAAGCAAGAAAGATTGAAAGATTCAAGGGAAAAGCTCAAGATTTGAGCTAAGGTATGAAAATCTATCTAGAATCAAGAGGAAATTGAAAATTTTAACCTATATGAGTTAGGGTTTTGGGTTGTGTGATTGTTTGAACTAAATTCAAGAAATTGAGCCTTGATCTCTTTAACTTTGTTTGATTTGAGTTCAATCTTGTGAATACTTTATGAAATAAGCTCTCGATAGTTCATATCACAGATTTGTGTAAAGATCATCCATGTTTATATGTATTTTGAGCTTGATCATGTACTCTTGAATTTATGGAAAATATGAGACCTTGATTTTGACATTGAAGCAAGATTGATGTGTTTGAGTTGAAATTACACTTGAATAATGTTAGTTTATCGTGTTTTTGAGTTAGTTTTGCATGAATTTGGGCTTGAAAAGGAGTATGAAAGATCACACTTTGTGCCATTTTCGGACTGGGCTAAATTACCTAGAACTACACGTGCGGCCAGGAGTCCTGCACGTGCGGAACACAGGGTGAAACAATGGCTCCGCTTCTACTTTAATTGCACGTGCGGTTGCGGCACCTTCCGCACGTGCGGTGAGGGGCTTCTGCACGTACAGAAAACAAGGGGAAATCCTGTCAATTTCTGTTAACTCTTCCAACTCTCTGAATCTGTTTGTGAGCATGTTTTGACCCTTCGCAATGCCTAAAGCTGAACGGAAAACGAATGAATAGTAAAATAAATAAATAAAGGAAAAGGCTAAGAAATGAATGAATTGTTTACCGAATTCGTATATGTGTTATGTTGCGTAAGTCACCTGCCAGAAGGACCACCGCACGGTCAACATCACTGTGAGTAATAGTATTGTAAAGATATGTTCTTAATTAATTATTTTGATCCATGAATGGTGATTCATTTCCGGAATTGTGTTTTGATCGAAATGAATGAGTTTTATGAATGTTATATAACATATGCAATGTGGACCTAAGGTCGTTATATGTTTGGGCCTGAGCCGTTTTGTACCATGTGTAGGCTCGATGCCGTTTTGTTAATGATATGATAATATATGATTGGACCTGAGGTTATTCTGAATAGTTGTTAATGTGTGGACCTGAGGCTGATCCATAATATGTGTTCATACGTTTGGATCCGAGGCTGTTTTGTCATATGTGAGCCCGAGGCCGTTTTGATATATGTGGGCCTGAATCCGTTTTGTCATATATGGCCCCGAGTCCGTTTTGATATATGTGGGCTCGAGACCGTTTTGTCATATGTGGGCCCAAGGCCATTCTGTTCTATGTTGGGCATGAGGCCATTCTGTTATATGTTGGGCCTGAAGCCGTTCCTTAATATGTTAGGCCTAAGGTCGTTTTGTAAATGTGATTATGGATAATGTTGTGAAGGATGCAATTGTGGAAACGCATTGTGTTCATATAATATGCTTTCTATTAATTCAAGATTATTCATTTGATTCTCTTTACTTTACTATTGTTTATTGCGTGTCGCTCACTCTTTATGTTGTATGTATGTAGGTGATCAGCCTGGATGTCAACCTTAGAGTCAGCCTCAGGAAATTGCTTATGAGGACCTGTCATGTCGAAACTCCAAGATGGAGCTGTTGTCTTTTGACTTTATGTCTATGTTAAGACTTTTGTCTGGTGTTTGTTATGTTGGTTTTGTGGATGTGTAATTTAATGTCTTGACTCCTTTGTATATAAGTATTTTATCTTGACCATTTAAGTACCGCTCAATGGACGTTATTTCTTAAATTTGCTTCCGCTTAAGGTCCCACTATTAAAAACATTTGTTTTCTATATGAAGCCGTAGGTAATCGTGTGATTACTGGCTAATTATGAGCCAAACTTTTAGGGACAGATTTGGGTCATGACAATACTATTAATTAAAGTTTTATAATTTTTTTTAAAACTACCATTTATCTATATTTTCCCTATTATATCCTCATTTGCTCTATCATTTAACATTTCTTCTTATTATGTTTGCAAGCGGTAATTGTTGGGCAATTTTTTCTATCGCAAGGCGAACAAATATAACAATGGCCTATTTTAAGAAGTGGGTTAAAAGTTGACTTTTTGACTTTTTTTGATTTTTTGATTTTTTATGTGAGAGGGGAAGTGCGTTAAAAGCTAATAAGTGGCTTTTAACCCACTTCCCAAAATTAGCCAATATCACTGTTGATTTTCATTTCTTTAAGTACCTTCTTGTATTACTAATAAACTAGTGACAGACATCAAAGGAACTTCTTGTAATATACGTATTCAATTTTATAAGTTGTACCTTTTATCCCTCCCCCCCCCCCCCCAAAAAAAATCATAATAAGAATAGGCTATATGAAACTTGCAAATATATATTAAAATTTGATGTGACACTTGTCAAATTAGTTTATTGAATTTTATTTCTTAAATTTCTATACAGAGTGTAATTACAATCCATATATGTGTTAAACACCTTGTATTATTTGATCATTAATCAACACATATTTAAATATTGGCTACTACAAGCCTACATATATATAACATGAACAAAAAAAAGACTCTTTTCTATAATAATAATAATACATATATATTTTTTTATGATGGTTTCAAACTCAAAGTGCACCTTTAACCTTACCATTCATGATTAAGAGTAAAAACATTGTCAATTACAAATAGAGTCATTATTTCACTATATTTTTCTCTCTCATAATGAAATGGAAAGAGTAAAGAAAGGAAGACAAGGCAGGCCAAGGCCCACACAATTCCGTGTCTAATAATACTCTTTTCAGAAAGGGCCGGGCCGTCCGGTACCCTTTTGTCCCTATCATCCATGCCCACCCAACCCCCTCTCTCCATGTAGCACTTCTTTGTTTCCTCTCTCTCTCAATCATTTTTAAAAAATTTTTTTTTTCTCAATTTCATTTAGAGGTAAGCTAACATTTTTGACCTGTTACAGTTCATGTGACTACACATTGTTGCAAATCCAATTAAAATGGAAAACGAAAGGAGCCGAGTCACGAGTACTAAATTGTTTAAGTTTAATTTAAAGCTTTAATGAGTTTGGAAATATATTAAAATTTAATTTGTTTATATAACTTGATTTTAAATAAATTTTTAATAAACTAAATAGGGGTACATTAGTTTTACAATTTTAAAAGCAATGTGTAAGTTAAACCCCTAAAGTAATGAAAATGCACTAAAACATATGTGACCATTGCCAATTGTGAGCAGTGAAAATATTTGGATGAAACATATATACATTTTGAAATTTATTATTATTATTTTTAAATCAAATTTTCAATTTCATTTAGAGATGTGCCACATGATACTCAACATTTTTTGCCTGTTGGAGTCCATCTGATCTAAACACGTAGGAAAAGGAAGAGGAAAGTAGAAGCCTTAAAATAAAGAATTGTGCATGTATAGCTGTTGGCTTTTTGGCTTTCGAAGGGTATTTTTGTAAATGCGAGCGTGCCAGCAAGGATCAATCAGTCCTTACAGAAATTATAATTGCCAACCAATTATCAGACGATTGTGTTTTAGTTCTTTCAGCCTCAATGAAGATGACTTTTACTGGTGGCTTGACTTAGGAGAAATTAAGAGAAATAACAGTTAATATGAAGAATAATAGAAGTATTTCATTAAAATGAACACTTACAATGGTCCAAACTCAGCCTCGGAGAGGTTTACAACAGCAATCTACTTAAATCTACTTGAAACTACTCCTATGAATGAAGTGCAGTGCAGGTATTTAAAGTGCAGGAATGTAAAGAACAGGTATTTAAAGTACAGGAAAGGTAAAGACTGGAAATGTAAAAACTGGAAAAGAAAATATGTAAAGTAAGACTGGTTTGTATGATCTGAGTCTGGGGGTTTTTTTCTGGAGGCTTCCCTGCTATTTATACTCGTCAAGGATGACCTTCGAACTGCACTTCGAACCGTCGAACTGCTCCTCCATGATCGCTGATCATGCTGCCTTAGAAGTAGTTCCACTACGCCATCACTTGCAGTTGAGCTTCCCTCCTGTATTTGAATTTGAATATGGGTAACTGTTGAAGCCACGTCACCTTGCATCTCTTTACTGATCTAGTGCTACTCAGATCACGTGAGAACCAAAATTCATCGCCACGTGTACGATTAGGATTGAAGATTTGAATTATCTTCCCATAATACCCTTATTCTGCCACGTGTCGAATTGTAACTGGCTTTTACAAAATATGTAGCCAACATTACCCCCCGCACTAATATATCCAATACTTGGTGATATTAGTGGATCAAAGCCTTTCCTGCGCTTTTTGAAACGTGCATGGAGTCTAAATTCTGGAAACATAACCGTCACCGTGATCATTTGCATTAACTCTCCTCCAATTTGTCGAACATCCCAATGCCTTAGTATTCTAACAGACTATGGCTAAATCAACTTCCCTTTCTATTGATCAAGCATACGAAGAGCCATTGAGTAATGCTGCTTCCCCTCGAAAGAACCTCCACGCATTCATTCGCCACCTTTACCCGCCTTTCTATATTCAGGTCATGGGAGCCTTTGCAAATTACCAACCTTTGGACTACGAACACATTATCCTTAATCCTTCGATTCAGCAAGTTGCAGACACAGATACAAGAAGTTCTTCCTCTAACTCCCCCTTGTACCTCAAACAAACTGCTCTCAAACCTTTGATTTGGCAAATTGCAAATATGGACTTGGGAAACTCTTCTTCACAAACCTCTGCATGGGATGAAGCTATAACTTCTTCATCTTCTGGGGCTTCTGGCTGGACAAGCTGGTCAACCCCCGAGACTTATGATTTGAGGGAACGAATCAACCATCATTTTGTTGAGTTCACTGACCCTTTGGAGTTTCCTTCCTACGCTCAAAGTTCAGTGGTCCTACCCTACGTGCCCATTGACCATCGACGTAGTTTGGAAGAGAATCTGCTTGTGGCATGGTATACCTCTTCCATGCCTATAAAGATAATGTACACTGCCTGGCGTCTGGAAGAAACACAAGGGTACAGCCCTTCATTCTTAGCCAAGAAGGCGAAGATTTGCTCTTCTGACTGGCTTGATTACATTAATGCCTTTGTTCCTTCCGCTCCCGTGCCATCTCCCATAATAGAAGCATCCACACCTTCTTCTCCATCTTCTGAAACAGAAGCATCTACTCCTTCTTCTTCTGAAGCAGAACCATCTACCCCTTCTCCTCCAACAACTCTTTCCTGGACAGAGAAACTGAGGCTTGCCCTCCCCATGAATGAAGTCTTTTCACCTTACAAACCTCTACTATCCCCTACTTCAGCTGAGCGGAAAGAAGTTCAACTTCTGCTTGCAGCTTTCTCTCACTTGCCCTTCAATGTTCTTAAGGACGAAGTTCCTCTCAAGAACTTTCAATGGGCTTGTGATATTCTGACTAGGGGCCATGTCCTTAATCCCCTGGCCCAAGCAGAACTCCATATGTTCCTGGACCAACTTCCAGTAATCCTCTACTGGCATCGAAATTCCATGGTTACTACACAATCCTTAGACCAACTTTCGTCTCTTCGAATTCAAAGCTCAATACGAAGCAGAGAACTTCATTGAGGAATTCGATGACTTCATGAATAAAGATTCTGCGTATTGGGATGATTTGGTCATGGACGAATTGGAACAAAGATTGAGAGAGGAAGCTTTCGAAATAAAGCTGAAGAGCTCTACTATGAAGTGAGAGCACACCAACTTATGCAGCCAACATTAGAAGAAATATAGGATATAATAAAGAAAGAACAAAAATTCATTGATCACTGTTGGACCAAATTCCATGATCTTGTTATTTATTCTATTCCTTATTTTTATGAGCTTGAGTTCATACCCAGGTAGGGTCATTCGATGTAATTGCTTTGGCTTTAATATAAACAGAATACTTCGCTTGGCATTGTTTGATTCTGTTTCCATTTGCCTTTTAAAGCCAATTCAGAGCTTCGAACTGAACAATCTCTTTCTTCGAATCTGGACTCAATCGTTTTTTTTTTTAATGAAACACTAAACGAAACCAACATATCTTTTCCAATTTATGGAGTAAAATTGACAATTCTGGTTGATATCACTTGGAATTAGTGCTTCGAATTTAACAACCTCATCCTTTAATGCCAATTATAACCAATATATGGTCATGGTTAATATAGCCAATCAACTTTAAATTGACCACTTTTGCTTCGAAGAGCAGTCCATGCTGTTTAGTTCAAAGGACAATCTCCTTTTGTATATCTAGAAACCAACGATTGGTTTTGATGTTTCGAACAATAATTCCTCATCCTTAAAGAATCCTAAGTTTTGCTTCGAAGGTCGTTACTTTCATTAATATTCCTCAACAGGTCTTTAAACCCTTTGAAGTAGACCAGTACTCGAGCATTTTAGCATCTTTAAGCATGTAGTATGCTTCGAAGCCGGCTTTCGTATTTCGAAGCCGTTGTTGTTTGATTTTTGGCGCCAAAATTTGGCTTTGAAGCCAAATATTCTACTTCGAAGTTGACTTCAGTATTTGGGCTGTGTTTTTCCCTCCAAAAGTGTCAAGATTGAAGGAAACCTCTTCGTATTCGTACTTCTAGTACTTAACGACTTATGCGATATATTTTTCAGACACAAAAACTTTTTCTTTAAAAACCCTTTGTTTCGTGCTCTGAAATCACTTGCTCTTTTAACACACAAATCCTACCGATCTTCTGTTAACCTTCTCTTCCTTACTACTCGCTATCAATAGATCCTTCCTCACTAAAAATGCTCGCTGGCGACCGTATCAGCCCTACCATGGCTTTGAAGAAATGCATCGATGAAGAAATCACCAAACTAACAACTGGTGAGTCGAGCGCTATAGATGGACATCTCTTTGTTCCTCGCCACAGCAACCAACAAGAGTATGTCCTAGGTCCCATCTTTCGGGAAGCCCCTGACCAACTTCCAGCTTTATACCCTCGTTTGGAGGATCACTTTCTTCTATACGAAGGAGGGCTTGATTGGAGCAACTGGAGAATGACCCGGCCTCATCGCTGCTGGCCGACATTGAGAACCGAATGGGAGGAATGGTATGATAAGGTTGTACCTGCGAGAGAAGATGACCTACAGGAGCTCTATATCCTCGACGCCCTTCGTCTTTCCAGGTTCATCATCCCTGAGGACCCCTTTTTAATTCCAACTGCTTTATGTTTTTGGAATATGGCTTTTAATTTCTTCCAATTTCGATGTGGCATGATGGCTCCCACCATTCTCGATATTTGCCATCTTTTAGGGCTTTCCCCTCATGGCTCTCCTTTTACTCCCAACTATCCGGACCTCCCTGTCAAATTTTCCCTTCCAGCCTTAAATTCTTCTTATAGTGACTTTGTAAAGGCTGAAAATAAAAAGGAAGGCCCTGTGAAAGACAGAGAACTATTTTCCTTTAATTTTATACTGGTTATGCAAATTTCTTTTTTGCACATCGTCTCAGAAGATTATGCCTGAGTTCGCTCCCCTCGCGAAGGCACTTGTCTTGAAAAAACATATAGCTCTTGCTCCTTACCTTTTAGGCCATGTTTACAGAGCTTGCTCCCAATTTTGTGAAAGACCACTTGACGTTAACCAAGGAGGTCCCCTCTGGGTGCTCCAGCTCTGGCTCTTCGCCTATTTTACTGATCTGCATTCAAAATGCCTAAAATTCCTTATCCAGGATCCTAGCACTTATGGGGAGAAGTATGCTAGGATTGTCCCTTTATCCTGTTTCTTTTGCTTATTACTTTACTTTCTTTTACCAACTCCCTATTTCTCTGTTTGCCTCCTTCTTTTGTCCTTTCGAAGCCAATAGAGGACCATCCTGGCTGCAAACTTTTCTGGCTGATAAAGAGTGCTCCACCTCACCTCATAAAGATATGTGGGCCTCTATACTGTTACCAAGGGAATTGTTCATTGGCACTTTGAACCCTCGAGCCTATAAGTGCATATCTGAGGTGTATTGCCCTTCCCAGTTTGCCAGACAATTTGGGCTCACTCAAGGGATACCTGTTCCACTTTGCAGTCTCTCGAATGTCCAACCTTACTGCTAGAGATTTGAGAATATCCAAATCCAAGCTAGAGACGGCAATACTCAAGCTGCTGAAGGAATTGAATGAGTTCCAATTTGTCCCCTTTCTTCCATCTGGCTTAGTTTTGAAAAGATTCCAGAACTGGTGGACAGCCAATATGGAAGTGCGCCTATTTGTGCACCCTCATGACTTGCTAATAGGGTTGGGAGTGCCTTCAAAGGCTAAGTCAGCAACAGCTGAGAACATTCCCCATTTTCCTAAAACTGCCACAACTACTCCTGCAGCTTCACCCCCTCCCAGCTAGAGTTACCAGAGCTGCTTCGAAGAAGGGTAAATATTTTCAGATTTCTCCTTTTTTCCTTATGAATCTTTTGTTCGTTTCCTTTATACTTATGTTCTTTGGTGCAGGGTCCCCGCAAGAAGAATCCCCTAAGAGAGTTGAAACTTTAGCCATTCTCAAGAAGAAACAACAACAAAAACAAAAGAGGAAACTAGTCCTTCCTCCTGAGGAATCTGAATTTCTGGAAGAAGGAAGAGAGGATGAGCAAGAGCAAGAAGTGCCCTTGCAAAGAACAAAGAGACAAAAAGTGGCTGTCTCCTCTTTTGATACGATCGAACATCCTACTCTCGAGACAACTACCATAATAATGGAGAAATAACTTACCTTTGAAGGATCTGAATCCCAAGTTGAAGAGAGAGAAGTCCAAAAGGGACTGGTAGTATCACCGCCAAGGAGGAAGAGAAAGAAGGTGACTGTTCCTGCTGCTAATTTGGTTGAAGACCCCATTCATGAAGCAGCTGCCAAGGTAGTGAACAGGAACATTCCAAGGCAATAATCGTCTTTGAGAGGGCTGAGAAGAGACGGCAGCAATAGTTTCTGAGAGATGAAGCTGCTGCTGCTGATGCATTACAAAGAGAAATTGCACGAAGGCAGCAAACTGTCGAGCATTATTCCTTCGCAGCTCTCCCATCGGTGCCAACACTTCTGAAACAAGTAATTTCTTTCATACTTCTGCTGTTTTTCCTTTGTCAGCTTTTGATATTGAATTTTGACAGTCCTTTGTATTTCTTCCTTTTGCAGCAACAACTACTGCGTTTCTCTTTCCAGTGAGGCCTCCCTTGGTTTCAGTCAAATCATCCTCCCACTTCCAAGGTCTACACTTCCTGTACTTTGCCTGAAGCCAAGCATTCCTGCATCTCTCCTTCTTGGCTTAGAGCCATACCTCCCTTTCCTGACTTTTGATCTACCTCAGCCCACTTCTTCTTCGAGCCTTGCTCCTCTTCCTTCCTTCACAGAAATTCCAACTGCTACTCCATCTCTGATGGCAGTCGATTCCCTTACAGAGGGTGCTGGTAATCTTCCAACCCACAGTTCATCACCTTTGCCTACTTCCAGCCCCTCTTCTCTTGATTCATTGGTGGCTAAGACCATAGAGGCTGCCAGAGATGCTCCCTTCATTTCTCCTATTCCCATGCAGCCTTTTGTGCCTTCCACCACAACACTCTCTATGCCCTTCATGTCTAGGGATGAGGTAGACCTCTTCGAAGGAAGACTAGCTAGTCTCTTCGACATACCCTCTACCTCTCCAACATTCAATACTGAAGCTGAGCCATTAATTCTGGCTAACTCCTTACTGGAAATTTTCGAGAGTCCTCTTTCCTCCAGCAGCAAGCCTTCTGCACCTTCAATGGACCCGGATACATGCCTGGAACTACTGACTTCTTTTTCGAGAATCCCCTTTGAGGCTCTACAAAGGCCTATCATCAGAAATGGGTTTCTTCAGTGCTATAAAATTGCTGAGCAGTCTGGCATAAATGTTTCAAGTCATCTATCTCAGGCAGCAGCTACTATCGATTTTTACATCAGCATTTGCCAAGCTGCCAAGGCTGAGGATGAGAAATTGGCTGGCGACCAAAGTTTTGTTTCCCAAGTACATACTGAAGTATCAAAGCTTAAAGAACAACACTTCTCTGCCTCCCACTTTCGAGTCCAGCTGCTGGAGAGGAAAGCTCAACTTGAAGAGGAGCTAGCTGCAGTAAATCAGGCCTTGGTTCGAACTGACACTAAATTGCAAATCACCAACCAAGAACTGGCCGATCGAAAGGGAGAGATGGCTGCAGCTATTCAATTAGTTCCCTCACTTAGCAATAGGAAATCTACTGTACAAAAACAATTAAGACATTGTAATGATTTCTGGGCCAATTTGTGGCAAATGTACTTGATTCTTTATGAAAAATCAAATTCTTGTCTATTATCCGAGTAATCTTGTGTTCTTGTACTTAATATTTATTTTATTCCTTGTGTTTCCCAAATGGTGGGAAAATAAGGCTTCAAATACCTGCCATTAATCTTTTTGGGATGTACATACCCATTCAAATTTCTCAAATGGTATGCTCCAAAAGGCAGAACTCTATGAATCTGATATGGTCCTTCCAGTTAGGTGACCATTTGCCAAACTTGTGGCTTTTAATTCCTATTGGGAGTATTGTTTTCCATACCAAATCACCTTCATCAAAGCCAATATGTTTGACTTTCTTATTATAATTTTTAGCTGCTTTCTTCTTTTGGAAAAGAATGCTATTTAATGCCAAAATTCTAGCTTCATCTATGCTTTCTAATTCCAAGCACATACTTTGATGGTATTGCTCAGGATCTAACTGATCTTGGCATTTTACCCTCAAAGATTTAACATTAATTTCCACAGGTAAAACTGCATCATGCCCATATACTAAGGCATAAGGAGTGACTCCTGTGCTTGACCTTGGGGAAGTTCTGTAAGCTCACAAAACATCCAACAATAAGTTATGCCAATCCCTAGGATTATCCTCCACCACCTTTTGTATTCCTTTTTTCAAGGACTTATTGGATGATTCAGCTTGACCATTTGCTTGTGCATAATAGGGTGTGGAATTAACAAGGCTAATTCCAAACTCTGCTACAAAAGACTTCACCATTTTCCCATCGAACACAGTCCCATTATCCACGGTTATGGTTTGTGGGATGCCAAATCTATGGATCAAATCTTTAATGAACCTAATGACTTCTGTTTGGTCTACAGCCTTGTATGGCTTAGCTTCGACCCACTTAGTGAAGTAGTCAGTGGCCACTAGAATGAAACAATGATGCTTCGAAGAAGGTGGGTGTATTTTTCCCATCATATCCATGGCCCATCCTCTGAATGGCCAAGGCTTCACTACTGCATGTAGGTCAGTTATAGGCACATGCCTTATTGTGCCATGCTTTTGACATGCCGGCAACCCTTTGCATATTCTATGCAGTCTTTAAGGATAGTTGGCCAATAATAGGAATGCCTTCGAAGCAACCATCTCATCTTTACACCAGGTTGATGAGCACTACAGATGCCTTCATGAACCTCAGCCATGGCTGTTAATGCTTCTTTTGGGCCTAAACATTCCAGCAATAAGCCATCTCCTCCCCTTTTGTAGAGAGCATTACCATATATCATGTATTGCATAGACTGCAATTTGACTTTTCTGCTGGCCTTTGAAGATGAACCAGCCAAGTACTGCATTATTGGATGCCTCCAATCTTATTCTTGTAAGTCATTATGATTGACTTCCAAGACCATATTCCTTTTATTCAATGGTTGTATTAATTTCTGATATGTTGTTTGGCTTATGTCCCTTTGGGTGTTATCCCTTCTCTTGAAGTTCGAAGCTTTCTGAGCCACATCATTAGCTCTATTATTCAAGAATCTTGGAACATGAGTCACATTTGCTATTTGAAATTGAGAAAGCAGATGTAATGCAACAACATAGTATGGTAAAATACTTATGCTTTGACACTTGAAAATCCCTTTCACTTGGTTAACCACCAATTGAGAGTCTCCAAATATGTCAACTGCATGTACTTGTAATCCAATAAGGATCTCTATTCCCACTATTAAGGCTTCATATTCAGCCTGGTTATTGGAACAACTAGCTTCATCCACTCTGAAACCATGTGTGGTCTCTACTCCTTGTGGAGATTTTATCACAATACCAATTCCAATTAAGCCATTGGCTTTTGATCCATCGAACCACATCTGTCATGGCTCAACACTAGCCATGCCAAGTTCCATCATCTCTTGGGTTTCTGTTTGAGATGGATGGTCTGCCAGAAAATTGGCCAGAACTTGCCCTTTTACTGCCCTTTGAGGGACATATTCTAAATGAAATTCTGATAAGGCTAGTATCCACTTGCCAATTCTTCCCCTTAACATAGGTCTAGATAACATGTACTTAACCAAATCTGTGGTTGCAATTACCAAGACAGTTGTAGGTAAAAGATAATATCTTAATTTCATTGCATCAAAATACAAAGCAAGACACAGCTTTTCAACAGCTAAATATTTACATTCACAAGAATTTAAAAACCTATTAAGGTAATAAACAGCTTGCTCCTTGCCTTCCTCATTGTCTTGGGCCAAGAAAGCTCCCAATGAATCTTCTGCTGCAGCTATGTACAACTTCAAGGGCTTATTCCCTTTTGGTGGCATCAGCACTGGAGGGTTGGCCAAGTAGGCTTTGATACCTTCGAAAGCAATTTGATGCTCTGCTGTCCACACAAATTCCTCTTCATCTTTCAACCTTAACAAGGAAGAAAATACTTTAGTCTTCCCTGCAGTGTTGGAAATAAACCTTCGAAGAAAGTTAACCTGTCCAAGGAACCTTTGCAATTCTTTCTTACTTGATGGAGGCCTAGCTTCAATGATGGCTTTGGCTTTATTCTGATCAATCTGTATTCCTTTCTTCTGCACTACATAACCTAAGAAATTTCCAGATGATACACCAAAAGCACATTTAAGAGGATTGAGTTTCAACTTGAACTTCCTCATTCTTTCAAAAGCTGCTTCTAAATTAAACAGATGCTCCTCCATGGACTGGGACTTCACTACAATGTCATCAATATAACACTCTAGATACCCTCCAATGAGATAATGAAAGATAGTGTTCATAGCCCTCTGATATGTAGCCCCAGCATTCTTCAGACCAAATGGCATTTTAACCCATTCAAAGGTGCCAATATTTCCAGGACATCTGAATGCTGTCTTGTGGATATCCTCCTCTGCAATGCAGATTTGGTTATAACCAGAGTGCCCATCCATCATTGATAAAACTTGATGCCCTGCTAAACTGTCTACTAACAGATCCACTATAGGCATAGGGTACTCATCTTTGGGAGTTGCTAGATTTAAGTTTCTGAAATCGATGCATACCCTCATTTTGCCATTCTTCTTAACTACAGGCACAATATTAGATAGCCATTCAACATACCTGGCTATCCTAATAAAGCCTGCCTTGAGTAGTCTAAGAATCTCTTCCTTAACCTTCTGAATTACTTCTCGACTCATTCTTCTTGGTTTCAGCTTGTATGGCTTGAAATTAGGTTTCATAGAGAGCCTATGTTCCACTAATGACCTATCCAATCCTGGTAGTTCATTATAGGACCATGCAAAGCAATCTTTGTATTTCTTTAGAACAACCAACAACTGGTCTCTGTCCAGAACATTCAAGCAAGCACTTATATAGGTGGGCTGTTGTATAGAACCTTCCCCTAAATTTACTTCTTCTAAGGGGTCTTGTGTCTGAGGACTTATTGAAGCTTCTTCCTTGGTTTCTTCGACCTTCGAAGCAACCTTCTTGCTTTGTTCTGCTCCCAGGTTCTTTAGTTCAACATCTTTGCCCTCCTCCTCATAGACAAAATCTGTCCATAAGGCATCCTCCTCCTGTATCTCCTGAACTTTTGTTTCAATGTCCAATGCACAGTATTTACCAAGGGTCAAAATTCTGACCTGTGGCTGCTTCTGTTTGCAGCCAATTATCATGGCTTCTCTCTCTTGCTCCTGTACTTTCTGGACTATTGCTTTTACATCCAATGTTGAGAATTTAATCAGAGCCAAGGACTTGGCTTCTTGTTCTTCATTGTTTTGCCTACAACCAGGCATCATTGTCATCCTTAACGACAATCTCTTCATCAGCACTCTCTTGGACTAAGTGCTTCAGGTGTGTCACTTCCTCATCAGCCGTCACTTCGGTTGAGCCATCAGCTTTCCTCAGTATACTGAGTGGTGTCACCCCCTCAATATACAACTTGGCCTCTACAAAGTCTGCATAAGCTATGAAGGGTTGAGGATCTGCATCAATTTCCTCTGTCTCTCCATTGTCCAAAGCCATCATTATTTTCTGATGCAAAGAGGAAGGCACACATTTGTTAGTGTGGATCCAATCTCTCCCAAGTAAAGCATTGTACTTAGCATTACTGTCAATTACGAAGAATGCCGTCATGCAATCCCTGGTGCCCACACTCAAGTTAATGGGCAGAATCCCCTGGGCCATCTGTTTGTCTCCAGCGAAACCAGCAATGGTTGTGCTAGTTGGGATCAACCTGGGATTCTTTTTCCCTAGTTTCTTCAAAGAAGATTTCGGTAGCAAGTTCACTGCTGCCCCATTATCTATCAGGACTCGGTTCAATTGTATCCCATCGAAGAAAGCTTTGATATACAAAGGCTTGACATGTTGCGTCATAGAATTCGAGGGATATTCAAAAGGATATGAGAGGTTGATGCTTACCTCTTCCTCGCTCTCGCATTCAGTTTCCATCGGAGTAGCCATTCCAGACTCATCCTGCACCATACTCACTTGCGACTCTTCACTAGAGACTGGAATAGGATCCATGTCTTGGTCATCTTGGTCCTCATCTCCAGCTTGGAACTCGTGAGGCAGTATGTGTACCATATTGACTGATACTGGAGGAAATGAGCCAAATTGGATGGCTGGCTGTGCCTGTTTCCTCTCTTGGCTGCCTTGATCAGTTACCTCAGAAGCATCCTGCATGCTGCATTCTGGCACTTCATTGCTAACAGGTTCCTCTCGAATGGTTTTCCTCGATTGGTTTTTCAACCAAAAATGTTTGCTTAGCCATGAAGGCTTCGAACATTTCTTCTTCTACCATTTCTTTCTTTTGGCTTATGCCAATCTCTTCTTCTATCTTGCTACCACTCTCCATCAGAGCTTTCTCCGACCCTGCTAAGCTAGCCTTCTCTCTGGCTTTTAGTTCAGAATGAACCTTGGCCAACTGTTCTCTGCTGCAAACCACTTTGTTATGTGGAATTGGCTTTGGAGCATGGTCTGACTTTGGATTCTTCTTTCCTTCTGTCTTGACCAGTGAAGAACTCTCTCCACTTTCTTTCAGATCTTGCTGGTATTGGGTGTACCTACACTGAATCTTTCTCCTTTGTGATCTCGAAATGACTGGGACCATATCTGGTTCCTTCGTCTTTGGGTGTTTAAGCAATACCCAATTGTTCGGAGCCACCAAAGGAGGCTTGACCATCCTGTCTTTGATTCCAACATCTCTCCGGACAGGCACTTCCCTGGGTTTGTTTTGCATTACAAACCAGTCTGGAACTTCAAGTACCCACGAACTTACTGATCCAGATGTTGAACTGTTTCCTTCTACCTTCGAAGCCATCTTCGAAGCTGGCTGTGAAGGTAAGTGCTTGGCTCTGACCTCATGTTTCGAGCCTGATTCAGGCCTTCGCTGAAGGTGGCCACTTTCTGTTCTGTATGAGGTTGGTCTAGGGGGCCAATCTCTGGCTTTGCTACCATAACCTGAACTCCTCTCCAGTTTTCTTTCAGAGTGACTGCTCTCTATTCTGTAGTAGTTAGGTGGCCTAGACTCATACAAAGGTCTCTTGCCTTTAGCATGCATTCTGTCCACTACAGGTTCAACCACTAATGGCCGCTGCCTGTCACCAGCCGGATACGGCCTTTTGTTGTAAGCATTGGTTGATTTAGGACGTCTCTGTACATCCCTGTAATATTGCTTCCCATCAACTAGAAGGCCTTTCAACCATTTATAACTCAGTCTTCACCTGGGACACATCATCTGCATTACAGCTGCTTCTAAGGAATCATCATCTAGTGCTTCTTCATCAGAGTGTTCCCTCTGGTGTGAGAAACCTTGTCCAATAACTGGTGGGTTTCTAGTGTTTTTCTTGGTAGTTGTCTGGTTGGCAATGTGCATCTGCACATTGACCTCTTCCAATTCCTGCAGAGATAAATTTTGGAAATTTGGTACAACCACATTAGCTGCACTTTCTCCAACTTCTGGAAATGGATTGCTGTCAATCCCCATGACCTTTTCCGCTTTGGTTGGGAACTTCAAACTTCCTTTCCGAATTTGTTCTTGGATCCTGTCTCGAAAAACAATGCAGTTTTTAGTCGAGTGAGACCAAGAGTTATACCATTTACAATATATTTTTCCCTTAAGTTCATCTGGAGATGGCAGTTTTACTCCTTTTGGTAACTTAAGGAAATTGGCTGCAAGCAAATGATCAAAAATGTCATCTGCTTTCGTTAAATCGAAAGAGTACTTTCTGTGAAAGTCTTTCTTCTTAAACTGCTGGTCAATTGTTGTATCCTTATGAATTAATGCTTCACAGATTACAGGTTCTTTGCCCACAATCTCTGCTGCATCAATCTCATAATTTGGATCTCTATAATATGTCTTGTACGATGCATTATTTCGATCTTGTTCCTCCTCTAATAATGCTTCATATCGAGACACCTTATAGGTCAGTTCGACCAAATCCCTGAATTCAGTTGAGTCAAACTTCTTTCGAAGCCTGAACTCTAAACCGTTTTGAGCCAATCTTACGAATTCTGGCTCTGGTAGGATGACTCTACATTCATTTCGAGCCCTTTTAAATCTGGCAATAAACTGAGTAGCCTTTTCTTCAAGCCTCTGACTCAATCTTGGCAAGTCTGCCATGGAAACCTCTGGCTCCGATTGGAAGAATTGGGCATGAAATGCCTCTTCCATTTGTTGCCAAGTTTGAATGGAGCCAGGTGTAAGGTTAATGTACCATACAAATGCTCCCCCAGTTAGAGAATTTGGAAATAATCTCAGTTTCATATAGTCATGGTTAGTAAATTCACCGCATTGAGCAGCAAATCTAGCAATATGCTCTACTGTTGATTGATTTCCACTCCCATAGAAAAATGGTAAAATCTGGTATCCTGAAACCCCTTGGGTATTCATGTACCCTATCCACCCATTCTGGATATGGTTTTCTGTATACAGGAGTCTGGACCCCCCGAGCCATCGGTCCGCACATCTCCCTAACAATATCAGCAATTTGGTCCCTAGGGACCATATTTTGTGCCTGCCGAACCACTACTGGAGGAACAAACACAGGGTTTGGTGGACAAACTTGTGCTTGTGGTCCTCTTGGTCCGTAAGGTGGTACATTTGGGACTGGTTGTCCCTATGGTGCAGGTTACTATTGGGGGTATGGGTAACCCCTTTGAGCCTGACCTGCGAAGGGACCTGCGAAAGGTGCCGGAACAGGTGTTGTGTCCCTTCCATTTGTGGGAAAACCTTCCAACCCCCCGGGTATAAATTCGAATAAGGGATTATTATACCCCCTAGTGCCAGGTATGGCTTTGAACATGGGATTTGTAACCATTCTTACGCCAGTTTCTTGTACTTGACCAGATCCACCAACTTGTGTGGCTTCATTGTTAAGTACTGAGGCATTTTGGCCCGCTATAGGCCTCGAAATGGGTTCATACCAAGACTGGGGTGATGGTCTTTCATAGTTCTGATTATTAGTCTGACCATTAGAATGTCCATTAACTTGAATAGGCTGTATATCTCTAGCCAATCTTTACTGAGGGACATTTAAAACTTCCTCTGTGTGTCTTGTGTTTGTTGGTTGGTGGTTATTCATTCGATCCAAACAGGATGTGGCCCACCTTTCCATTGTGTTCATTAATTGTTGTCCCATAGCATCTACTAGGTCATCCCATGGATTTGTTGGCTGGGTAGATGGAACAGTGGATGGTCCAATTCCTTGGTTTCGTCCAATATTATGAACATATCATTCTTGTCCAGAAGTACTGGTCTGTTCGACCATAGGTTCTGATAATATGGGAGTTTCCACAGGATGTGTTACTACATTATCCTCTGGATTAGGTATTTCTACCTCTCCTTCTACGCCTTCTTCGAAGCGTTCATTTTCTCCTTGTCGTCTTCGTCTAGCCATTTTAAATTAGTCCCATTGGGTGTGCCAAAAATATATGTTGGCTTTTTGGCTTTCGAAGGGTATTTTTGTAAATGCGAGCGTGCCAGCAAGGATCAATCAGTCCTTACAGAAATTATAATTGCCAACCAATTATCAGACGATTGTGTTTTAGTTCTTTCAGCCTCAATGAAGAGGACTTTTACTGGTGGCTTGACTTATGAGAAATTAAGAGAAATAACAGTTAATATGAAGAACAATGGAAGTATTTCATTAAAATGAACACTGACAATGGTCCAAACTCAGCCTCGGAGAGGTTTACAACAGCAATCTACTTGAATCTACTTGAAACTACTCCTATGAATGAAGTGCAGTGCAGGTATTTAAAGTGCAGGAATGTAAAGAACAGGTATTTAAAGTACAGGAAAGGTAAAGACTGGAAATGTAAAAACTGGAAAAGAAAATATGTAAAGTAAGACTGGTTTGTATGATCTGAGTCTGAGGGTTTTTTTCTGGGGGCTTCCCTGCTATTTATACTCGTCAATGATGACCTTCGAACTGCACTTCGAACCGTCGAACTGCTCCTCCATGATCGCTGATTATGCTGCCTTAGAAGTAGTTCCACTACGCCATCACTTGCAGTTGAGCTTCCCTCCTGTATTTGAATTTGAATATGGGTAACCGTTGAAGCCACGTCACCTTGCATCTCTTTACTGATCTAGTGCTACTCAGATCATGTGAGAACCAAAATTCATCGCCACGTGTACGATTAGGATTGAAGATTTGAATCATCTTCCCATAATACCCTTATTCTGCCACGTGTCGAATTGTAACTGGCTTTTACAAAATATGTAGCCAACAATAGCAAATAGAGGGCCTAAAACAAAAAATGTGACCGAAGAACTTATCTGATTACTTCTCTTAATCTAAATGCTACACCAACATATATTTCCTTCAAACTTGCAATTCTAAAACATATTTCTCAACATATGAAACAAAGTGGGTATAAAAAAAATTAAGGGGTGGTTTGGCATCCCCTATATAATTCATCTTTTTATCTTTTTATCTTTTTTCCATCACATCACCTCTCTACTTTTCTGCATATCTTTTCGTAAAAAGACAAAAAGTGTACTTATTTAGATCATTCCAAACAATATTTAGCAGCACTAGGAAGACAAAATACCAATGACCAATTTTTCGAGAAACATCTTCATTTTTTTTTTTCTTCTTCTTTCAAATAGCATCAACATTTTTTGAAAATTGATTTTGTTTTGTGTGAATTTAAAATCTAGCTTTTTTGAAGCCGTGCAAATCGCTGACTCTGTTTAACGACTTCTTCATCATAGCCACCTTAGCCAGCCGTTCAGCGGCTCTCCAAGCCGATGTTGGAGTCAACGGCTCCCCGTTCTCATCCGTAAACACTACCTCCCTCTGCCGTTGGATCGCCTGTTGCTGCCCTAACTGAATCTGATATTGCCCCCGCCAATGAAGCTCTGCCAGCTCAACTTCCAGCCCCCGAATGTAATCCTCAGCCGATATCGAGCTCGACTGCATTAACAAGGCTCGAGTCGAAGCCAGCAAGTGATGTACGCTGGACAAGTCATTGGGGGTGTTTGGTGCAGCTTTTTTGAGCCTGCTTATGGCTTCTGGCTTTTAAAAAGTTATTTTGGACTGTTTGGTTAAACTTATTTCAAACAGCTTCTGATTCTAACAGCTTATTTTAAGTCAAAAAAGCTGATTCTGAGAAGCTGCTCACCCCCTGCTTCTGATTATCAGCTTCTGCTGTGGACATGTTAATTCATGGTTATACTCTTAAATTTTTTTATTTTTTATTTTTTTAAAAATAGAAAAAGACCCAAATGGACTATAAAATATTATTATTATTTTTTATGAAAAATGTAGACAAATAGTGAATAATAAAAAATAAAAATTAATTGAAAAAGCTACTTCACAGCTTATTTAACAAACACTACTCAGCAACTTAAATCTATAATCTAACAGCTATACCAAACAGATTAACAGCTTCTGATTAAAGTCATAATCTATAATCTGTTAAGCTATAAGCTATAATCTGTTTTAACAGCTACACCAAACAGCACCATTGTGTTTGATTAATCGCCTAGACTCAGCAATTGCACGTGTTGTAATGAAGAGATTTCTACGCCGTTGGATCTTCGGCATCGATGATCGAACGGCTTGTGCGCGTGGGACCAACAAAGCCTGTTCTCTACTGTTGATCATCTGTTGAGTTACTGGGTCCTATAACTCATCGGACTGAGAGCACATGGTGGGACCCAACTATAGGTGTGGGGACTCTCAACTCGACGAGTAATTCTCGTTCCTCTTCTGCCAACCAGCATCCTCTATTCTTAAAAATTCATATTCCATTATTTCAAATCGTTTACAATTATTAAAATATATGAGAATTTTAGAATGTGAAAATCTAAAGATATATTTAATGATTGTGAATGATTTTAAACAGAAAAACTAAAATTTACCCAGAACCAATAACCCATTCACCCGATCATTTTTTTGATTAATTTACCGATCCAATTTTCAAAACATTGCGGTAGATATTATTTCCTCTTTGTTAATTAGGTTTTTAAAAATAAGGAAGTTGGCGAAGTGGTATTTGTCTCTATGATAGTGAGAAAGTCAAAATTTTAAGATTAAAATCCGTGAAATGGCGGTAATTCTTTTATTGTGATCGAATTTATTATAAATAACTAACATCTTATTGTTTACATGTAAAAATTAAAAAATTAAAAAATTGTTCAAGACATTTCAATTCCCCGCAACCTTGTTGTTTCCAACCAACTTAGGGTGTTTTAGGAAAATGGTTAAAAAATAATTTTTTTTTTTTTTTTTTTTGACTATTTTAACATTTCTACGTAAGAAGTGATATTATCGGAATAAGTTAAAAGTGAATTTTTTAATTATTATTTTTTTAATATGTTTTCAAATGACTCTAAGTACAAGAAAGTAATTATGTCACTGATGACTCCACAAAGTTGTCTCCTTAATGGTGTGTTGTCTGTTGAGTAATTTTATATAGGATATTCGGTTCAGGAATTTAATTTTAATTTCTTTTTAAATTTTTTTATCTATAAGTTCATATTTTAAAATATTTTAGGGTTGTCTGAGATGTCTTAAATAAATATACTTTTTAACTTTTTAAACTAAAAAATGAAAAAAAAAAAGATGATTGTTTGAGATAACTATTTGACTTTTTACGAAAAATGTGCATTAAAAAATTGTATAAATTTGTGTATTGGAGAAGATTGTGATAGAATAGATAGTCCGGTGGGATGTCCTAAGGGGCAGCGTGTAGAGTATAGGCTAGGAGATGGTTCTCTTCTTTTCGGGCATTGAATTGGATGGTATTGCTCGGTCTATGGAGGCCCACCACGGGTCCCGTTTTACTAATCGGAACCGTCAATGTGTAGAACTCGTCGAGTACTATATGTTTGTAAAAAATCACAATGATCGGATATCTATAGCTATCTGATCGAATTAGTTTTTTTTGTCAACCGTTAACTATAACACCATCCATTTTTTATACAAAACTGATATAATCATGTAGTTAGCGATATCCGATCAACGTGATTTTTAACAAACATATAGTACTCAACAAGTTCTACACATTGCACAGTTCAGATTATCAAAACGGGACCTATGATAGGCCCCCCACGGGCTAAACAATACCGTGTTGTTTGTGCACCCTACCTATACAATTTTTTTCAAAAAAGCCAGCTCTGTGTCTGTAGGGACGTCAGAGTTGTTTGTAATAATTTTGTGTAAAATTAATTTTTTTTATATTTTTTTTTATGAATAGTGATAACTTTTTAACTTTTTTAGTAATTTTTTAGCTTTTTGAATTTTTTGAGTATGCCAAACCAGCCATTTGTTCATAAAAATATGTCTAGACATGATCAAAATAATCACGTATATATTGTATTAACCTTATGTCCCAAACACGTATCATTCTCTCCACTTCTCTTTATCTCCATCTTTTTTGTCCTCCGTCTCTCTCAAAACCTGCAAATGAACAAGGCTGTGGCGGAGAACGGTGACGATAGTGGCTGTGGCTACGACTCTCTCTCTCTCTCACCACCGCCTTTGGTACAGATAAAGTGAATTCTGTCAATAATCAATATCCACCACACACATAAAGTGATCACCCAACTCACCAAGCTTATTGACCCATAAAGAATATCATTCTTTTATGAATAAAAATGACCAATACTAAATCCACGTGATTATTAATTATTTTCAGATTAAGAGCATAAGCACTCATAATAACTATGGGATGTAAATTATCTCATCTAATCAGTACATGAACAATTATGCTAAGACGGTCTTGTTCAATATAGGAAGCGTACTAACACAATGAGTTGAAACCTTACTATTTCCTGTAATCAAGACAAACCTACTCACATACCATGCTACAGTCATACCGATGGTGTGTCCAAATCCATCTTAGACTGTGAACCACTTATATTCTATAAGAACTAATAATTTGTGTTATCCAAAAAGCAACCTAAGAGAAGGGGTGAATTAGGTTTCTACAAATTAAAATTAATAATACCCCAATAAAATCAACTACTGGTACAACAAATTATTAACAAGCACAATGATGAACTTAGCAGTAAATGATCAAGCAAAATAACAATGAAGTATAACTAACATACAGGGTAAATCAAATGATTAGCACATAATATTAGATAGATATAGCAATAGTAGGAATGTAAAGAGATTAGGGAAGATGAGACAAACAGATTTATAGTGGTTCGGTTTCAACCAAGCCTACATTCACTCCTCAAGTTTCATTTGAGATTTTTCACTATCTTCTAGCTTCACATGGTGCTAGCAACCTTTTCATAGATGGAGCAATCCTCCACAGATTTTACACAGACTTTCTAAGTCAAGAATACTGAGTGTACTACACTCTTACAAGGTTGAAAAGAAAGTGTTTTTGTTTTCACAGAAAGCTACAATAATTATCTCTCAAAGATAGATATAAAAATGAAGCTCTGATTTTTCTATAAACCTTACACAGGAAAGATTCGCTTAATACTATAAGGCTCAGTGTATAATTTCTGAGAGAGGATGTAAACAAAAATTGAAGAACATTTCTCAGAGAATTTTTTAGAGAATAAATGTGAGTGATTATAGATCAAAGAATATTTTCTGGTTTTTTTTTTTTAGTAACTTGTTTACATTAGAGGTTTTGGTATATATAATGAAACTTATAGCCGTTGTATTCATTTGAATTTATAGCCGTTTATAGCCGTTGTACTTCTATCATTACTAATTTGAATATCTTCCACTTCTTCATTACTAATTTGAATATCTTCCACTCCATCATTACTAATTTGAATATCTTCCACTTGAACCTTTTGGTATGCTGCAGTGCTGGGCTGTTTGAACCTTTGTTTTGGGCTGTTTGAACTCCTGATTTAATCAAATATTAAATATATTCTAACAACATTTAGGATAAAGGTTTAGGTGAGAAATAATTGGACAAAATAAATTTTGATTCTATTTTTCTCATTCAAATAAATCATCAAAATAAATTTTGATTCTATTTTTTTTCAAATAAATTAAAATATAATTAAATAAATCATCAAAATAAATTTTAGATTCTATTTTTGTCTTTCAAATAAATTAAAACATGATTAAATAAATCATCAAAATAAATTTTGATTCTATTTTTCTCTTTCAAATAAATCATCAAAATAAATTTTGATTCTATTTTTCTCTTCCAAATAAATTAAAAACATAATTAAATAAATCATCAAAATAAATAAGTCTAACAATCTCCCTCTTTTTGATGATGGCACATAATGATATTTTGATTTGATTTTGGAGTAAGAAAAGCTGCCCCTCAAGTCATACTCCCTGAATTCATTTCTAAATACATAGGTTAGCACATGTGTAATAAATAAGCTTTAATTAGAGACATGATATGAGATTAAGATATCAAATTATAAATATATAACATCAGATTAGTTTAAAAATAATACCAAAATACATAATATCATAACATGATAAGTTTTCTCCCCGTGACATTATCAAAAAGAAATCATGGGTCAGAATCTGGAGAAGGAGGAGGAAAATAATAGGGATAAATGGCATAAAAAAATAGATAATCAAAACATATATATACATATATATATATACACATACAATTCGCCTGTGTCTCTCTTTTTCCTTCGATAAACGCGTTTGACACGCGGCCTCACTTTTGCGTCATTGGCCGACAAAAACAGGCCTCGATTTGTACTCATCTCGGCTCCCTCTCCCTCATCTTTTTCTCTTTTGCCTTCTTCTTAATCACACACTCTTCCATTTTCTTCTTCACCATTCTCTTCTATCTCTTTTTCACCACTCTCGTCTGTTTTTTCTTCCTCATTAAGAGACAAAAAAAAAAAAAAAACTGAACGGTGGAAGCCAAACCTCAGTCTGTTCTCTTTTATTTCTCGGCAACTCATTTCTTTTACACCTTTCACTGCTAAACCATGGCTTCCTCATCCCGTCCCCTCACTCTATTTCCGGACCTGAACGATCCCAAAAGCTCTACTAGACCGAGTGCCCCTACTCTTACTCTTCCTGTCATTCCTCTTTCTAACCTTCCTATGATGTCGATTGAGCAAATCATGACAGCTTAATCTGACATAGAAACCAATCATTTCACACTGATGTCCTGTATGGAGACGGTGATTGCAGTCACAAAATTAGCTTACCGATTGCAGAACAGGACGAGTGAGCTCCATCAGGTCAACGCCCAACTCTCTCTGCTCCAGCGCATGTACAAGGATGCGCGAGCAGAAATAGGCGCACTAAAGGCCGAAAATAAAGAGCTTAAACGGAAGACCACCTCCATGGCCCGATTTGGAGCAACGTTGTTCTTGGCCTTTGATAGTTAATGAGGAGTTGTCGCTTTCGACGAAAGCACAGGGGTAGGGGCGTCAAGGGTCGCCCAAGGTGATAAAAAGAAGAAGAAAACGATGGAAGAGGCGAGTAAGTAAGATCGGCGTATGGCCGGAAAAAAATGAAGGCCTTTGATAGTTATGTAAATATTTTTATTTTGATTTGTTGTTGTGTTTATGTTTAAGTACTGAAAAATGAAATTAAAAAGCAGAGAAAAAAATAAGAAAATTAAGTCCAAACAAAAAATAATAATAAGAGACCAAATTGTTAATGAGTATATGAGAAGCATTTGAGCATGATCTAATTCTTAATTTCTTAGCAAGAGCATACCAATCTCAAGACTATAATAGACATAACAATGCATAGATCAAACAAGGTTGCCAAGGAAGAGCATATATATGGAGCTAAAGTCTAAGTCACTCTTCCTTGAGGAAAACGATTTTCCTCTTATATTATCAACAACTAATCAGCTCAAAGGTTATGTTGTAAGAATTAAGATACCAAAAGCATAGAGATACCAAAATAATCAAAGATACTAAAACAATCAAGTCTCTTTTTCTCCCCCGATGACATTTTCAACAAAATCAAGCACAAGGAAGGAGTATGGTATAACATATAGGATGAAAGAATGTAAGTCTCATTATAGCACAAATAATCATCCATATCAAGGTAGCTTTATGATACCAAAAAAATGATAGCACATAATGATCATACAATTGAAGCTTATACTATTTGACAATAATGGGCCAAAAAAATAGTAACATGTAAAGGTGGAAGCCCATAAGTTTTATATCAAAAACAGAATAGAAACTGAGGGGATTTTAAAAAATAATCAAGTTTAAATTCTTCCCCTTGTTTCATTTGGCAAAATCAATAGGAGATATGATAAATGAAAGCTCATAACTGAAATGTTCTCGTCAATAATATCAAATAGGATGCCAAAATGATACCAACATGCAATCTACCAAGGATTCTAATATGCAATCTAGAAGATTTAACAATCATAGCTCAAACATTATGTAGAATACCAAATATTACTCATAATAGGTTAAACTCAATATAATCTCATGGAGCTAATGTAATTCCAAAAAAAAAAAAAAAAAATGAAGCATGTTCAAGGTATAGCAATCCATATGCCCAGAAAAATCATGAATTTCAATATGTACCACACATTTAAGCATAGGCATGATTTTTAGGTAAGGCATGATTTTTAGGTAAGAGCATCATCAAAGAGTATACATTGCAAATCATATGAAGCATAATCAATATTTTTCATATCAAAGTAATAACAGTATTAGCTCAAAGGATATAAGATAGAATTTTTATCTCAAAAGCTTAAGAGAGTGTAGGAGGCATACCTTTGATTCATGAGTTAGAAGCTTTTCAATCTTCAATTTTCTTTCATGAGGAGTTCATCTCAAAAGGGTTTAACAAGTATGTTAGCAAAATGATTTCTCTCCCTAAATTAGTGTTACCATTTTCTAATATGATTTTGTGTAAATATAGCATTCATAGAACAATCACTATTACTCAATAAAAATACAGCACAAATCATTTCTTATCACAAACTCAAAAGGTGAAAAATAATTTAATGATCAAACAAGAGTTTGGAATACTATTTTTCAGAATTTTCAAGTTGTAATGCATAGCATAATATGCATAAGAAAATAGTTTTATGCTCTTTGTTTTATTAAGAAATGAATCTCATTTAATCACATAATATTATCAAGAGGCATTTTCATCAATTCAATCCACATGCTTAAGTGTGATAAAGCATTTTACTCAATATGGAACACAACATTAATGTTATAAACAATTAATTCAACAATTTATTAATCAGAAGCATTTCATGAGATGTACGCCAATATAATCCATATTCAAAAGATATTTAATAGGATAGATGCAATGTCTCTACAAACGTATGATACTTCTTTTCATTTAGACATTGTTGATGAATCATAATCAAGAAATTTCACAACTCATTCAAATATTCCAATGTAAAACATATATGCATGAAATTTTCATATTGAGCATATTCTTGAGATCACAAATGTAGAATTCAAAATATAAATAGTATACATCTCAAAAACATGTTATGACCTCAAAATTGATTCTACAAAGATATGACTCAAAAAGGAATTAACATATTAGTATGAAGTCATATAAAAGATGTGAAAAGTATGCTCACAAAAAATTCATCACTTTTTATCTCTTTTTCATAGCAATGGATGACATGATAAAAAATGTTAATGAATACATGAATCATTCATATTCTAATAGGCATTCATCAAAATAATATAATTATCATTTTTGAGTTCAATGAATGTTTGAAAGAAACTAGCAGAACATGACTTAGCAAACTTAGTACAATTAAGTTACATAATGATTAGACACAACCTATTGTACACAAATCACACCTTAAAGAATATAGAACTTTAAGCTTAAAGGTGTGTTAGGAGTTATACATTCATTTACCTCTTTGGAATCTTCACCCATACATTACCTCTATTGTTCATCTTGGTGATTTTTATTTCATCATTCTTCTTCTTGTAGGAGCTGATTTTGCTCTATAGATTGAACACTCTTGTTGTGCATTTTCTCTTGAAGTCCTTGGCGTTCTTTGAGATTCCACTTACAAAATATCTTGATTTCTTTCTTGGTACCCATACTTTCTTGGGTATATGGGGATTAATCTCAAGAACATTTAATCTCATAAAAGGTTTAGGATGATCAAAACCAATGCCTACTTTGTCAAAAACACATCTTTTATTTCTAAGAAACTTGTTAAGGTTTTCTTTTCCTTTTACAAAATTTTCAAGAGTTTTGTTTAAATCCTCAACATTGTTTTTCAAAAAAAAATTTCATTGGCAATAGACATAAAATCATTTTTCAAAGTAGTATTTTCCATTTTTAAAACACCCACATCATTTGAAAGAGAAGTAACTAATTTCTTTAATTTAGAATTCTTAACACAAACGTTTCTAAATATGTCATGTAATTCATTGAAAGCACTTTCAAGTTCTACATAATTAGAAATTACCTCATCTTGAGTGGATTCTTCTTCTCTAAGAGCCATGAGACACAGGTTGGCTACTTCATCATTTTCTCCCCAAATGGCTTCTTTTTTGCTGCCATCATCATTGAAAATTCATGAGCCATGAGTGAGCCTAGGAGTTCTTCAATGCCTAATTTTGTTAGGTCTTTTGCTTCTTGGATAGCTGTAACATTAGCTTCCCATTCATTTGGCAAAGACCTAAGTATTTTTCTTACAAGCTCATCGTTAGTATAAGATTTACTAAGAGATTTTAGAGCATTAATAATATTGGTAAATTTATAAAAACATCTCAGAAATAGATTTAAATGATTCCATAGTAAAGAGTTCGTAATCATGAATAAGCATGTCAATCCGAGACTCTTTTATTTGGCTAGTTCCTTCATAGGTGATTTCAAGTTTGTCCCAAATCTCTTTAGCAGTAATACACCTAGAAATTTTATTGCACTCATTTGCATCTAATCCACACATAAAAATAAGCTTGGCTTGAGCATTAGCTTAAAGGAGTTTATAATCACGCTCATCGAATTCATCCTCAAGTTTAGGCACACTGGTATGGTCTACTATCTTGGTAAGGATTTTAGGACCTTTAGTGATAATGAGCCACAAAGCATAATTGGTAGCTTGAAGATACAAAGTCATTTTTTCTTTTCAATGAATGTAATTACTACCATCAAAGAGAGGTGGCCTATTGCTAACTTGTTCTACAATAGAGTAAGTAGAATACATGGTTGCTATGGATAAAAAACTCAAGATTGTTAAATCTAAACAAGAGCCCCAGACTTTGATACCAATTGTTATCCAAAAAGCAACCTAAGAGGGGGATGAATTAGGTTTCTACAAATTAAAATTAATAATAACCCAATAAAATTAACTACTAGTACAACAAATTATTAATAAGCACAATGATGAACTTAGCAGTAAATGATCAAGCAAAATAACAATGAAGTATAACTAATATACAGGGTAAATCAAATGATTAGCACATGAATATTAGATAGATATAGCAGTAGCAGGAAAGTAAAGAGATTAGGGAAGATGAGACAAACAGATTTATAGTGGTTCGGTTTCATCCAAGCCTACATCTACTCCTCAAGTTTCACTTGAGATTTTCCACTATCTTCTAACTTCACAGGGTGCTAGCAACCTTTTCACAGATGGAGCAATTCTCCACAGATTTTACACAGACTTTCTAAGTCAAGAACACTGAGTGTACTACACTCTTACAAGGTTGAAAAAAAGGTGTTTTTGCTTTCACAGAAAGTTACAATAATTATCTCTCAAAGATAGATATAAAAATAAAACTCTGATTTTTCTGTAAACCTTACACAGAAAAGATGAGCTTAATGCTATAAGGCTCAGTGTATAATTTCTGAGAGAGGATGTAAACAAAAATTGAAGAACACTTCTCAGAGAATTTTTTAGAGAATAGATGTGAGTGATTATAGATCAAAGAATATTTTATGGATTTTTTTTAGTAACTTGTTTACATTAGAGGTTTTAGCATATATAATAAAACTTATAGCCGTTGTATTCATTTGAATTTATAGCCGTTATACTTCCATCATTACTAATTTGAATATCTTCCACTCCATCATTACTAATTTGAATATCTTCCACTTGAACCTTTTGAACCTTTTGGCCTACTGTTGTGCGGGGCTGTTTGAACCTTTGTTTTAGACTGTTTAAACTCTTGATTTAATCAAATATTAAATACATTCTAGCAATATTTAGGATAAAGGTTTAGGTGAGAAATAATGGGACAAAATAAATTTTGATTCTATTTTTCTCTTTCAAATAAATCATCAAAATAAATTTTGATTCTATTTTCTTTTTCAAATAAATTAAAATATAATTAAATAAATCATTAAAATAAATTCTGGATTCTATTTTTCTCTTTCAAATAAATTAAAACATAATTAAGTAAATCATCAAAATAAATTTTTATTCTATTTTTCTCTTTCAAATAAATTAAAACATAATTAAGTAAATCATCAAAATAAATTTTGATTCTATTTTTCTCTTCCAAATAAATTAAAAACATAATTAAATAAATCATCAAAATAAATAAGTCTAATAATTTGATCTTTTGTGTGTAAGTCAAACTTTACACACTAGATCGCATACTTCATAGAATAAAAGACATACATGTAGAATATTAGACAAATAATATAATGCAAATATTACTCATAATGATTCTCATTTGAGAGGGTAATTTATATGAAAATTGGGTCGAGCTGGGTGATGGGCCGTTTTCGACCACAGTACGAAGGGCTGAGTAAAAAGGCCATGAAGTTACTCCGGTCCAAGAGAGGCTTGAACTTACTCCGGTCCAAGAGATGCTTGAAGTCGCTCCGGTCCTAAAGAGCTCGGTCAAACGCAAATCTGGACAAGCAGCTCGGCCGTACCATATCGAGCCAAAGTGTTGAGATAGCCTTGTGATTAGATTGGTCATTATGATTTGACTGATGGTAGTTAGTCCGGTCCAAGCTTGTTAAAGTTAGTCCGGTCCGAGCTTGTTAAGGTTAGTTCGGTTTCAGCAGGATAAACCGAGATACAAACTGTAAAAGGAAGATTTGAGCTAAGCAGAATTCGGTCGTTTCTGCCTGTCTAGTATGGCAGTGTTATTTCGGTCGTATGGTAATCTGACCATGGTAAAACCATCTCACTTGGTTTAAGCAGTGAGGGAGGTGTTGATGGATAAGCATTATCTGTCAGGAATGTAATTCCTAGGAGGACTCTACCTGGAGGAGTAAGAGTCCTAGTAGGATTGTGCCACACGGAACCTATAAAAGCTCACAACATCACCTATGGAGAGGTAACACAACTTTGATTCCCGAATACACAAAGCTTTTTGTCTATTTGTCTATTTTGCTGACTTAGGCATCGGAGAGGTATCCGGCACACACCCGCCGGCTAACTCACATTTGTGTTTTCAAGAAGTAAAGCAACGTCGTACGAAGGAGCGCAATCTTGATCAACAGGATTATATGAGAAGGTTTATTTCTTTCCCGTACAATTGGCGCCGTCTGTGGGAAGATCAGACTAGAACAAAACCTCTTGATTAAGTTTTCCCTGCTAAGAAAAAGCAATGGCGCACAACGAAGATTTGCCACAGTCCGCCATTGATAGACAAACCCCAGAAGGAGGTGAGAGGCGCGAAGGTTTGCCTCATGTCCCTCCCATGGCGGACTTGGAGCCCCAACGACATAACCCCATGAGGGATGCTAGGGGGAGGCGGAATAACAGCCCCCGTCACTCTCGTTCACAAAGTCTTGACAGACAAAGGTAGAGGATCAACCCTCAAACTCTGGAGGATCGCGTGAAAGAACAGGATGAATTAATAAGGAAGATGGCGGCGGATATGGAGGCCATAAAATGCTAGATCAAGGGAAAAGGGGTGGCGACAAGAGAGGGGCGTAAAGGTAACACGCCCCCTCGCCACTCAGAAGATCACAGTAGGCATACCACGCCATCACAAACAGAGAGTAGAAGCCTTAAGACGGGCGATACTCAATCCAGAACCTCCAAGACTCGTTGCTCCAGGTCTGAGAGAACGAGGACTGAGAGGTCATATACTGAGGGAAGCACCTATCGGCCCTCGCGCACACACCAGACATCATCCAGGCAGACGGAGTTGCCAAGATCATCCGACTTACGGACCATGCTGGAAGAAAGGGCACGATGGAAGGAGGATAATAGGGAGCGCGACCCTCGCAGGGTATCTGCCCTTTAACAGTTGGCTCCTCGGACGCATGGAAGCGTCGAGGTTGGAATGCCATTACCACGGCCTGCCTACGAACCAACGGACAAAGCATTAGCGAGGCTGCAGACCTCGCCGTTCGTTCCGGCAATTGAAAACGCGCCCCTACCTTCAGGCTTCCTTCAGCCCAAATTCACCACGTACGAGGGGAAAACAGACCCCTACATGCACCTAAGCCACTTCTGCCAGGTTATGGCGGTATATCGACGCAATGAGGCTTTGATGTGCATCCTCTTCCCATCCAGCCTTGGCAACCTAGGCTTGACTTGGTTCGAAAAACTTCCAGAAGGCAGCATAGCTTCCTGGGCGCAATTGGCGGAGGAGTTCGTAACAAGGTTCAGAACGAACACCAAAACGCCAGTGGAGATCGACCAGCTTCTCTCCATTAACATGGGCGACAAGGAGACACTTAGATCCTACAATAGTCACTACTGGGAGACCTTCAACCAGATTAGGAACTGTCCTACCAATCTCGTCATCGCACAATACAAAAGGGGCCTTCCAGTTGGGAACAGACTAAGGGACTCAATCACTATGACGCCACCTCTAACAATGGAAGCCTTAATGGAAAGAGTGCACCAGCACATTAGGGTGGAAGAGGATGGCGCCCGTGCTAAAACAAAGTCTAGCACGACCGCAGTACCAGATAAAAAGACCGCGGCAAAGGTCAACGCGGTAGAACGTCCGAACAAAAACGGACGAGGCAGGCGGGACAACGGAGAAGACCAGGATAAAAGATGGTTCAGAGTCCACACTGCCATTACCACGGTATTCAAAAAGCCAATCTTCCGGATTCTAAGCGAAATACGCGATGAACCTTTCGTCAGATGGCCTGCTAAGCTAGGAGAGGCTCAGAAGGACTATGACGAAAGGTCACGGTGCACCTTCCATAAAGAAAAGGGGCACCGCACTGAAAATTGTACGCCATTGAGATAGCTCTTGGAGGAGTTGGTGGCAGCCGGTCACCTGGATAAATACATTGAAGGAGGGACGCAACCAGCCCCCCAAGACCACAATAACCCCAACGGGATGCCAATCGACGCCCCACCTCAAGGCGTAATCAATGTGATACATGGAATCTTCGAACCTGAGCGTGTATGCGAGCTCAAAGGGTTAATCAAGAAGGCCGAACACTTAAGGAAGGTACTAAGTGCACAACCTACCATCAAAAAAGGGAAGACAGAGGCCAGGAACATCATGTCTTTTTTAGATAGAGACTTGGCGAGGATATATTATCCCCACAATGATGCCCTGGTTGTTACTCTCCGAGTCAAGGATTTTGACGTCAAGCGGATTTTGATTGACCAGGGTAGTTCATGTGAGATAATGTATTACAAAATATTCAAACAATTGAAGCTACAAGACAAAGACTTGGCACCTGTCGTGTCTCCCCTAATTGGATTCAACTCAATGCCAGAATGGCCAGTCAGCAAAATAATCTTACCAGTCAGAGCAGGAAGCGTGACAAAACAAGTGGAATTCTGGGTGTTGAAAGTCCCTTCCACTTACAACATAATCTTGGGAAGAACATGGCTACATGCCATGCGATCGGTAGCGTCATCCTACCATCAAGTAATGCGGTTCCCCAACGAAGTCGGGGTAATTGAAGAGGTCTTCAGAGACCAGATCATGTCCAAGCAATGCTTTGTCACTGTGAATGGCAGTCGCGCTGCCAAGGGATATGTTCATTCGGTGGAAGAACCTGAGAGTAATGAACTGTTCGCAGATGTTGGCAAAGTAGCTAATCAAAAAGCGGTGGAAGACTTGGTAGAGGTAAGAATAGATGAAAAGAACCCGGATAAGTTCTTTTTGCTCGGTTCGTCGTTGTCCAGCACTGAGAGATTAGAGGTCTTGGAATTTTTGACCTCTAACATCGAAGTGTTCGCCTGGACACCATACGACATGCTAGGCATTGATCCTAACTTCATCTACCACCAACTCAATGTCCACCCATCCTCTAGACCAATCATTCAGCGCACACGCAGATCGGCACTCCACCACGCTGAGATAGTGACGGAAGAAGTAGGAAACCTGCTGGAGGTAGGAGCAATCAGAGAGGTGCACTATCCTAGATGGATCTCTAATACGGTGGTAGTGCCAAAGAAGAATGGCAAATGGTGTGTCTGCGTCGACTACAAAACAGTCAACAAAGCATGCCCAAAGGACAGCTTCCCCCTACCACGGATAGATCAACTGGTAGACCTAACGGCGGGGCATAACTGACTTAGCTTTCTTGATGCGTACAGAGGCTACCATCAAATCGCCATGTACAGACCAGACCAGGAGGTCACGTCCTTTACAACTCCAAGAGGACTGTATTGCTACAAGGTTATGCCCTTTGGTCTAAAGAACGCAGGGGCAACATTCCAGAGAATGGTCACCAAGATGTTTGAGCCGTTGCTAGGCAGAACAATGGAGGCTTACATCGACGACATGGTGGTCAAGAGCAAGGATAAGAATGGCCATCTCAAGGACCTAGGTGAGATGTTTGAGATCCTAAAGAAGCACAAGTTACACCTCAATGCGTCTAAATGTGCATTCGGAGTAGGATCTGGCAAATTCCTGGGCTTCCTGGTGATCAACCGGGGTATAAAAGCAGACCCCTCTCAGATTAAAGAAATTCAGGACCTGGAGAGGCCAAATTCAGTCAAAAAAGCGCAGCATCTCACCAGCGTGGCAGCTGCACTCAATCGGTTCATAAGCCGGTCATCAGACAGACTACGACCATTTTTTCATGCTTTAAAGGCCAAATTTGAGTGGGACAAAGAATGCGACCGCGCTCTGGAAAACTTGAAAGAATACATGTCTTCTCCACCACTGCTTGTCACCCCAATACCTGGAGAAGAACTCTTCTTGTACCTGGCAGTCTCTCAGCACGCAATTAGCGCAGTATTGGTCCGTGCGGAAGGAATCCAACATCTGCCCATCTTTTATGTCAGCAAGACATTGCTGGGCACCGAAACAAGGTACTTGCCACTGGAAAAACTGGCCTTGGCCTTGATGATGGCCTCAAGGAAGTTGTCGCACTACTTTCACGCCCACGCCATAGTCGTCCTCACAGTTTTCCCATTAAAAGCTCTGTTTGAGAGGGCGAACTTTTCTGGGCGAATTTTGAAGTGGGCAGTAGAGTTGGGACAATTCGACATCAAGTTCCAACCCAGAACCACGATAAAGGCCCAAGCTTTGGCCGACTTTGTCGCAGAATTTACCCCAGGAAGTCATCATATCTACCCAGTTGACCTGACTGACACGACCAAACTAGGGATAGAAGTTGACGCCGAAATAGCGCAACCTCTGGTGCAGGATACTCAGTCAGACCCCAAGACAGACCAGAATAAAGAAAGCAAGGAAGAAGCGAACCATGCTACACCAAGCCAAGACTTAACAACAAACAAAGACTTGGTACAATCAAATAGTGAGGGGCAGACAGCAAGCATGGACCTTGAAGAAAACACCAGCAACATTCTTGACCCCACGGCATCATCTGACCCCTCCACTTGCTGGAAGTTATTCGTTGGAGAGATGTGGAAGCTCTTCATTGACGGAGCATCCAACCGGCATGGCGTAGGACTTGGCATAGTCCTCATCTTACCAGACGGCCTAGTTGTGGAGCAAGCAGTCAACCTTGGCTTCCCAGCATCAAACAACGAAGCGGAATATGAAACGCTTCTTGCAGGTCTCAAATCAGCATTCTACATGAAGGCCACCGAGCTAATGGTTTACAGCGACTCACAACTGGTGGTAAACCAAATTTCGGGTGACTACGAAGCAAAGGATGGCAAGATGGCTAAATACCAAGACTTAGTCAGAAAAGAGATCAAGAAATTTGAAGTAGTAAGGATAGAACAGATTGGTAGGGAGGAAAACAGCAGAGCAGACGAACTAGCAGGCTTTGCTTCAATGCCAGATACATCCATCCCTCATCCATTGCTCATTAACTATTTACTGAGACCAAGCATTGAAGACCCCGAATGTAACGCCCTCAAAATTTAACCCATAATATATATTATTAACATGCATCATTATAAGAAAACAAAGAATATTATTCCATTCATCAGAGTAAACTTATTAAAAGACATTACATGTAATAAAGAAAGTAAATGCCCTACGGGCTTACATCTTTCCAAGCCAATACTTGGACACAAAAATATGAGTACTAACTCATTTACAAGTTAAGCCCTTGGCTTGAGTCCTTACATGTAATAGCAAATAAAGCAAATAACAACTAATCTAAAATGAGTCTTCAACTCTAAATCCTTCCAAGCTAATTCCTTGGAGGTAGCCCATCACCTGAACCTGAAAATGATGTTCCCATATAGGGTGAGCCACAGCCCAGTAGAGAAATACTAAACCAAATATAAGCATTGAATAAAGCAATAGCATTCGATAGATGGTTAACACAAATATCAGTTTCACTTTCCATTATTTATTCAACTTTCCATTTTTACTAACATGGCTCAGAACCTGGCCAAACTATAACAGTGAACTACATATCACATTAACATTCCTTCCAATATCAACAAAACAAATGAGACTAAGGCTCATATCAAAACACTTCATAATTCCCATTTGATACACATTTTAGTGCTGTATCAATAACATATAGAAAACACTTCTATAAATCAATAAGCACACATAATAGTGATGCTAATGGAGTCCATCCCCTATCTCTTCCCAAACAATATCCGGTTTAGGAGTACATCCCCTATCTCCTCCCAACAATGTGCACATATACAATGTATTAAACACTTGTAATATACACCACACACAATCAATACATGTATTTTCTGTATTAATTCAACAGTCAAAAATAATGACTTAACCAATGTGATTAGTTTCAGTTTTCCCTAATCCACATGCAATGTCTACAACAATCACGACTATCCTCCACCGATAGCCTAAAACAGTTATTTCTAAACAGGAAATAAATGTACAATAAATATAAATTCAACAATTTCAAAGGTGTAAGATTAAACTAACCAACTACACCATTTAAGCTTATAATTACCCAATTCCATGAATTTAACTAAATTCCCCCAATTCCCCCTAAATTAATTATGCAAATTAATTTAATAGCACAACTAGGGTTTTCCCAAAATTACCAAAATACCCCAACATATCGAAATACCAAAACTCAGAACAAAACCTATAATATGGAGTAGGAAATCCCTACTTTGAAGCAAAGAACTTGAATGGAGAAGATGGAGATGATGACCCAAAATCCAAAGTGCTCCAAATCCAAGATTGTTCCGATTAAAACGAAGCCCTCGACTCACTCTCTCTTTTTAACAAAGGGCCTAGGGTAGAAACACCCTAAAATTAGATGAAACCTAGGGTAGAAGGTGTGTAGAGGAAGAGAGAAGTCGGACCTAGGGTTTGGAATCAAAAAGGAGATAAAAAAATGATTAAAAACCCGCTGCTGCCTATATAAACTGAACAGGCTCGCTCGAGCGAAGACATAGTCGCTCGAGCGACCAGACACAGAAAACCCACGCTCGAGCCAAGAAAGCCTTGCTCGAGCCAACAACCAAGAAGCTCGCTCGAGCGAAGAAAAGCTTGCTCGAGCGAAGAACTCGAAAACATACACCTCGCTCGCTCGAGCGAAGAAAAGCTCGCTCGAGCGAAGAAACACAACCTTCAGGTCTATACTAGACGCAATCGCTCGCTCGAGCGAAGGAACCCTGGCTCGATCCACCAGATACAAAATTCTACTCTCGCTCGAGCGACCAAATCCTCGCTCGAGCGAAGAACCAAAAACAACAGCTCGCTCGAGCGACCAACTCCTCGCTCGAGCGAGGGTCCAAAAATCTGGACAGCAACTCTAAGTTTCCAACCCAACCAACCTACAACCAACCTGCCCAATACATTCTATAACTCAAGAATAAAGAATTAAAGGACAACAACAACAATTATACGATGATAAGATCCACGGAACCTAAGTCCGGATATACTAACCAAATGGGAAAAGACCGGGGTCGCTATACCGAAGCAGAAGAGGTATGTTACGCAGAGTTGGGCCCTTCATGGATGGATCCCATCATAATGTTCCTGAAAGATGGCACCTTACCGGAAGAAAAGAAAGAGGCCAACAGAATAAGAGGGAAGTCGCAGCGATTTTGGCTCTCCCCATCTTTGGCATTATACAAAAAATCATTCTCAGGACCGTACCTAAAGTGTGTTCATCCCAGCAAAGTTAAAGCATTCTTGTTCAAAATACACGAAGGTATGTGTGGAAGCCATCAAGGAGGAAGGTCATTAGCACACAAGGCAATCTCGTAAGGATATTGGTAGCCTTACATGCAAGCAGACTCAGAAAAATATGTGAAGAAGTGCGAGAAATGTCAGAAGTTCGCACACCAAATACATCAACCTGCCAGAGAACTTCTACCTTTAACCAGCCCATGGCCCTTCGCAATGTGGGGCTTGGACATAGTAGGACCACTTCCAACAGCACCAGGCAACAGGAAGTTTTTTCTCGCAGCAACCGACTACTTCACAAAGTGGGTGGAGGCAGAAGCCTTAGCATCAATCAAAGAAAAAGACGTGAAGAAGTTCATCTGGCAGAACATCATCACTCGGTTTGGCATACCAAAAGCTCTAATATTAGACAACGGCACTCAGTTCGACGGCAGAATCTTTAGAGGCTTTTGTGAAGAGTACAAGATAGAGTTCTACAATTCTACACCGGCATATCTCCAAGCAAATGGTCAGGCAGAAGCATCAAACAAGGTCGTCTTAGATGGATTGAAAAAAAGGCTAGAGAAAGCAAAAGGCAAGTGGACAGAAGAGCTCCCTCATGTTTTATGGGCTTACCGTACCACACCTCGGCGGTCAACAGGAGAAACTCCATTCTCCTTAGCCTATGGTATGGAAGCAGTAATCCCACTAGAAGTTGGCCTCCCCACAATTTGAAGCGAAAATTTTGATCCAGACTTAAATGGCGAAGCCATAGCATTGGAGCTCGACCTTGCAGAAGAAAGAAGAGAAAGAGCACTGGTTCACATTGCCTCATACCAACAAGAGTTATCCAGGAAATACAACAAAACAGTGCATCCAAGGCAATTCAAGATCGACGATTGGGTGCTGCGCAAAGTGATGGGAAACACCATGATACCAGGAGATGGCAAGTTAGGGCCCAATTGGGAAGGACCTTACAAAGTGGTTGGATTAGCAGGAAAAGGGGCATACCACTTGGAAGATGAGGACGGCAAAGCCATTCCTAGGCCGTGGAACACTGCCAATCTCAAATTATTTTATTTCTAACTTTTTTCAAGCATATGTAATTTTCCTTTTCCTTTCTCAATAAAACAAGTAGATTCTTTTCAGTATAAGTTATTTTCTGTAAAAGATAGTTTTAGTGAGTTAAGAACATTGTAAACATAGTTGGCCGGAAAAACCAACACCCCTCCTAAGCCCAGGATAAGGATCCAGGCTGCAGGACGTTTGGTCGGAATAACCAAACACTTTACTCTAGGTTGGCTGGAAAAAACCAACGTAGAGGTTGGCTGGATTAAACCAACACCCTTCCTAAGCCCAGGATAAGGATCTAGGCTGCAGGACGTTTGGTCAGAATAACCAAACATTTTTCTAAATTGGCAGGAATAACCAATTTAGAGGTTGGCTGGATTAAACCAACACTTGGTACTCTTCAGCCGAAGTAAGGATATCGGCTAAAGAATGGTTGGCTAAATTAAACCAACTCTTAGTACTCTTCAGCCGAAGTAAGGATATCGGCTAAAGAATGGTTGGCTGGATTAAACCAACTCTTAGTACTCTTCAGTCGAAGTAAGGATATCGGCTAAAGAGTGGTTGGCTGGATTAAACCAACACTTGGTACTCTTCAGCCGAAGTAAGGATATCGGCTAAAGAGTGGTTGGCTGGAATGAACCAACTCTTAGTACTCTTCAGCCGAGGTAGGTATCTCGGCTAAAGAGTGGTTGGCAACTATAATTAGATTGCAAGATTAAGACCAAGATAATTATCTCGGCAAGAAAATGTTAGTCTGTATACAAAGTGAATACAGGTATGGCACAGACCGAACAGAAAGATGAAAGGTTTTTTATTCAAAAGCAAACACAAAGCTACAATAGTTGGGGACTCACTCCGGTACAAACTTTTTTGTCCAACAAAAAGAAGAAAATACTAAAATCAAACAACAAAAAGAAGTACAAAATCAGGCAAATAAATCATCAAGATCAGCATCAAGGTCAACTCGGAGCCCGGTTTCATTCGGTAGCACGGTCTCGGTTGGAAGCACGGTTTCAGTAGGCAGCTCGTTGGTCAGGTCTTCCACCATTGGCTCTGACCAAACTGACTGATCGACAGGGTCATTGACAACCGGGGTATCTTTGGGCACGGTTTCTTCTTCATCATCTGAATCCTCAAGAAATTGTTGCTGAAGGGCAGCAGCATATTCCGTCATGGAGCTCGGTATGAAGTATGCAGGAGCGTTGAAGACCTCGATCTCTGGACCGTGACCGAGCTGCACTATGGCTGCCCTCCACCTGCATTTGAAGAAGAGATCCTTGGCAGCTTCACATTGTTTAATGTAAGTCACCTCCCCCTCCTTGTAACCCCGAGCTCGGCGTCATCGGCACTCTTCTTCAGCTTCTCTATCTCGGCGTTCTTCTTTCCCTCAAGTTTAGCCAGTTCGCGCAGGTATTTGTCTTTTATCACGGCTGCAACTTTTTGTTTTTCTACTTTAGCCGAGCTAACAAGTCCGGTCAGACGACCGTTCTCGGATTTTAGCTCGGCTATTTGCTTCCTGGCTTGTTCTAGCTCGGTAGTTTTTTCAGTCACTTCGGCCATGGCTTGCCTTGTAGTCTTGCGAAGTTCCAGCACACGCTTATGAGCGATGTGGCTCTTCTGCATGGCCTGCAAAAGAAGGGGAAGACTTGCAATCAAACCGAGATGAAAGTTGTGCAAATTAGAAAGATTAACAGAAAAAGCTACTTACAAGCACCATGGATTTCGTGGTCGAGCGGATAGCCTTTAGTTCGGTCAGATGTTTGTGGTGCTCCATGTCTGCTGGAAGGCAAACACTCTTGGTAAGGTTAAATGCCATTAAGTGATCTTTTTCAGCGACCACTGAGTCAGTGTCCTGAATTGCTCGGTTTTGAAAAGTAATTTTGGGTGCCCACTTGGAGGAGCTAGCTCGGTCGGAGCGCTCCGGTTGCGGGCTCGGTGGAGAGCTTGGTGGAAGAATGGTTTCGTCTTCATCAACAAGGCATTGCTCGGTTGGGGTAGTCCGGGCACGCTTGTTTGGGCGAGATGAAGAGGGTTGTTGAGATGGAAGAGCTACCATGGCCTCAGTAGATTGACCACTTTGTGGTACCTCGGCTTGGTGTGTTTCGGTTAGGAGGGCCCTTACTCTGTTCCTCTTCGCCATTTCTTGTTCGGCAGTAGTACGGACCAGGTTGATCTGAGGCAAGTTTGGGTTCGGTTCAGGAGAAGCATCTAGCAAAAAGTCAGTTACCTTCGCCTTTCGTTGACTGCTATATCTGTATGTCGGTTCAAAGTTCAGCAGCTTGGCCCAACTTCTTTCGGGATATCGCAGCACGGCGCGAAGTGTGTCCAAATTGGGGTAACTGTACAGCGACTTGAGGTGGGCTGAATCTGCATAAAGAAAACAAAAGTTAGATCGGTTCAGGAATTGGAGACCAAAATAAAGAGAAGCATACAACGAAGCCGAAGTAATTATACCGGGGGTTCCTTTATTCCAGTTTATTCTACGACCAGGGATCTGGGCTTTGTGATCTTCAAAATTCCCAGATACCCAAAAAAAATGATTATCGTTCAAGTCTTTATCCGGTGTGTCCTTTATTATTTTCTCTCGGCGGCGGCGTATTCTTAGATAATAGACCTAGCCATCTTCTTTTGATCCTATAGAGTATTGATGGAAGAGTTCGGCTAAGCCGAGGTTAATACCAGCTCGGCGGTTTAGCTCGGCTATGCCATTTATTATGCTGTATGAATTTGTGGAAAGCTGGGTGGGACATATCCTAGTTTGCCTAAGGAATTCACAAAGTAAAGGCTGTACAGGGAATCTTAGTCCAATTTCTATAATGGACAAAAGGGTAAAGGGAACAAAGCCGGGGTTTCCCCATGGTGTGGTATCTAGATCGGCTAAAGTAAGGTGAACATCGTCAGGGATGTTATAATCTTTTCGGAATTCAGCCATACCACCAGGTGTGTTTACTAAAAACCTATACTTTCCCATTTATGGTTTAAGTTATGAATAAATTAAATCTGAGTTTTAGCTCGGTCGGAGAAAAATGTTGAGTAGCTCGGTTGAGCGTTCAAAGGAGTGCCTGGGCAACCTAAGTCTGCAAAGTGAAAAAAGAGAAGTGTTAAACACTGATCATTGGACCGTGCTACAAGAAACAAAGGCAAGATAAATAAAGTCCTAGCTCGGCTATGAGAATCACTTCGTGTCTTAGCTCGATTTGAGCAAAGGGTCTGTTAGCTCGGTGTAAGCAAGGGGTCTTTTAGCTCAGTGTGAACGAAGGATTTGTTAGCCCGGTTGAGACTCTAGGGGCAGCATTCTTAGTTCGGTCTGAACTAAGGAGGCTGGTTTAGCCCCAAGTTGTAGCTCGGTCGAGGTTGAGACTTACGAGCCTACTGTTGCACAGTCCTAGTACGATTCGATAGCTCGGCTAAATTAAATGAAGCAAAAGGTGGTTTGACTTTGGTGAAACTACTAGTTCAGCATGAAGTGCTAGTCCGGTTGATAGCCTGGCTAGATTGACATCCACTACAAACAACTTCCTAGTTCAGTTATATTATGATTTTGGATCAAAACTAGTGTTTCTCATATTATTTCTCGAATCCAAGGGGTTCTATTACTAAGTTTTTGCAGAAAACACAAGGCTAAGCAGAAAATGGAAGCAGACATAGTGTGTTTTCAAAAACATGTAATGTATTGCGAAAAAGGTGCGAAATCAACCAAAAGAAGTTAGAAGGTTGAGTTACTTACCAGATTACGGCAGAAAAATCGAAGATGGAAGCAACGACAGTGAAGAACACGAACTCAGCAAACTCAGGGGTTGAAGAAATAGAGACACAGAGAGAGAGAGAATGAAGGAGATGAATAGTGTAATGGCAGATTCAAAATGAAAAGTTTGTTTTTGTGTAGAGGGAAGGACAAAAAAGAGCGGGACTGTTCAAATTTCATAAGATACGAAGACGGCGTGACAGCAATGCCTGGCTAATCAGAATCTGCCACGTGTACACGGAATGGGAAGCAGTTCAGTTACAACAACTGAAGAGACGTTTTGACCGGACAGGTACAACCCGGTGTGAATTTAGCTCGGCTAGAAAGGCTAAAAGGGTTTTTTTAGCTCGGCTGGAAAGGCTAAAAAGGTTTTTTAGCTCGGCTGGAAAGGCTGAAGAGTTTTAGCTCGACTGGAAAGGCTTAAGAGTTTAGCTCAGTCGTCAAGCTAAAATTGTTAGCTTGGCTAATAAACAGGTAATCCCTATCATGCTACGCAGATGGAATTAAGGGGCAATTGAGAGGGTAATTTATATGAAAATTGGGCCGAGCTGGGTGATGGGCCGTTATGGGCCACAGTACGAAGGGCTGAGTAAAAAGGCCATGAAGTTACTCCGGTCCAAGAGAGGCTTGAAGTTACTCCGGTCCAAGAGAGGCTTGAAGTCGCTCCGGTCCTAAAGAGCTCGGTCAAATGCAAATCTGGACAAGCAGCTCGGTCGTACCACATCGAGCCGAAGTGTTGAGATAGCCTTGTGATTAGATCGGTCATTACGATTTGACTGATGTTAGTTAGTCCGGTCCAAGCTTGTTAAAGTTAGTCCGGTCCGAGCTTGTTAAGGTTAGTTCGGTTTCAGCAGGATAAACCGAGATACAAACTGTAAAAGGAAGATTCAAGCTAAGCAGAGTTCGGTCGTTTCTACCTGTCTAGTTTGGCAGTGTTATTTCGGTCGTATGGTAATCTGACCATGGTAAAACCATCTCACTTGGTTTAAGCAGTGAGGGAGGTGTTGATGGATAAGCATTATCTGTCAGGAATGTAATTCCTAGGAGAACTCTACCTGGAGGAGTAAGAGTCCTATTAGGATTGTGCCACACGGAACCTATAAAAGCTCACAACATCACCTATAGAGAGGTAACACAACTTTGATTCCTGAATACACAGAGCTTTTTGTCTATTTATCTATTTTGCTGACTTAGGCATCGGAGAGGTATCCGGCAAACACCCTGGCTAGCTCACATTTGTGTTTTCAGGAAGTAAAGCAACGTCGTACGAAGGAGCGCAATCTTGATCAACAGGATTATACGAGAAGGTTTATTTCTTTCCCGTATAATTAAATAAATCATCAAAATAAATAAGTCTAATAATTTGATCTTTCGTGTGTAAGTCAAACTTTACACACTAGATCGCATACTTCATAGAATAAAAGACATACATGTAGAATATTAGACAAATAATATAATGCAAATATTACTCATAATGATTCTCATTAAAATTGGATTAACTGGTATTATTAAAAACAAATACTAAATTCCATTACACAAAAATATGGCTTTTAGTATATTTTAACAACTACGAAGGAGCGGATGTTACTTGCTATTCATCGTTGATTCGAACTTCTCCAACTTATGATAGTTGATTCAAAAGTAACGACCAATAAAAGATGATGAAAATCGTTCAATAATTTCGAAACACGCGACAATGGTGCTTGAAAATCTCTCATTATGCTTCAATTTTTGCTTAAATCAATGGTTTTTGAAGGAGAGCTTTCAAATTAAGGGTTTTCGAACTTCGACGGTCTTCGAATGAAGAAACGGAGCAATAAAGACAAACAACTTAACATCTTACTATTGCCCATATATAAGCAAAGGTATTCCTATCTTTTCATCATATTTTTTAATTCTGAGAGTTTTTGACAGTATTAGTTTATTGCGTGTCCTTTACACACACAAAAAAAAAGGCCTAGAAAGAGGGGGTTTTGGCCAAAAAAACCCTAAGAAAGAATAAGGGCGTTTGGGCTAAAGGTTTAATTTTGAAACTTTTAAAACAATAGTTGTAACTTTTACTTTTTAAGACAATAAGATCAATAATAATAGCAGCATTACGAATCCAAATTTAACTACTCAAAAATTAGCCCAGAATTGTATCTTATGATTCAGATTTAATCTCTACCACATAATCTCCTAGCCAGGAAAATCTAGGTGGTTAAGTTGAAATTCCCAACTTTTTCCAATAATAATTTAAAAAATAATATTATGCCTACGGGCCGTGCTTCAGACCCCCACTGGGGGTCGACCCCCAGTGACGTGGCGCCGCCCCATTTGCTGAAATCTAAAAAAAATAATAATAATAATTTTTTTTTTGGGCCGATCACCTTCCTACACGCACGACTCCCAGTGACCCCCACTGGGGGTCTTAGACATTTTTCTATGCCTACCTATTTGTCTCTCTGTCCCCTTGTTACTTATCTATACATCACGGCTGTCAATCACTGTTGCTACTTGTTACTTCCGACCGCCGGTCATCACCAGCTACTTTTCCAATGTCTGATAACTGTGTTTGAGAAAAGCTCTTTTAGTTTTTAATTGAATGGATAGATATAAATAAATATAAATAGGACTTTTTGACAACTAGGGGTTGTTTGGGATGTTCTAAATAAGTGTACTTTTTGACTTTTTATGAAATATGGATTGGATTTGAAGTGATGTGGTAGAGAGGTGATGTGACTTAAATAAGATGATGTGACTTAAATAGAATAGTGACTTTTTGACTTTTTGACTTATTTTGAAGATGCCAAACTTGGCCTAAATTTTTAGTCACGAAAGGTTTAAATTTCTACTTTTGCCACCAAGGGCCTAAATTTTGACTTTTGCTAACCACATTAATTTTTTTTCTTACCAAATGTAAAGATAAATGCCCACTAAATATTTTAATTGCTAAAAGTTATAATAAAAAATTATTTAGTTTTTTTAAAAAATTATTTAGCTTTTTTTAAAAAAATATGATGATTAAATTTAAAATATATTGTGATTAAATATTTAGTCATCGTAGATTCTACCTTAGCTATTTAAAATATTTTAATCAACAAATACTTTTGCCGTCGAAGTGTTAACCATGAACATGACAAAATGTTTTGGCGACTAAAATAATACCTTTAACAACAAAAATGTTGGTTGGCCTCAAAAGATAAGTGCTCCCCCTCTTTCGACTTCATTAATTTTCTCAAAAAATAAAAAGTTACACATTAAAAAAGCCACTTTTTTTGGTTAATTACCTACAAAAACATAAATACATATTTATTTACCTTGCGTTTTCTTTATTTCTTGGTAAGTTTTCAATTACACTGATTAGGCGAAAAACATATTCGAATGAAAAATATTTTTTTATATTTGGTGGTGGTGATGGTGGTAGTGGGGAGGCAAAGGGTGGAGGTAGAGGTGATTGTGGCAACAGTTATGGCTACTGTTATGGTGGTGGTGATTCTGGTGATGGCGGTGTGATAGTAGAAGTAAGAATAATGATATCAGTAAGATAATATTGGTAAAATTTTAGTCTAAAAAATAAGTGAAAAATATTTTTTACTTCAATAATCTTATTATTTTGTTGATCATATAAAATATTTTTTTATTAACTTTCTTTTTTGTTATATCAAACATTAAAAAATAAAAACATATATATATTTTCCACCTAAATAAATCAACGTCACTCAAAATTTTCTACAACTAATCAAAACTCTCTCTCTATCTCTATCTCTATCTCTATCTCTATTCCCTTGCCGGAACCGCTTAGGATTAATCTCTATTATTTCTGAAATTCATCATCAACCCACGACACTCACCCCGGTCTCAGATGTTGCTTTCCCTTTTTAGTGGAGCAGAGCCTCTTCCATCCTTTCATCGACAAAGTAAGCTTTATTTTTATTATTGTTATTATTATTATTTTTTATATATTAAAAGTAACATTCTTTTCGATAGATGCACTTCAAAAAAGAGACTTGGAAAGTTAGGGGAAATAGTGGTCCATCCCAAAAAATATATATATTTTAATAATTAAAATATTATATACTTTCATGATTTTTTTATTATTATTTTGTTTTGTTTTGTTTTTTTGTTTTTTCATACACTATTGTGCAGTTATTTCCTCGAAAGTTATGGGGACAATTAGGTAACAAAGAAGGTTGGAAAATATATATATTCTGACGGATAATGTTTCGTAGTTCGAAAAAGTCGGGCTCGAATTGGCTCAAAACGAAAAACGACGTCGTTTTTCGTTTTTTTTTTTTTTTTCCTTCTTTTTCTTCCCAGCTCGGCAAGAAGAAGAAGAAGAAAGGAGAAAAGAAGAAGAAGAAGAAGAAAGGAGGAAGAAGCAGAGGAGAAAGAGGGAGAGAAGAGAGGAAGAAGAGAGGAGGAAGAACAGAGGAGAAAGAGGGAGAGAGGATCGTCGCTGCCTCGCCACCGCCGTCGCCTCGCTGCCGGCGATCGTCGCAGCACCAGCGATCGCCGGCTCTGCCTCGCCTCCGCCGCTGCTCGCCTCGCCTCGCCACGCCATTTTTATGGCCCCCTCCAGTTCCTCCTCCTCCTCTTCCTCCTCCTCCTCCTCCTCCTCCTTCCCCTGCTTCTGGTTCTGCTTCCCCTGCTTCACCTTCGAAAAGCTTTTCGAGCTTTTCGAGCCCCGTAGCTTTCGAGCTACGTACCAGCTCCGATATTCTGACATACACACTTTTCAAAGGAGTGCATTATATGCCTTTCTAGTTGTGTTATTTTTTTTTAATTTAGTTATGACTAATTTTATTTTTTAATTATGATAATATTTTAATTATGACCCATGAATTATTTAATTATACCCATGTTATGTTTGGTTAAAATATTTTTTTTAGTTATGACTCAAAAAATATAAAGTTATATCATTTTTTTTAATTATAAGATACATATAATATATATTTTTTTGAAAGGTATGTACCATAATGTTTTTCGGAAACCGTAATGCATGCCTTTCCATCATTTTCATGCCAAATGAAACAAGAAGAGCAATAATTTATGAAAGGTAGGCAAAAGCAAAGCATAACGATGCAATAGATTTCACAATATTAGGCATGAAAATATAGAGAAATCAAGAAAGTGTAGAGAACCCTATTGAGATGAAGATTTAGCAAGTAAATGGAGAGAGGAGATGGAGGAGACAAGAACCAAAATTGTGCAAAACAACATAAACGTAAAAGTTTCTTTAATTTGTCAAGATCTCGTATGACTACTTTTCCGCTTGTGAAAAGAATTTGTCTTATTTTTATTTTTATAACTCAATATCTAGCTGATTAGATCAATTAGTTTGAGAGATCAATTCTACTATCTATTAGTGGAGGGCCTCAATTAAAATCAAGACAAAGCCAATTTAGAAGGTTTCAAATCTAAGACCTTGAAGGAAACACATCCTTAAGCCCAAAGTCTTAACCACCGTACTCACCCCTTGAAATTTTCTCTCGTGAGAATATTAAAATATATATATTGGATGAGAAATATTTTGTGGAATAAACACACTTCTAATAAAACGGCTTTATAAACACACTTTTAATAAAACGGTTTTATAATAATTCACACAATAAATTGAGAAATAAAAGCGTACCAACACTCATTTGATTTAGAACAGTTATGTATTAAAATAATAAAATCAATGTTATTGTGACAAATAGAAATAAAATTTTATGTAAATAAATTTATTTGGATAAATAACGAATACACTTTCTAAAATTTGTTTAAATTATAAATTGTCCCATACAAAACAGTTGTGTATTAAAATAATAAAATAATTTGTTATTGTAACAAATGGAAATCAAATTTTATGTAAAAAAATTTATTTGGATAAATACCAAACACATTCTATAGAGTTTGCTTAAATTATAGATTGTCCCATGTAATTACGAAAATTGCATCTTCTCCTTTCAAGTTTTTAATCACATAACAAATGACTAATTTTATTAATAAATAATCAAGTTAAATAATATTTTTTAGGGTAAATTACATTGACACCCCCTGAGATGTTTATTACAGTTCCCCCTCACCTTTGGAAAATTACATCTCTCTCCCTGAGGTTTAAAGTTTCATTACAGATTCCCCCCTTAACAATTTAATTTTTTTTAAATATCAATTTTGCCCTTACTGGATAAATTATATTGACACTCTTTACATTTTAGAAATTACAATCCCCTGTCTAAGTTAGTATTAGTTGGAAAAAAAAAATCATTGAAAAAAAAATTAATGGGAAAAAAAATTATTTAAAAAAAATTAATTGAAAAAAAAAATTGTTAGTAAAATTTTTAAATTTCTGTTTAAAAACTAACGTAAACTCATTTTTTAAATTTAAGTTTTTTTCTCAAATTTATAATTTGAAACAACAATTTATAAACTAAAAAAAATTATCAAATAAGTTTTTATGATAGTTTTTAAAATTTTTGTAAATATAAATTGAAAACTGAAAAATGAAATGGTTACTAAACAAGCCTCAGATAGTAAAAATGTCGTAAAATTAACAAATAATTAAATAAGTTACCAACGTAAGAAATGACTTATCAAGAGATTCTTAGGTTATGAATGGTTTGATTTTTAGAATTTTTTTTTAAAGATTAAAAATTAATTTGGTTAAGAAATTAAAAAATAAGAAATAATTATCATTTTAACTTTGGACAGGTTATATACATACATATGGCTGTTTCAATTTAATTTATAAAAAATTATTTCTAACCACCCGAAAGATAAAAATTATATAAAAATGATAATTATTTTTTATTTCTTAACCAAATTAATTTTTAATTTTTTTAAAAAAAAATTCTAAAAATCAGACCATATATAGCCTAAGAATCTTTTGATAAGTCATTTTTTACGTTGGTAACTTATTTAATTATTTGTTAATTTTACGACATTTTTATCATTGAAGCATGTTTGGTAACCATTTCGTTTTTAGTTTTCAATTTATATTTACAAAAATTTTAAAAACTATCATAAAAACTTATTTGATATATTTTTTGGTTTATAAATGGTTGTCTCAGTTTGTAAATTTGAAAAAAAAAAATGTAAATTCAAAAAATAAGTTTACGTTGGTTTTTAAATAAAAATTTAAAAATGTTACTAACAATTTTTTTTTTCAATTAATTTTTTTTTCAATGATTTTTTTTTCCAATTAATATTAACCGAGGGGACAATTGTTAATGCTATTTTAAACCTTAGGGAGGGGATTGTAATTTTCAAAACATGAGGGGTGTCAATGTAATTTACCCAGTGAGGCAAAATTGGTATTTAAAAAAATTAAACTGTTGATGGGGGAATCTGTAATGAAACTTTAAACCTTAAGAAGGGAGATCTAATTTCCAAAAGGTGAGGGGAGAATTGTAATAAATATAAACCTCAGGGGGTGTTAGTGTAATTTACCCAAAGATAAAATATTAAGTTCAACTTGAAGATAAACTTTAAAGAGATTAAGCTAAAATATATGAGAGTTTTATAGCAAACTAACAAAAGATAAATACAAATCGTTAAAAAAATTGTCATCTTTTTGGGATATTTATATCCCAATCTTAACATTTTATATTTAAATATTTTGATATCTTTTACTTTAAATTTAAACTCTATATGGATAATTAATTGATGATCTTAAAAGGTAAAATAATAAGTTCAACTTGAAGATAAAATTTAAAAAGATTAAGCTGAAATATATGAGAATTCTACAACAAACTCACAGAAGGTAAATATAGATCGTTAAAAAATTTATCATATTTTTGGGATTTATATCTCAATCTTAATATTTTTTATTTTAATGTTTTTTTATCTTTTATTTGCATTTTTATTTATGAAATTTTATTATATTTAAAATTTATATGGAAAATTAGTTAATGATTTTAAAAAATAAAATATTAAGTTCAACTTGAACATAGACTTTAAAAAGATTAAGCCCAAATAGATGAGAATTCTACAACAAACTCATATAAGGTAAATGCATATCGTTAAAAAACTTATCATATTTTTGGAATTTATATCTCAATCTTAATCTTTTTTATTTAAATATTTTTTTTTGTTTAAATTATTTTTTTTATCTTTTATTTGAATTTTTATTTTTCAGTTCAAATCTAATATTTTTTTTATATATATTTTTATCTCTATTTTTTTTGTTCATATATAAATAATTATCTTTTTATTTTAAAAATTATTTGACTTGTAATATTTTTTATTTATATATTTTTAATTGTTTATATATAAATAATTAACTTTTTAGTTATTTTTTTTATCTTTTATTTGACTCTTTATATTATTTTGTGGTTGAAATTTGAATGTTTATCTTCCTATTTTTTATTTTTTTTTATTTTTTATATTTCTATCTCTACATCTTTGTTGTTCATATCTAAATATATATCATTTTATTTAAATATATATAATCTTTTTGGCTTTTGTGATTTAGATAATTGACAAATGATTAAAAATTAGAAAAAATAAAAGGAGAGACTTGAAAGGTGACACATAGGAGAGAGAATCTGTAAGAATTTAGCATTAAGAGTTTGGAGAATTCTCATACTCCACAAATTTGATAATTTATCATATTTTCGGAATTTATATCTCAATCTTAATATTTTTATTTAAATATTTTTTTTATCTTTTATTTGAATTTTTAATTTTCAGTTCAAATCTAATATTTTTTTTGTATATATTTTTATCTCTTTTTTTTATTCATATATAAATAATTTTCTTTTTATTTTAAAAATTATTTGACTTGAAATATTTTTTATTTAAATATTTTCATTGTTCATATATAAATAGTTAACTTTTTAGTTATTTTTTTTATCTTTTATTTGACTCTTTATAATTTTTTGTGGTTGGAATTTGAATACTTATCGTCCTATTTTATGTTTTTTTTTTTATATATATTTCTATCTCTACCTCTTTGTTGTTCATATTTAAATATTTATCATTTTATTTAAATATATATAATCCTTTTGGCTTTTGTGATTTAGATAATTGACAAATGATTAAAAATTAGGAAAAATTGTTAGGGAAAATATATGTGATTCACCACAAGTAAATCAATCAATTGGAATAAAAACTAATGCGAAAAAATTAAATCAAAAGCAACACAAGAATTTATGTGGTTCCCTCAATGTGAGGTACGTTCACGGGATCGAAACCCGATTCCACTATCAACCAAATAAGTTTCCAAACGATTACAAACGAGACACAAATTAATGGTCTTACAAACCATCCTTAGGTGAATTCCAAATAATCACAAATAAATAAAGAGAAAAGACCTCACCAAATAAATGAACCAAAATCTTCAGAACCAGAATTGTAAAAGACCCAAAATAATTATCTCAAACCAACCGAAGCAGAGCAACCAGCCGAAGATCCACTGTAACACAATGTTTGAAAGCCCCAATGATATATTCCAACCAACATAGAACAAAGCATAGCCAGCCACCAAACTGATGTCAATCAAAATTAAGTCACTGTTGCCTTTTTACCAAGCCAAACGGCTGCCTCTATTGTTTTTCCTACAAACAGAAAAACAAACAATACCAATATATATTGATGTTGCTGTTCGTCCTGGTGAATGGGCTAGACCGATCCAAGCTTCTCAAGCCCACTGGATAACCTGCAAACAAGTTCAACGGGGAACGGGGTAGTTCCCCAGCGAACCCTCCGGCGTGTGAATTAGAAGAGGTTGTAGGTAATGTAGAGAGAGAGAGAGATAGGAAAAACTTAACCTTCATCTTATCTTCCGACTTTGCTTATATCCCCTGGTAATCATTTTGCTGTCCCTGTCGTTCTGACCTTCTCGCCGAAAGCCCATACCGTGGTTTGCCTTGTTCAGGGTGAGGGGGAGCCATTCCGGCTGAGGGGTGTTGTCGCAATAAATGTTGTGATGGGTTGCATTAATGGTGATGTGTTGTGGCAATAACTTTTGCAGATCTTTGTCTGCTGACGTGGCCTGTTCTGCATCTGCCACGTGTCCGAGCATCATTGGCGTTCCCTGATCAGTTGGCCTCCAGCTGTGCTGGGTTTTACTAACCGAGTTGTGCAATGGGGTTTAGATGGTGGGCCCCAGGTTTACCCGCGGTGGGCTGTGGTCCATGTGGGCCTATCCCTGTCAGTAGTCCCCCATTCCCGAGTGCAGCTTTAGTCCAACGAAGGGAATAATAGCAAGGAAGATGGGTCCGACTGGTGGGGGGAGCGGGAGATGCCAACCGAGTGGGAGAGGCCGACCACGGGGGCTGCCCCGAGCGGGTGAGGCCGACCGAGTAGGAGGAGCCGACCGCGGGGGCGGCCGAGCGAGTGAGGCCGACCGCAGGGGAAGAGCCGACCGTGAGGGGGGCGGCCGAGCAGGAGGTGCCGACCGTGAGGATGACCGAGCGAGTGAGGCCGACCGCAGGGGAGGAACCGACCGCAGGGGAGGAGCCGACCGTGGGGGTGACCAAGCGGGTGGTGCCGACCGCAAGCCGTGAGGGCGACCGACCACGTGGGTGGTCGAGTGGAAGGGCACGGGGCTCAAGAGGCGGCGTGTCTCGTGATGATTTGAAGTGGAAAAGACAAGGTGAGGGCAGAAGTCAGTGCATCAGCACCATACACGTGGTGGGATTTCGGGGGAGGGGGAAGGTCAAGCGTTGGATCAGAAGTGAAACGTCGTGGTATTATTATGGTCATTTAGGAGGCAGTTTTGGCAGATGATTTGAAAACTTTTCAAACTGGCGAAAATTAATTTGGATCCTTGGAATACGGGCAAACCGTGGGCTTTTGGTATTGTTCGCTTTACTTACTTGTTTTCAAGAACCCAAAACATTCCAAGTGTTACACCGTTTGTTGCTCGCGATACACCATTGGAGCATTTCTTCAACTTCTTAGGGCCTGCCTCAGAAGCGATCCGCAGACACACTGTAGGAATGGCGCAAGAAGGAGACGTGAATGTGAGAGTGGATCCTCTGGGGGACGATGATGCAGAGGAATTAGCTGCACAGTACAGAACGGAGAGGGTGGGGGAACCAGCGAGACGTTTCGGTGGCTCCACCATGATTGCAGCGCCGACGCCAATCAGTCAGGCGGAGCCAGAGCATTGGCACACAAAGGCGGACAAATCGACGATAACGGAGACGGAGTTGGGGGCTATCCGCGAGAAGTACCAAATTCCGGCGGAAGTGGAGTTGTTGTTGCCAACGTCAACGGAAAGGCCATCGGACGTCAGGCCAGGAGCATTTTCCCTGTACGAAGAGGCTCTAAAGGGGGGGGTTGAGGTTGCCACTGCCTCAAGTAGTGGTGGACGTGCTCAATCACCTAGAAGTAGCACCGGGTCAGCTGATGCCCAATGCTTGGAAAATCCTGCTGGCCTGTGCAAGTGCCTGGCCAAAGGCAAATGAGGGGGGGGGTCGATGGCGGTGGAGGAGTTCTTCGCTTGTTACAAGGCCTCAGGGCAACAAGAAACGTGGGTCACCCTGCAGGCGGTGGCAGGGAAGGGGTTGGTGGCTGGTTTGCCCACGTCAATCAAGGGATGGCGGGCACGGTGGTTCTATGTTTCTGCCAACGGGGGGCCTGGGGTGCGCACCGTCTGGAAAGTGCCAATCAAGACAGTGGAGGCAAGACTGGGGGCTGCGGCAGGGGAGAGGGTGAAGAGGGTAAAAGAATGGAGGGAGAAAGAGAAAGCGAGGTGGGATGACCTCGTGCAGCCCTCTGCACTGTTTGAGGCAGGGTTGGGTCCTCAGCCAATCGGTGGGGATCTTGACCGAGCAGAGTTGGAGGCAAGAAGAAGAGCTCAGGAGGCTGAGGATCAGGCCATTCTTGCCAAGGCCGCCGTATTCGCGAAAGCGCAAGACGACCGACCCTCACAGCCGATCGCGAAGGAGAGGATCAGGCCTCGGCCAAAGTCGTTGGGGGAGAAGGACTTGAGTAAGTTTGAACCACGAAAACTCCCGGTGGATCCTGTGAGAGAGAAGGCCAGGGATGATGGGGGGCTCCGAAGAGGAAGAGGAAGAAGAGAAGTGCCCCTGTGGAGGCTGCAGGGGAGCCTGAGCCCAAGAAGGTGAAGGAGGCCCCAGCTGCGGTGGAGACCCCTGTGGTGAAGGATACGCCAGAAGCAGTAGGGGTCGCCCCCGCAATTCAAGTGGCAGGGGGGGTAGGCAGTTCTGAGCCAAGTGGGGGGGCAACAGAGGCCAAGGAGCCCTGCACCTCAGGAATGAGGGGTTGGCCTGAAGACGGCTATTTATCATGCGCGCGCGGTGGGTGGACGACTGGAGGGAGAGGAAGGCCCAGCCAGGGCAGGGGCTGAGCGTTTGGTGAGGATCGTGGAGGAGTCAGGCCTGCGCTCAGCGTCAATGTTTAACGAGGCAGACCTCTTCAGGGGGTTGTGCTCTGCACAGATGGAAGTGACGACCTTGGCAGGGGCCCTCTTTAGGAAGGCAGGGGCTGCAAAAATCAAGGCAGAGAAGGCTGAGGCACAACTGGCCAAGCTGAAGGTTGAGAAGGCAGGTTGGGCGAATGCCCAGTCTGAGTTGCAAGCAGTCAAGCTGGATCTGGAGGATACACGCCGTAAGGTTGTGTCACTCGAGTTCCAACTGGTCGGCGAGCAGAAGAAGTTGGAAGAGTCCCAACAAGCCTGTGCCATCGCCAACGATTGGCATGAAGAGGCCATGAACAGCAACGAAGAGCTGGTGAGGCAGAAAGATGAGGCATATGCTAAGATTGAGGCTCTGCAAAAGGAGTTGGAAGACGGGCTTGCCAAGGCAGAGGAGGAGAGGGGGAGGCTTATGAGGGAGTTGGAAGCAGAGATGGAGAAGGCGACGGCGGAGAGGGAGAGCCTAAAGAAGGAGGTGGAGGAGGAGGGGAAAAGGGCAGTTGCTGAGAGGGAGGCTCTGCAGAGGGAGTTAGAAGCTGAGAGGGCCAAAGCTTCTGCTGAGAAGGCGACCCTGCAGAGAGAACTGGATGAGGAGAGGGCGAAGGCAGCCTCTGAGAGGGCTGCTTACCCCGATCTGTACATGGCAGCGGTTGACCAATTCAAAGGGTCGCCTGAGTTTCAGATGGCCATTGATGCTGCAGTGGCGAGCAGCCTGGCAAGGGAGGAGTCTGGGGGGGCTGGCCCATCGCGGACGACCGTTGAAGGAAGACCTGAATCTGAAGTCATAGAGAGCTTCCAACGATCAGACTTTTATAAGCATGAAATGGCAGAGTACTGGGACAGCGGGTGGCAAATGTTCAGGCGCAAGGCTGAAGAGCTGTTCCCAGAGCTTGACTTTAGCAGGGTGACGGTTGGGGAGGATGATGTGGCCCAGACCCCCCTGGACGAGGGTATAGAAGAAGCGGATCTTATCTCGAGTGAGGAGGAGGAGTGATCTGAAGGATAGGTGTACTTAGGAGTTTGTGTTTTGTTTTTATGTTATTGTGTTTTGCTTTTAAAGTTATGTAATGAACTTGTAACTTGTATGCACATTGTTGAAGGAATAAAATTTCACTTATGTCTTGTCATTAACTGTGTTTGTTTGTTTGGTGGGTTTTGAAATGGAGAAATGCTTGTAATAAAAATGAGTAGTGAACTTGTGAAAAATTAAACTTCTTGACAGAGTCTACTTGAGCTAATTGACCCAAGTGAGTTTAAACTTGTGAGATTGGACTGATAAAAGTGGGCTGATAAATGGAAGAGGATGAACTTGTGAATGTGAATGTGAATTTGAACTTGTTGATTTAAAGATCCCACCACGCAGAGTAAGAGTGAACTAATAAAATTCGTTCATGCAGAGTGAGATTGGACGTGTGAAAAAGGTCAATGAATGAGGGCAGGAAAGTTGGTTTTTAAATTTGAACTAAAGGGGGCCAATAGTAAACCTATAGGGGGGAATTGGGGAATACCATTGAAATTTGACTAAGTAGAAGTGTGGTAAAAATTTGTGACCTCAACTTGTGACTAAGTGTTCTTCCATTCAGGTCAGACTGAGGCTTTTGAAAGTGCTCAGGTCGGATTGGGGCTTTTGAACGTGCTCAGGTCGGACTGAGGCTTTTGAAAGTGCTCGGTCTGACCGAGGCGTTTGAGAGTGCTCAGGTTGGACTGAGGCTTTTGAAAGTGCTCAGGTCGGACTGAGGCTTTGGAGTGCTCGGTCTGGCCGAGGCTTTTGAGGGTGCTTAGGTTGGACTGAGGCTTTTGAAAGTGCTCAGGTCGGACTGAGGCTTTTGAAGTGCTCGGTCTGGCCGAGGCTTTTGAAGTGCTCAGATCGGACTGAGGCTTTGGAAAGTGCTCAGGTCGGACTGAGGCTTTTGAAGTGCTCGGTCTGGCCGAGGCTTTTGAGAGTGCTCAGGTCGGACTGAGGCGTTGGAGAGTGCTCAGGTCGGACTGAGGCTTTTGCAAGTGCTCGGACTGGCCGAGGCTTTTGAAGTGCTCAGATCGGACTGAGGCTTTGGCAAGTGCTCGGACTGACCGAGGCTTTTGTAAGTGCTCAGATCGGACTGAGGCTTTGGAGAGTGCTCAGGTCGGACTGAGGCTTTTGCAAGTGCTCGGACTGGCCGAGGCTTTTGTAAGTGCTCAGATCGGACTGAGGCTTCGAACGCTGCAAATGAAAGTTTCATGCAAGTGACATTCAGACAGTAAAATTATAGAAAGTTGGAATTCCAGGCGATATTTGCATTGAGTACTGAAAGGAAAATACAACAAGTTTGACAATACAAAAGTAAGAATTCATTGATAGTAGCGCTTCAGATGTTCAGCATTCCAGAGATGGGGAAGGTCTCGGCCATCCATGTCTTGAAGTCGGTAAGTGTCTGGCCGTGGGCGGGCCTTGACAATGTAGGGTCCCTCCCACTTGGCTGCTAGTTTGCCCTTGGTCGGATTCTTGGTGGCAAGAGTTGCCTCTCTCAACACTAGGTCTCCCACAGCAAATTCCCTTGGTCGGACCTTGCGGTTGTAATGTGTTCTCATTTTCTGCTGGTACGAGGCCAATCTGACAGCAGCAGTCTCTCTGAGCTCTTCGATGAGGTCCAGGTTCGCCCGACGGAGCTCTTCAGTCAGTGTTGGGTCCGGGTGTAAGACCCTGGGGGTTGGCAGACCGACTTCTACGGGAATAACCGCCTCAGCACCGTATGTTAGGCGAAAAGGGGTTTCCCCCGGTAGGAGTCCGAGAGGTAGTCCGGTAGGCCCAGAGTACATTCGAGAGTTCCTCAGCCCAGAGGCCTTTAGCAGCTTCGAGCTTAGTTTTGATGATCTTGAGGAGCGAACGGTTGGTGACTTCAACTTGGCCATTTGCTTGGGGGTGACCGGGGGAGGAGAAGCATGGTTGAATCTGGAGATCCGCACAAAATTTCCTGTATTTGGCGTTGTCGAATTGTTTGCCGTTGTCGGAAACGATGGCTTGAGGGATGCCGAATCGGCAGACGATCGATTGCCAGATAAACTTGGTGGTGTTCCGCTCGGTGATTGTGGCAAGGGGTTCTGCCTCGACCCACTTGGTGAAGTAATCAATGGCAACAATCGCGAACTTGGTCTGGCCGCGGCCGGTGGGAAGTGGACCAATCAAGTCGATCCCCCACTTAGCGAACGGGTAGGGGCTGCAGAGGGTGACCAGCTCAGTGGGAGGAGCATGGGGGCTGTTGGCGAAGCGCTGACACTTGTCACATTTACGTACAAAATCGGTGGCGTCGTGGTGGAGGGTCGGCCAGAAGTAGCCAGTACGGAGTACCTTGTGAGCGAGAGACCTGCCACCCGAGTGATTGCCACAGATCCCTTCATGGATTTCTTGCATTACATAAGTTGCTTGGGTGGGGTTGAGACATCGCAGGTACGGGCGTGAAAAACCGCGCTTGTAAAGGACGCCGTCAACCAGGGTGTAGTTAGCCGACCGGGCTCTGACTTTGGCGGCCTGCTGTTGGTCACTTGGGAGTTCTCCAGTAGTAAAGAAGAGGAGGATGTCAGATGCCCAGGAGATGGGCTCCGTCTGGAGGAATTGCACTTCTGGTAGGTCGGCCGAGATGGCCGGGTGGGTTAGGTATTCGAGACGAACTCCATGGCTGAGATTGGAATGATCGGCAGAGGCCAGCTGGGCCATCTCATCTGCTTTGGAGTTTTCCGCCCGGGGTATGTGCCTAATCTGGAAAGTATTGAAGAGGCGAACGAGGGGGAGTGCCACGTCCCGGTAAGCTCGCATTGTGTCCTCCTTGGCATCGAATTCCCCTGTGATTTGGCCGAATATGAGTTGGGAGTCGCTGAACACGCGGATGTGGCTAACACCAATGTCTTTGGCCAGTCGAAGTCCTGCTATCAATGCTTCATATTCGGCCTCATTGTTGCTGGCCGCGAATAAGAGACGGAGGGCACACTTGAAATAACCACCCTCAGGGGAGGTGAGGATGAGGCCGGCCCCACTTCCTTCCCTGCGAGAAGAGCCGTCGACATTGAGTGTCCAAGAATGAGGATCTTCAGGCTCGGGTGGAGTTGGTGGAGGCGTAGGGTTAGTGGTAGGGACTGGGCTGGTGAATTCCAGGATGAAGTTAGCTACGGCTTGCCCCTTGATTGCTGTCCGGGGGCGATAGGAGATGTCGAACTGGCTCAGTTCTACTGACCACTGCATGAGTCTGCCCGAGAGTTCTGGTTGCTGCATGACCTTCTTCAGGGGCTGGTCGGTGAGGACCACTATGGAGTGGGCTTGGAAGTAGGGGCGGAATCGTCTGGAGGCGGTGACCAAGGCCAGGGACAGCTTTTCTAACAGGGGGTAGTTCTGTTCCGCTCCTCTGAGAGCCCGACTGATGTAGTAGACCGGCCGTTGGACTGAAGCCGTCTTGCCTGATGAGAGCTGCACTGACCGCGGTGCTTGATACTGCTAAGTAGAGGAAGAGGGGCTCACCCGTGATTGCCTGGGAGAGAAGGGGAGGATTTGCCATACACTGCTTTAATTGTTGGAAAGCTTCTTCGGATTCAGGTGTCCATTCAAAAGTCTGCCGAAGAACTTTGAAGAATGGGAGACACTTATCCGTTGCGCGGGAGATGAACCGGTTGAGGGCTGCTACTCTGCCAGTGAGTCTTTGAACCTCTTTAATGGTTTTGGGGGACTGCATCTCAATCAAGGCCTTGATCTTCTCGGGGTTGGCCTCGATGCCGCGCTGGCTGACCATAAAACCCAAGAACTTTCCAGAGCCGACGCCAAAGGCACATTTCTCTGGGTTGAGCTTCATCTGGTATTTGCGAAGGGTGGCAAAGGTTTCGCGTAGGTTGGTGAGATGGTCGGTGGAGAGTTTGCTCTTGACCAGCATGTCGTCCACATATACTTCCATGTTCCGACCGATCTGATGGTGGAAGACTGCATTGACTAACCGTTGGTAGGTGGCCCCAGCATTTTTTAGTCCGAACGGCATTACACAATAGTGGTAAGTACCTCGGTCGGTGATGAAGGATGTGTGTTCCTGATCGGATGAATGCATCATGATTTGGTTGTACCCGGAGAAAGCATCCATGAAGCTGAGCATTTGATGACCAGCCGTGGCGTCGACCATCAGATCTATGCGGGGGAGTGGGTAACTATCTTTGGGGCAAGCTCGGTTCAGGTCAGAGTAATCGACGCAGAGGCGCCACTTGCCATTGTTCTTGCGGACTAGGACCACATTGGAGAGCCACTCGGGATAGTCTACGTTTCGGATGAACCGAGCTGCAAGGAGTTTGTCGACTTCCGTGGCTATGAGATTATTTCGCTCTGGGTGGAAGATTCGCTGCTTTTGTCGGTAAGGTCGGAAATGGGGTTCGATACTGAGGCGGTGAGTTATGAAAGAGGGGTCAATGCCTGGCATGTCTGCATGGGTCCAAGCGAAGACATCTCTGTGCTCGGTGAGGAGGTTGGTGAGGTCGGCCTTTGCTTGGGAAGGTAATTGACTGCCGATTTTGGCAGTTTTGTGTGGGTTGGTGGGATCGATGTTAACTTCAATGAGTTCCTCCACAGGTTCGCCTCTGATCAACTCATCCCCATCTCGGACGTCAAGCCCTTCAATGATCATTGCCTCCTTCAGCCTGACTTCTTTGAGGGAGGCCACATAACATTCTCTAGCCACGGTCTGTTCTCCCATGACTGTTCTGACCCCGAGATCGGTAGGGAACTTGAGGGCAAGGTGATAGGTGGATGTGATGGCTTGGAAGGCGTTGAGGGCGGTGCGGCCGAGGATGATGTTGTAGGCAGACGGGCAATCAACCACCAGGAAGGTGAGCAACTTCGTGGTTTGCCGCGGGTACTCCCCAATGGTGATGGGGAGATCAATGGAGCCGATAAAGGTCACCCGGTCGCCAGTGAAACCAACCAAGGGGGTTTGGAGTGGAGACAGACGTTCTTCTCCGATCTTCAGCTGACGGAAGCAGTTGAGGAAGATGATGTCCGAAGAGCTACCGTTGTCAATGAGAACTCGTCTGACCTTATAGTTGGAGAGAACGGTGGAGATGACAAGGGGATCATCATGAGGATAACGGATGCCAGTACAGTCGGCGTCCGTGAAGGTGATGGGTTCTGTACACTGCTTGGGTTGTTTGAGGGGTCGGTCTACTGTGGCGACTGCTTTGTCTGAGCCCTGCCGTATTTTTCTGAGTTCTGCCCTCTGAGCTGAGCGGGACGGCCCCCCACAGGCGAGACCACCTGAAATAACCCTAATTTCGCCAACTGGTGGAGGTGGATTACCTTGAGGCCGAGGTTGTTGGGGGGGGGCGATCATGCCCCTGGTCTGGTTGAGTTGGTCGGCGCGGAGGGGTGTGTCTGCGATTGTCTCTGTGGGGCTCGGCCCTTTGCCTCTGCTGAGGGCGGGTGTCTGTGAATCGACTTAGTCGCCCTTGGCGAATGAGGGTCTCCACCTGATCCTTGAGGCTGATGCAGTCGTCGGTGTTATGGCCATGGTCTTGGTGGAAGCGGCAATATTTGGATTGGTCTTTCCGATTGGAAGGGTTCCGTGGAGGGATAGGCCACTTGAGGGGGTAGTCCCGTTGGATCTGGTTAAGGACATGTTCCATAGGGGAGTTGAGGGGTGTGTAGCGCTCGAACCGACCGGGCGGTCTCACTGGTGCTGACCGGTCGGTGCGAGGGGGTCGGTTGGGGTAGCGGGGTGTTTGGCTATGATACTGGGTGTTGCCGGGTTCTTGGTCTTTTCTCTTTTCTCGGGGGGTCGGGTCTTTAGCCGGCGGGTCTTGCCGAGCGGCTAGTGAGTCCTCAGCATTCATGTATTTTTGGGCTTTGGAGAGTAGGGCTGCCATGGAGGTCGGGGGGTTCTTGGAGAGGGAGAAGAGGAAATCAGAGGACCGCAGACCGGCCATGAAGGCTGTGAGGATGACCTTGTCGTCATTTTCGGCAACTTGCAGGGCTTCGGTGTTGAAGCGAGTGACGAAGCTGCGCAGTGATTCCCCCTCGGTCTGACGGATGTTAAGTAGCTGGGTGGTCGGGCGTCGTTGGCGTTGGGCGCCGATGAAATGGCTCAAGAAGGAGTCACTGAGATGCTGGAAAGTGGAGACCGAGTCCGGTGGTAACTGGCTGAACCACAGCCGAGCCGATCCCTTCAGAGTCACGGGAAAGGCTCGGCACATGATCTCGTCGGGGAAGGCATGGAGGATCATGAGGGTGCGGTAGGTCTCCAAATGGTCGATAGGGTCAGTCGTACCATCGAAGGAGTCGATGGTGGGCATTTTGAACTTGGCGGGTAGGGGTTTGTCTCGGATGGAGGCGACAAATGGGGAGTTTGCCGTGGTGGAGGGCTTATGTTGGATATTCTGCATAACCCCTTGGAGTTGGAGTTTCATGGCTCGGAGTTCAGCGTCCCAAAGGGGGATGTTGTCACCGCCAGAGGGAGACAGGTGTTGGACGCTGCTGGCTTCTCCTTCGGGGGCTGGAGCTATGACAGACGGACGTGGGGGTGGAGGAGGTGGATGTACATGTGGGTGAGGGGGTTGCAAGCCCCCCGAGTTGGGAGGATTGGGTTGTGGGACAGTATGGCTCGGAACTTGTTCTGGATGGGGTGGAATATCCGAAGGTGGTGGAGGGATAGGGAGGTTCCGCTGGAGCAGAGCATCGATTAAGGCCTAGTTTTGTTCGGCCATACGGTTGATGCTGTTGGTGAGCTCGATGAAGTACTGTGGTGGGTTGTTTGGATTGGGAGGGTCGGTTTGGTGATCGGTAGCATTGTGGTGAGAGGCCATGGATCTAGTCGTGACCATACACTTGACGGGTGAGATGAAGGAGTTGATGGAATAGGGTCTCCGGCGGCAATGAACACAACTGGCGCGCGGATCAACCGGTTCCCACAGACGGCGCCACTGATGTTGCTGTTCGTCCTGGTGAATGGGCTAGACCGATCCAAGCTCCTCAAGCCCACTGGATAACCTGCAAACAAGTTCAACGGGGAACGGGGTAGTCCCCCAGCGAACCCTCCGGCGTGTGAATTAGAAGAGGTTGTAGGTAATGTAGAGAGAGAGAGAGATAGGAAAAACTTAACCTTCATCTTATCTTCCGACTTTGCTTATATCCCCTGGTAATCATTTTGCTGTCCCTGTCGTTCTGACCTTCTCGCCGAAAGCCCATGCCGTGGTTTGCCTTGTTCAGGGTGAGGGGGAGCCATTCCGGCTGAGGGGTGTTGTCGCAATAAATGCTGTGATGGGTTGCATTAATGGTGATGTGTTGTGGCAATAACTTTTGCAGATCTTTGTCTGCTGACGTGGCCTGTTCTGCATCTGCCACGTGTCCGAGCATCATTGGCGTTCCCTGATCAGTTGGCCTCCAGCTGTGCTGGGTTTTACTAACCAGGTTGTGCAATGGGGTTTAGATGGTGGACCCAGGTTTACCCGCGGTGGGCTGTGGTCCATGTGGGCCTATCCCTGTCATATATATATGGTAAATTTGTGGATTTTTTTTTATCAAACCTTAGTTGTAACCAAATTGAATTGGTTCTTTAAAAATTAAATATAATATATTAAAATATATTATACCCAAACCAAACCAAATTAAAATTCTTTTTCCAAAACCAATTGGGTCTCAAACTCCAATAAGGAGATATACCCCAACAAATGGGAGGCGAGACTTGAGAGGTGACACATAGGAGAGATAATTTATAAGAATTTAGCATTAAGAGTTTGGAGAATTCTCATACTCCACTATATTTGCTTATATATATAGTATAGATAGATATAAAAATATATATATATATTTTTATAATAAGAGGATGTCAAAAAGAAAAAAGAATACTTCGGTATCAATACCAAAAATAAAGGTAGCATTTGATTTTATTTTGAAATCATAATTTTAATAAATTTTTTTAAAAAAATTCTTCTAAATACTTATATCCAAGCACTCTTTTCAAAATTTTATTTTTAAAACAAAAAAAAAAATTCAAAAAAAATTTTACTATTTTTTGAAAAAATAATTTTTATTTTTATTTTTGAAGAAAAATATTTTTCTTTATTTTTTAAAGTATTTTTAAAATTTAAAAAATTGAAAAAATAAAAAAAAATTCAATTTAAAAAAATTAAAATATTGAAAATAATATATATATTTAAAATAAAAAAATATGTATTTAAATAAAAAAAATAAAATTTTCAAATATTTAAAGAAATACAATGCATAGATATAATAAATACAGTGTACATTAACAATAAATAAATAAACATTTACATTAAAAAGTATTTACCCTAAAAAAATAAAATTAAGAAAATTTTTAAATATTTAAAAAAAATAAACCTATAACAATTTGAAAATACAACTCAAAACTATTTTTAAAATTTATAATCAAACAAGTTTTCTTTTTTCAAAATTTATTTCAAAAACTTATCTTTCAAAATACAATTCCGCACTTAAATCATTATTCTAAGAGTAATTCTAGGAATCCCAAATCTTTTACCAATATTTTTATCAAATATCTCAAATAGGTGCGGACCCACGTGTTGATCTCATACCTATATAAGATATTGGATAAAAATATTAATAAAATATTTTAAATTCTTAATATTTTTTTAATTTTAGAACTAAACAAAACGAGCCAAAACTACTTTTATTAGTAATATTTTGGTGTCATTACCAAAAAGAAAATGCTAGTAATATTTCAGCGATCACAAGAGTTGTGACAGATGGTGTGGTTTTTGCTTTATTCACGCAAATTAATTCCCTATCTTCGCTGATTGGTTGTGGTGTGGATCATTTGCCCAAATAATTTGTCCAAATAAAAAGGGGCACCCATGTAAATAAAAACAAAAAAGAAACAAGTTCTACCTTGTTTTTTTTTTTTTTTTTTTTTTTTTGAAAGAGTCTAAAAAATTGATTCCACATGAAGACCAAAAATACAAACTAAAGATAAATTTGTGCTCTACAATTTTAAAAAGAGGCATTTCCTTAGATGATTTATTATCTGTAGACAAAATTTGGTAATTAAGATGACAAAAAAATACAGTGTAATTTTACTTCATGAAATATATCAACCCTAAGAACAAATTATGAAATATTTCAACCCGAAGAAAAAAGGAGCTTATCATCAGTTTGTACTGCATTTAGATGAGTACATACTACAAAGGTCAAAATGAATAATAGTATTTTATCACACATTGCCATCATGCTTCCTGAAGGGGGTTAACAAAATACGCCTCATCTGGCTCGCTCTATATATGCAATATGCAGCAAAATGTGCATGGTTGGCATGAAAGTACGCATAAACCGAGTAAAAATCATTAAAAAAACCTATATCTAAATAATATCTACAAATTTGAAAAAAAAAATTTGGTTGACATTTGCCAAATTTATTTATTTATTTATTTATTTTGAGCAGCAAAAGAGATAAATTTTATTAAAACAATATAATTACAAAAGCTTGGAAAGAATTTGCATCATTGTCCAAGCTAAGCATCCCAACTAGGTTGGCATCCATAGCAAGACTAATCATGTGCATTTCCAAAGCCCCAAAAGAGAGTTAGAAAGTTTCCAACTCAAACCCTTGAAAACCTTAATAACAATACAGCGTTACAACCTCCCACCCAAACAAAATCTACACCAGGTTATACATAAAATCAGTGTTTAAAAAATGGAAATCCCTGGATATGGATTTCAGCCAGATTGCAAGCCTAACAATGATAACTTCATGTAGCTCCTCCATGTTTGGTTGGATATCTTGGAAAATACAATCATTCTGGTGCTTCCAAATGGACCAAAGAGCCACCAAAGGAATAACATTCCAAATTCTCCTTTCAGCTTTCGTGAAGTTATTCCTAGCCCACCACTGTAAGAGCCCATCAACTATTCCAGGCACCACCCATTGAGCTCCCCACCAATGTAAGAGACCTGTCCAAACTCTCCTGACCATAGGACAACAGATAAGCACATGCTCAACTGTTTCTTGGGCATCTTTGCAGAATATACATACAGTGTCAGCACTAGCATCTAGCACTCCAATTCTACGCAAGAATACTGAGGTTTTTACCTTATGTTTCCATGCAAGTCATTCAAAAAATTGAACTTTAGGGAGGAAGTACTTGATCCACATCATTCTGCTAGAGCTCTTGTATTCACCATACTCTAAGTCAGTTTCATTGTAGAGGGTTGAGACAAAGGATTGACCTGATTTGGTTGCTAACCAGACTACTCTGTCCTTATCATGCGGATTCAAAATAGAGCCAGCTCTGATAGATTGATTAAGTGTGATGAGCTCTTCATGTTCCCATTGAAATAAGGTTCTCTTAAAGCTGAACACCCAATTTTCAGAGTTACCTCTTTTAATAGCATAGGCCCTGAGTGACCCATCCTTATCATTAGACAACCTAAAAAGTCTAGGGAATAACTCTTTGAGGCTAACTCCTCCATTCCACACAATCATGCCAGAAGCACACTCTACAACGATTACCCACTCTAATCTGAAGGTTATTGGCATAAAATTGTAAGAGGCTAACCCTTTGATTTGCTGTTACCAAAATATCTCCCCAAATCTTGGAGAATCTGACACCTGTTTGAAAATCTGGAAGTCATTTCCCACCTTCAACTTTATATTTGCTACAAATCACCTTCTTCCACAAAGTTGTTTCCTCATTGGCAAACCTCTACCACCACTTAATTAATAAACAAACATTCATGTCTCTGATTCTTCTAACACCCAGCCTCTCTTGCTTGATATTTTTTGTTACCTTTTCCCATTTCACTAAATGAACTTTCCTCTTTAACTCAGAGCCACCCCATAAAAATGAGGCTTGTAATTTTCCAATTTCTTTTGCTATCCCTTCTGGAATCTTAAACAGTGAGAGGTAATACACTGGCAGGCTAGATAACATTACTTTAATTAGAGTTAACCTGCCTGCAAAGGAAAAAAAATCTCATCTTCCAACCAGCAAGCTTGAGCTTTATCTTCTCAATGACAGGTTTCCAAATCAGCTTCCTATGAGGGCTAGCACCCAATGGTAGCCCAAGATACTTCAGTGGTACTGACTTAGTTTTATAGTTTAACATGGAAGCAAACTCATTGAGCACAGATTCAAAGATACCAAACCCACATACCACACTTTTATGATAGTTTATCTAAAGCCCTGATACAACTTCAAAACACCTTAAGATCCTTTTTAAGTTTAGCACTTTTGACCATTCAGCATCACAGAACAATAAGGAGTCACCTGCAAATTGAAGGTAAGAAATTACCACATTATTATCACCAAAAATTACTCCTTTCAGCAGCCCCAACTCCCTAGCTCTCATAAGTAATATGTTCAAACCTTCTGCAGTCAAGTTGAATAGGAAGGGAGATAATAGGCCCCCTTGTCTAAGTCCTTTTTTAGGACTAAATTCCTTAGTTGGTGAACCATTTACAAGTATTGAGATTCTAGCCGAAGAGAGACATTCTTTCGTCTAAGAGATCCATTTTGCTCCAAAGCCAAAGCTAGATAGCATTGAGAATAAGAATTCTTAGTTGAGGAAGTCATAAGCCTTCTCAAAATCAATCTTGAATAACAGCCCTCTTTTCTTAGTTTTTTTTCATCCATCCACAATTTCATTTGCAATCAATACCCCATCAAGTATGTTTCTTCCTCCTAGGAATGTTGATTATGCTTCACCAATTATAGCTGCCATGACTTTTTTTAGTCTACTTGCAAGAACCTTGGTGAGTATTTTGTAAGTTGACCCTATTAGACTGATGGGTCTATATTCATTTAAGTTAACTGCATTAACTTTCTTTGGAATAAGGGTGATGAAAGAGCTATTCAAGCCACTAGCCAATCTGCCCCTATCATGAAAATCTGTCATAAAGAGCATCACATCTTCTTTGAGCACCTTCCAATGTTTCTAAAAAAACATTAAATTAAAACTATCTGGACCCGGAGCTTTGTTTCCATTACAATCTTTGACAGCTTCCTAAACCTCCTTTGTTGAAAATTCTAACTCTAGTATATGAAATGAATCACTTTGCCTCACACCCTTGAAGTCACCACCTTTCACAGGTCTATGCCTCCACTCTTCTGAAAACTGCTTTGTAAAGTGTAACCATACCTCATTCTTGACCTGGTTTGGTTCCTCAAGCACCACATCCCCAACTGCAATGGAGTTGAGGGCATTTCTATTTTGTCTGCTAGTAGCCATGACATGAAAATATCTTGTGTTCCTGTCCCCTTTCATATTCCAGTCTAACCTTGACTTTTCAAGCCATGCCCATTCCATCATTCTATTTAATCTCCACATTTCATTCTTTACCTCTCTTTTTTGTTTGATTTCAGCATCCTCTAGAGGTCTTACTTCAACCCTCAGATCTAAGGCATTCAATTCCTCTTCTGATGCTTTTAGTTGTGTTGCAATATTACCATATACCTCTCTGTTCTACTGTTTTAATGCCATCTTTAAAGCCTGTAATTTCTTTTGCAGAATGTACCCATCAGTCCCTTGAAACTGTAATTCCTTCTAGGTATTTTCAACAAAAGGTGCAAATTGTGAGTGTAATAGCCAAGCATTTAAGAATTTGAAAGGTTTGGGACCCCTATCCCTCTCATCTTCCATAAGCACTATAGGGCAATGATCTGAAACCAACCTATGTAGTCCCCAAAGTTTGAATTTATATCTCTCAATCCACTCTGGGCTAAGAAAAAATCTGTCAATTCTACTCCATTTGTTTCCATTATGGGCATTGCACCGAGTGAATTTCTCCCTACCATTTGCATGTCATTCACATTACATCTATCTATGAACTCATTAAACTCTTTCATGCCCCTATTCCTCCTTGAGTTTCCTATTCTTTTCCCCAGATTTCTGATCTCATTGAAGTCACCTCCAAGACACCATGGTTTTGGGAAGAGGGTCTTCAAATTTAAAAAGGACTCCCATAATTTCCCTCTCCTTATAATATCATTTGGAGCATAAACATTTAAGATAACACAATCAAAGGAATTCAAAATGGTACTTGAGAGCAAAATAAAGTTTCTGTTGCTACAACATTCTGAGAGTTGAAATACATCAGGATCCCATAGGCATAACAATCCACCAGCCACACCCAATGCATCCATGACTATGAATTCCATCTTTTCTCTTGGCCACAAACTCCTAACCACCAGATTGGTCATGCTTGACTTTTTTGTTTCTTGAATCAAAGCCATATCAATTTTCCTATCAAATAACAAGTTCTTAATCTTTCTCTTTTTTTCAGGTCGTCCAACCCCTCTAATATTCCAGCTTAGTATCTTCATAGCAACATTTTTCAACTTTGCAACCTCCCAACATTACAGATTTCAAGGTTGCATTAGTCCCCCCCTCCTAATCTCATCTTATCCTTCTCCTCCAATTGTACAAATTTATTAATAATTTCTGCTTCCTGCCCCTTGAAGTCGAGCCCCAGACTTTTCCCCAGAAGTAATGTTGCTTGAGCCTCTTGTAGTTTATCAGTTTCACAAGTGTTTTGACTGGTAACTACAATTGGCCTTTGCACTGCTGTAGATTTAGGCACCATATTATTCTGATATACCTTGCTTCTTCTTGCACCCACTTCTTTTTGCCCAATTCTTCTAGCCAACCCAGAAAACCCATCTACTACCAATGGATGTTTGGGCCCTCATTTTCTGATCACTTTCCTTGGGCCTTGCTTAAACTGGTTATTGATGGAACCACCACTAGAGGCACTAATTGTATCATTAGTTTTGGATTTATAGCCCACCCCTGTGAGTTCACCTGATCATTGGAGTATTATTGTTATAATTTGACAAAACAACACTATTCATTGTCAAATTATAGCAATGGCAATGCTATTTTAGAAAATACCATTGGAGATGCTCTAAGAACTTCACCTCCACCTTCCCCCTTTCGAATTGGTCTTGGATTTGGAAGATCCCAACTAGTCCTAGAGTTGCCCATTTCTGTTGGCTAGTTATGCAACAATATTTGAACACCAAAGACAAACACTTTTTTAGAAACATCACCAAGAGCAATGTGTGTCAACTTTGCAATTCCGTACCTGAAACGAACTTTCATGCCTTGCGGGATTGCATAGTTGCCAAGAAATTCCGGGAAACTCTCCATATCCCCTTCAAACTTTTAACCTCAATATGACTGATTGGATCAAAACCAATTGCCTTTCAATTGAGCCTCATTTTTCTTCCATCCCTTGGGCTATAGTCTTTCCCCTCGCGTGTTGAACCTAGCTTACTCAATCTCCTCAAACCTTCATGGACCATGGCTAAGGCCATGGAATGGTACCACACCTCTAATTTTTATCACTCTCACCTTCCTAGAATTCTATCATGCAGTTAGAGGCCCCCACCCACTAATTTTTACAAACTCAACACTGATGGATCTGCAAATGGAGACCTTGCTGCAGTTGGGTCAAAGGGTTCTCCAGAAACATAGGCAGAACATCCAGTATTTTAGTGGAATTTTGGGCCTTCAGAGATGGGCTTGAGCTGGCGCTTGATTTTGATCTCACTCTCATTAATATTTCGAAACTGATGCCTTGGCTCTTGTTAACCTACTAGGGAACAATGGCAATGAACTACACCATCTCAGCAATCTCATTCTTAACTGTAGGTTCTTGCTGAACTGTCTCGGATCTCCAACTGCTAAGCACATCTTTAGAGAGGCAAATAAAAGCGCAAATGCTCTAGCAAACTATGGAATGCTCATAGTGGATGGCGATTTTCATGTTTTCTCCTCTCCTCCCACCACCTGTATTTCTTGGATTGTAATGAATGATGCTATTGGGACGTTATACCCCAAAACTTTGTACTAGTTTTTATTTATCTGTGAAGCCTTTCTCTACCAAAAAAATAAAAATAAAAGAATTTAGTTGGAATGAAAAAGGTGAAAAATGAGACAATAAAAATAAAAAGAAAATAACTTTTTCTACATTTGCTTAACATGAGAATGGTGAAATGTATAAGAGAGTTAAATTTCTTAACATTATAACTTATCTTTCATTTATTTTTTCAAAAAAAAAAAAAAATGATTTATTTCCTCATAATTATTATCTCGCCTTCAATTTCCTTTTTGGTAACTTTCTTGCAAAAATTTCCTTTTAATCAAATTAATACAAGATAATAAAGTTTGCTTAACCCTTTTACAAGATTACGTTTAATCTTATTTTTTACTCTAATCAAATTCATCTAATCAATAGAAAAAAAAAAATCACCCATGAAACTTGTGCCATATAAAAATATTTTTTTTGAATTGTATTTTTTTAATTTTATTTGTAAAAAAAATAAAGAAAAATTACAAATTAGTTGTAAGACTAAAAAAATTACGAAGTCATGAAAAAAATTATCACTTTAATTATTAAAGTCGATAAATGTGATCATTGATTTAAAATTTATTCTAAAAACATGCACTGAATTATAATTTCTCCAAATAAATAAATAAATGTACCAACCATGTACTCTGTCAATGATCACACAAACAACCAATTAGTTTTGTGTGGCTTCTACCAATGTCATTTCATTAAAAAAAAATGATTTATGAGCCATGGCAATCCTAAATTTTGTACATATACACCGGGCTGTTTTGGAAATACAGGAAAAAATTACCTTTTTTGACTTTTTAGTTTTTTTAAGTCACATTATTTCTCTACTTTTTTAACATAAAAAGTCAAAAAGTTAACTTTTTACCAATTTTTCAAAATAACACATAATTTATTGTTAAGCAAAACATTATTTAATAATAAAAATGAATATAAAATTCAAAATACTTGTCTCCACAGTATAAACAATTCGAATCCACTATATATTTGGGTTTTTTATTTTATTTTATTATTCCCACTTGTGTCTATGCTATTCATTCAAATTCTAAATATTTTTTTAGAATTGGATTTTTAAGTTGACCATCAAATTTGAGAAAGCGTTTAGGTTTGATGAGTCTATTTTGGGGTTGACATCAGTGATTCAAACCGTTTACTTTTTAGAACTCATTAAGTATTATATTCATAAAAAAAAAAAATTAAGATGATTAGATATCGATAACTATATATTATTTGATGAATCACATTTGTTTTAGGAAATGGACAACAATTATAATTTCAAGAGTAGTTATACATTTTGTAATACAAATGAGATTAAAAGATATAGCTACTGATATCCGATTATCTTAATTTTTTATATAAATATTTTACTCAACGAAAACTAGAAGGTGAATGGTTCAGATCATTAAAATCGACCCCAAAATGAGCCTATCAATCCTAAGCATTCTTCCTTGAGATGACCAATTTGAGAAAATCCAAACTCACTTTTTAGGAGTGTACACGGATCAGATTGATCCGATTTTATAGTAAATAAGGAACCTACGGTTCTAAAAAAATTAGAACCATAATTGAACCATTAAACTTGTGGAACCGAACCATAGAAACCAATTTAGTTTGATTTGGTTTTACAGTTCTATAAATTTTATATAACAATAGATATGATATATATTTTATGTTAACAAATAAACTAACAATAATTAGTTTGGTTAAGTTACTTAGAATTTATCAATTTTACAATAAAGATTAGTGTTCAAGTTTTATAAGAAATTCGTTATATTTAATTTTTACATATAAAAAAATATTAAACAAATATGTTACGATCTGGTCCGATTCGGAACCACAACCAAAGTCTTAGAATGAGAAATGGATCGATTTGAACGGTTCCACCATTTTAAAATAAAAATCAAAACCGAAACTAATAAAAATTAAAGCAAACTAGCTGTTTTTTTTTTTACACACTTTTTTACTCTCTCAATTAGTAATAAATACTATAAATAAGCTTCATATATATATATATATATATTTTTTGTCAGTTCACGAAAAAGGTTGTATCAATCAAATAATTACAATAGGATGGTTTCATTATATTTATTTTAAAAATAGATTAAAATATATATATATAACTTTTCGAGAAATGGAATATCCATCATATCATTATAATTATTAAATTAAACTTTAATTTTAATCCAAATAGGAGAGATGTGATTTTACAAACAGGAGGACTGAAAGCAAAATTTTAAAATAGCCTTTAATATTTGTATATTTATTTATTTTTCAATGGACCGTTTAATATTCTTAAAAAAAATTTAAATTAAATCTAAAATCTACCATTAAATCTCTGTCACAGTATATTTTATGAACAACAATGCTATAGACTCCTAAAAAACACAACATTTACAATACCCATTTACTTGTAATTGGTCTAAAAATAAAAAATAAAAAATAAAAATAAATAATTAATCCATATCATTCTAGGATGCCCCAACTTTGGGTCAAAGCATTTTTGATTCTATGAATTCGTAAGAAAATTGAGAGAGAGAAACAACAGGTTTGTTTGGTAAAGCTTTGTAAATTTAATTCTACTTCTTGGTTTGAGTGTATTGTTTGGTGAGAGTTTTGAAAAATTGATTCCACACCCACGGTTGAAACACATGTCTACCCGGTGATCCTTCAGGACGTCCCATCGGACGTCCGGCCAATTGACCGGAACAGTGTTCGGGGTTTTATTTTTTTTTTTTTGCACTTGTTATTTTTATGTTTTAAATAAAAAATATTTTAAGAATTTTTTTAAAATTTTGTATGAGCTTTGAATAAAATTTTAGGTTATGTGTCTAGTTATGAGTTGTAAGTTTTTGAATTAAGTATGTCATATTACTCAATTCAAAACTATTTTCAAAACTCGTGATCAAACAAATTTTTCACAATTAAATCATAATTTCAAAACTTACAAACTCAAATCTATTCCCAAATCATAATTCTAAAATTCTCCAAAGAAAGAAATTTTCGGTGCGTTCCTTTTTTTTTTTTTTTAGATCAAATCACAATTCTCATTCGATTCATCACGATCCCCTCAAATTAGCGTTCATTATCTCCTGAATCTGATTCTCTCTCTATGTCTCTGAAATGTATTGTGTTTGTAGGGCTAAAATTGGATTCAAATCCAAGCCGATTGAAATCTGGATTTGAATTGCATTTTAAGGACATGCGTGGTTGATTTGAATTCCAGTTTTTCCATTCCATGTGAGTACATTTCACTTGGATCAGTAAATTTGGTTTAATTTCCTTTTGTCGAATTTCATGATCTGTTTTTGAATTATTTGTTTGTAGAGCATTGATTATTAGATCTTGAAAATTGGCTCCTCAACGCCGATCACAGAGCCACATGGGTGGTCAGATGCAACAGAGCAATGCTGCGGCAGCTGCTCTGTATGATCACCCTGGCGGCGGTGGGTCCTGCACAATACAGGTCTCGGGAGCCATGGCGGTGACAACGTCATGGCTCGCTGGCTCCAGTCCGCCGAGTTGCAGCATCTGGCTTCACCCTTGGCTTCCACCGGGATCAATCAGCGCCTCCTACCTAACCTTCTAATGCAGGTAATCATAACATTGCCTCTACATTTTATAATTCATTGCCATGCCCATTTGTTTTCTTCAATTTGAATTTTGATGGAATTTTGAATTTTATGACTGCTAGGTACTATACTTTATGATTGGCACTCCATGGTTTGTTTTATTTAAATCAATGTTTTGAAACAAATGTTCCAAAATCTAGTACACTTTCGCTCAAAAGTCAATAAATTTAGCGATCTAAAGCTATTCCAAAAGTTTTACCTACATCTTTCTTAGCCTCCGTTTGAAAAGTGGGTTGATTTTTTGGCTTTTTTGACTATTTTAGCCTGGGCTAAAAAATTTGGTTTGGGACGAGTTTTTTTGGCTTTTTTTGTGAGAGAAGAGTATAATGATTATGGGTTGGATGTGATGATTTGTTTGTTGTGACTAAAATAGCCTATTTTGTCTTTTGTGGTTATTTTAGCTACAAACCAACTTGCCAAACAACACTTTAAAGGTTTCCTTAGAGTGAAAAAATAATAATAAAAATTAAAAAATCAAATATAATAAATTAAAATCTAAGGTGAATCGATCCGAGAAAGATGAGATTCAAAAACATGGGTATGAAAGTTTATATAACAAATTTTTATATAAAATTAAAAGATTAACCAGACAAAAAGATAAACTATGGAGTTTTGTCAAACAACCAAGCAAGCTCTATTAGCCTCCGTTTGGGAAGTGGGTTGGCTTTTTGGCATTTTTTACTATTTTAACTTGGGCCTAAAAAGCCTGGTTTGGGAATGACTTTTTGGCTTTTTAGTGAGGTGTCTCCATATTAAAAGACCAAACTGCCCTTCAAGTGACTCATGTCAACTCATTCACAAACATCCTCCACGTCAACGTTATATTGGACCGGAATGAATTTTCTTCTTTTTTTTTTTTGTTTGGATTTGGCGTCTTTTTTGTTTTTATGGTTCTTTTTTTTTTTTTTTAATTTTTATGTTGTCATTTTTCTTTTTGTATATATTAATGTGTTCTTTTTCTTTAATTTACATTTTTGTCTTATTTATTTTTATTGGTATACATCAATTTGTTTTTATATTTCAGAAATGAGTTTTCATGTGTTTTACTTATTTGTAAATTACGTGGCAAATGCTAATTAATGTGTTGATGTTTTTATTTTTAATTTTTTTGGATGGGGCGTATTTTTTAAATTCTTTTTTTTTTAATTTACGTTTTTTTAATTTTTTTTTTCTTTGTATACATTAATTTCTTTTTATATTTCAAAAATGAGTTTTCATGTGTTTTATTTATTTGTAAATAAAACAGGCAAATGCTAATTTAAGTTTTGATGTTTTTATTGTTATTTTATTTGGATGAGGCGTATTTTTTTCGTTCTTTTTTTTTAATATACGTTTTTGTCATTTTTTTTTGTATACATTAATTTGTTTTTATATTTCAAAGGATTTTCATGTGTTTTATTTAATTTGTAAATTACGTGGCAAATGCTAATTTCTGTTTTTATGTTTTTGTCTTTTACTTTTTCTCGATGAGGCGTATTTTTATGTTTCTTTTTTTTAAATTTACGTTTGTGTCATATTTCTGTATTTGTATACATTAATTTGTTGTTGTTTTCCAAAAATGAGTTTTCATGTGTTTTATTTTTTTCCAAATTACGTGGCAAATGCTAATTTCTGTTTGACATTTTTTTTTTTGTTTTTTTTTTTGTGTGATGAGACTTATTTTTGTGGTTCTTTTTTTTTTATTTACGCTTTACAAAATTTTGTTTTATTTGTATACATTAATTTGTTTTTTGTTTTCAAAAATGGTTTTTCATGTGTTTTCATTATTTTTAAATTATGTGGCAACTGCTATTTTATGTTTTTAATTTTTAATTTTTTACTTTGTTTGGTTTTTTGGAAAAATGTTTTTTCATGTCATTTATTTAAAATCAATTCATTGGTATATTGATTTTAAATAATATACCCCAATAATATAAATAATATAAATCAATTCACTGGTATATTGATTTCAATTCACTGGCGTTGGGCCTCAGACTTAGAGGGGAAAGTGAGGGTATTTTGGTAAATTTACCCCCAATAAGGGTTTGAACTTGCCCCTGATTTCTGTTTTGTCTCCATGTGGCTACATTGTCCTTTTTTGTCGGGACGTGACTAATTTAGCCTCAACTTGCCTTCCCAAACACACGCTTAGTATGAAACCAGACAAAAAGATTAAAACCATTTATGGCTGTAGATTTTCACCTTCATATTATTTAATTTGTGATTGCAGTTTGTTATGTTCAATTTTATAGCAAAGGGAGGCTAAAGAAAGTATTTTGTGAAATGGGGTACACTACGTAATTAGTTGATGTGATGTATTATTTCTTTCAAAATACTTATGTGATAAAAAGTAGGGCCCAAGTTTAATGTGATCGAACATTTAGCATTTCGGGCCAAACATGAAGAGATTTCTCGAATCTTTTTTTGCCACATGAATATCAATAAATGAAAGGGTACATCATGTAGCTCCATGACATACTCATTAAATAAATTATAATGTTATTAAGATCATGAAATTCTGAACAAAATTGTGACATTACACAAAAATTATAGAATCGTTCTAGTGTGACCTTTGTGGCAAGAAAGAATTTTGTGTATTGGATACCCTAGGATAGTGGACCTCTCTCTTGCATGCATGTGGGCTCTATCTTTGCTTTATTTTGATAAATTGTAATCCACTTAAATAAAATCATTTTCTTCTTCACTCATTTAACCTAATAAAAATACTATGGATTAGAAATTTTACTCCGAATCTTAACCTGAAAGTAAATGTGTGACGAACCCCACCTCCATCACCGCCGTCGACAGCTCTTCCCTACCGCTGCATCTCCTCCCTCCGCCGCCATCTTCTCCCGCATCTTCTCTCGCCTCTTGAAGGAGAACAAGACTGCTGTTTTGGTCTTCCATTTGAACAAGTCTCAATAGAAGAGGATCGAGCACTAGGTGCCTCTGGTCTATCCTTAGAGGCTGAAATTGGTCTCTCAGGCATCGATGGCCTAGATTTCACTGTTGGAGAAGTACCACACAATGGCATTGGATTTTTCAATTTGGCTCCTAACTTTGTCACTGAAGAAGAGCGATCATAACAGGCCATGTCAACTTTCTCTCTTTTCTTTCTCTATCCCTTTCTATGTTTCTTTTTTTGTGTGAATCTTATATAATTCTAGTCTCATATGTTGTGAAGGTATATGATTATTTTTTAAACTGTAATGATCACCATACATAAAATCAAATTAATAATAATACAGATAATGATCAGTTAACTTGAACTTATATTTAAATATACCTTTGCAATCTTATTAATTTTTAGTCTTACCATCAATAAAAATTAAGTTAAGTTAGATTGTGATTTTTGTTAAGATTTTAATTCAATGATGCCCCTTCTAAGTTAAAATCCTGGCTCCGCCACTACTTGTGGAGCCCACCATAGGTCTTGTTTCAATGATCCGAACGGTTCATTTTGTAAGACACTCAATATGTATCATTTATATATAAAAAAATTAGTCACAACTCTTTTATCTTTATCGCATTTCTCTAAGAAAATAGACGGTAGATATATTTATGAAAATAGATCATTTATTTTTTTAGAGCCAAATACAACTAAATAAAAATGTTACAATTGGCATAACATTTACAATTGGATTCAAAAAAGCATATGTCTCCGCAATTTAGCAAAGAAAAAACTACTCGAATAAATAACAGAATTAGTACAGATACAAATCAAACTAAAGATATTAAGCATGACATACATTTTATTTTATTCACCAAAAACATGGGTATGAAAATTTTGTGCTAAGTTATTTGGGTTCAACTAATTCGTCTTTATGGGTCTCAAGGCCTCCATATATTTCAAGTAGGCATTTCAAATAGATGCTCTAGGAAGATGCATAGCAGTTTGTTTGGGCGAAAGTTTTGGAATCTCATTTTTTTCTTTCTTTTGTGGACCTAGTAATTTGAAATGTAACAATTTGCAATTTTTAGCCCTATATAAATTGAACTTTTGTCTGGTTCGGGGTATTTTGAGCTTTATATAAATTGATTTTTTTAATGTTTTTTATTGCTTTTCCTGGTTGTAATATATTCAATCTTCCCAATTCTGTGTAGTGGTTTTTTCAACAGAAAGCTTTGAAGGTTTTATGTCAATATTTTTATTTTTTATTTTTTATTTTAATTTTAAATTTTTAAAATTTTTTTTTTTTTCTAGTTTGGGGATATTATTTTGAGCATTATATAAACTTTAAAGGTATAATATCATTTTTGATCTCATTACCCATCCTTTATTTTTTGCATTTTGTGATGTTTGATACAACAAAAAATAAAAATTAACGAAAAACAAGTTTACTTAGACAAAATATTTTACTTTTAAAAAGTGACAAATATTTTCTAAATTGAAGTCCTATCAATGATAGAGCACTACTACAACCACCATAACCAGCCCGACCACCTCCACCTCCACCTCCACCTCCACCTCCTCACCATTGCCAAAACTAATACAATAACTAGTCAATTAGTATTCAAGGATGCAACAAAACATAAGATAAACAGTTTTTGCAAAATTTCTTTGTCGAAATTCTTTTTTTCTGATTTTTTTTTTTTTTTTGGCCGAAACAAACTGAGCACTCAACTACAAATGTTGCAAATGGTATATACATGTACAACACATATGCTCCTGGTCTGAACCCAGATTGCTTCAACCTGTTGTAGACGAAGTATTGGGGCCAACACAAAGAATTGCTTTTCCTCAGAATGCCTTTGTCCCAACTGTGGATGCACATGCTGTTTTCCTTGGATTTGCAGGTCACCCTGCAAAAAAGTTTTTGCCATGTAGTTCATCCTCGTAGGCAGGATGTGTACACAAATTTTAAATGAAATAGTGACCGTTTTCTAAGCACAATAACATTCACCAATAACACAAACACGAATGTATCACTTCATCAGCGTCATGAAGTCCTTGAAATATCTTGAACCCATATTCCAACTCACTATCAGTTTTCATTTGCCAAGAAGAAACACAAGATGAACTGTAAATCTCATCATATAGATACCATCTCAAATATTTCAAGAATTCCCCACAAAATGTATGAAGTCAGAAATATGATATATTTTAATAGGATTCCAGCTTCTAATAACGTATCAACGGTTTATCCAACAAATGTGACAAAAGATCAGAACACCTACTGGGAAATTTTTTATTACCTCATAATTGACGAAATCACTAGGAAAATTTGCACATTATGCTTGTTTCTAGGAAAATTTGTGCTTATTTCTAGGAAAATTTGCATACTAAAGAAACATTACATTAGTGACTGAGCTGTTAATCTATCTGCGATGTAAGAGTTCGACATTTGCAGCAGTCATTGCTCGCAGAAAAAGTGGTGCTTGAATGTGATCTTGCACTGCACCATCTTCCTCCTCATCCTTTTCTGTTTGCCAGAGGAAATTAGCATATGTAGCAAGAACATGGCTGAAAGCAAAGAAACAAATTGACCAAAACTGTATGTCAGAAACAAAAACTAAACACAGGATGACATGTCGGTGGTGTTTGGGAACTTGGGTTTGGGATTTTTTTTTGATTTTTTTTACTAAAAGACAAACTTTTTGCAAAACCAAAAAAAACACATCCAAACAAAATATCACATCCAACCCCATACTCATTTCACTTTTTCTCTCACAAACATCACATCTAACCACAAAAAAATCCAACTATCTTCCCAAACACTAAAAAAATTTTATCCAATAATATCCTATAACTAAAAAAACTTACATAAAAACCCACTTCCCAAACACCTACGAAGAAACTATGATATTCTCCCTGTTTGGTGCAGCTTATTGGAACTGTTTCTAGTTTTTTTTTTTTGGAATCTATATCAGAGTGTTTGATGCTGCTTCTGCTCATAGCCTATGAGGCAGAAACTACTTAAATAAGCTTAAAAAACCTTATCATTTGGAAGTTGGGGGATGAATGCTTTTAGCTTATGTTTTTTGATTATTAACTTTCAACCTAAGAAAAGTCGCACCAAACAGGCTCATTGACCCTTCTTGCAAATCCCAAAACAAGGGAAATGTGCAATTTTTTTTCCATGAAGAGACATCTAGTATTGTCTGGTTGTGATTATTTTAGCAGCGCCAATGTCACATCACATGGACTCGGATGGGTGTCATATGGATATGTTTGTCCAGATTCATCTAATTCTCATATCCAAAGACACTAGGATACAACTAGATTTTATGTTTCTTAAATACTTTCTAACATAGAACATTTTATGAATAAAATACTAGTCTTACGCATAGTTCTAAAGTAAACTTGAACAATTGAGCATACTTGAAGGGCACATGTTCAACTAAGTATATCTAAGTGTCAAGTGTCTTGCACCGTACTTCAGAAATTTAGAAGAGCCCATGTAACGTATAGCTTCAATGGACATGGGTCCTGAAGCACCATCCAATGTATATTTTACATTACAGTGCTAAAACTTCATTACAAAGTATGAACAATTCAATATTGTGACGGGCCATTGATTCTAACCTGTCCTCTGGTGTAGCTTGAACTGCTCTCTCAAAGCAAGACATGGCTTTATCTTGGTCATGATGAAGTTCCCACACCAACTTAGCATATTGCGAATTATTTCTCCATCAGCAGGATCAGCAAGTACTGCACGCGAGTAGTATTGTTCAGCTCCTTGAAGGTCTCGCTTGGACTGTTAACCGAACAAATAAGTTATTGCACAAGAAGAAACAAACAACTAAGCATAGTTTTATACAGATTCATATGATTAGGTCATTATGCTCTATCATGCAGTAAAAAATAAGATCCAAGTCCATATCTTCAATTACGAAAGAATTTTACCAAGAGATGTGCAATGTATGGTATTTATTCATCTTCCCAATGCTTCTTCCCATGTGGTTTGGGGTGATTTCAAGACTTACACAATACATTATGTAAGAAAATTTACTATTACAGGATTGAGGTTCAAAATATCATTTCAAGATCACAAACCCTGTCAAACCATATTGAAGGCCTTCACTTGACACCCTTTTGAAATATCAGTAAGGTAATGACATAGATATTATCATTTCAATATTAATTTTCAATTTCATCCAAACCACAGTGAAATCCTGAGATTTGACATCTATATGAAATATTAAGATGTCATATTGGAAATCTTCCACTCTGCACACAGTAGAGTTATAATCAATGCTATACTTCGAAGTTCTGCATAGAGAACCATTGCTAACACATGAACTATTATTGCTAACACATGAAAGAGATTCTGCGAGACTTTTCTATCTTTTTTTTTTGAAAGTTAGAAAATAGTCCGAGTTTATCCACCATACTTCATTCTTTGGCAGCTCACTCTTAGAACAGTAATCAATCAATTAACTGCAAATGCTCACTGCCTGAGATGTTCACTTTGTTTACCGTGGCTCATGTGTTTTAAAATACAGCTTTTAAACATGAGAAGCTAAATGGAGAGAGAGAGAGAGAGAGAGAGAGAGATCTCACCTGATAAAGGAACTGAGCATAATTTCTCAGGAACAAAGGGTTGCTAGTGTTTTCCTCTACCATCCTCTTGTAATAATCCTCCGGGTTTCCACCTTTGCCAAAATCTGCTGCATTACAATCAACACCATCAATGCCTCCAACAACAGCTACGTCAATCCTCACCCCTATCGCAAGATGTAATGAAGGGCTAACTAGCTTGTTTTCTTCTTCAAAAGGTGTCTTTTGAACTTCAACGGGAACGTTATCATCTTCTTCAATCTGTCATATATCAAAGGAGCATCAGTCTCATTCCAAAAATAGTAAATCCAAAACTGTTATGTAGAGAAGCACCTGAGTATGATCATTCACAGAACAATCTTCTTTGTCTTCCTCTATTTCCCAGAGAAAACAAGCATAGGCTGCCAAAACGTGACTGGAAACAAGAAATGAAATGTTAATTTTAGTGAGTATTAATTAACTAGACTGTTCCAAGTGGGGTTTGCTATACTACTAAATTTCTGGCCAATTGATGAGTCTAGAAATTGCAGACCTATTTTCAACCTTCCAAAGCACACAGCCAGATAAAAGAAATAAATAAAAAGAAGCTATGATGAATGAAGGAAAGTACTGACCTATCTTCAGGGGCAGCTTTCAAAGTAATTCAAGGCTGTCCTGATCTTGGTGGAGCTTCCACACCAATTTCGCATATAATAGCAAAATTTCACCGTCTTTAGGATCTGCTAATGTAGCTCGGAAGTAGAATTCCTCGGCTCCATGAAGGTCTCCCTTAGACTGTAATTAGATACTGGACTCCATTTAATAGAAGAAAACATCATCCTCACTTCTATTAAACAAAACACATGGAAGCGCAAAAAATCTTCATCTACAAGCCTAAACATGAAAATCATTTTAATGCTTCTTCCCACTGCATTACTCAGTAATCTTATTAAGCAAATAGTATTACTAGAGCTTAATGTGAATAACCACTTGTTAATCTTATTAAGCAGATACCCGTTAACCTTCATCAACAATTCATGGTCTTATCAATCCAGAAAATGGATTTAATAGGGAGGGCAAAGCACCATCTATCCAAGTTGTTTTAAACTGTTGTTGGTGATTGGATATTTTGTATGACTTTTGCTTTTGAGGCATGATTTCAACCTATAAATAAAAAGTTGATGCTTGAAGGTGAAAATGTTTCTCGCCGAAACAAACAGTTCATAAAATCTAGAACATCCCTTAATTCTGAATTTGAAGTACTCTCCCAACATGGCCTACATGAGAAATAGGTAAAAGATGTTCAAAGACAAGTGCGAAAAGTGATGATGCTAGAGCTCAACATCAATTCCACTAAATACATATACAATCATTGATATTCATTAAGAAATTAAAATGCTTGTAACAAACTCTATTAAAATTGCAGACACAAACAAGGAAAAAAAAAATACGAGAATTAATATGAAATTGAAAGAAGAACAAAAGCAACATAATTGATTAAAAATAAGTAGGATAGTAAAACAAATCAAGCTACTGTTGCTAGACCAGTGCTTGGCTCATTAAGGTCAACTAGTCATATAAAGAGACTAAATTTGAACCCATTTTGAAACTTGTTAATTTTTTTAACTCGGTTCAATAAAAATATATTCATTATAAAGACCAAATTATTCAAGTTTGATTAAAAACCTATCAACATTGACTCAAAGGCAAACAAACAAATAAAAAACTTCAAAAATTTTAATAATCAATTACTACTTAACTCGACTCGATTCATTTATAACCTAAAAATAACAAAGAAAGAACTCACCTGCAAAAGTTGAGCATAATTCCTCAAGAACAAAGGGTTGGAAGGATCTTCACCAACCATCCTCTTGTAATACTCCTCAACATTGCCGGCACTGACACCGGCACCGGCGCCATCAATCCCAAGACCTGTGGCAAGATACATTGGAGGACTAGCTGGTTCAACAACCTCTCCAATACCCAAATCCTGAAATTCATTCAAAAGCTCTTCATCTTCTTCTTCACCATCATTCTCCTCAATCAAACCCATACCGTTTTTCCCAAAACTGAATTCACCACTACCCAGCACTTCAATCCTCTCTAACCCTTCTTTCTCACCATTTTCTTCATCAGAGCCATCATTCGAAGCATAAATAGAGAACGATGGAGCTCGCAACACAACTCGTCTAGATCAAAAGAAGTTGAGGTTAGCCCTTCTAAATTGCCATCGGATCGAGCTCTCCGAAAGGCTTTGTGGGTAAGTTTGTTTTTCGATTTAAATCGGAAGACCCAGAAGAGACTGGTGATGAATTGCAAGACAATGAGGTGAGGCAGATGTGGTGGGGATGATGAGGACCGCCGTGGACGGAGGAGAGTCTGCTGGTGGTGGTGGTGGGAGTGTCTGAGAAGAGGGATTGAATGAGCGTCTGAGTAGCATTGAAGGTGGATCTATTTTTTGTGCGGTTTCGTCCAGTCCGCTTTTCTCTGAGTTTTAAATAATTAATTTTTTTCAATTTATTTAAGTTATTTTTGATTAAAAAATTGTAACTAAAAATTATATCAAATAATTTAACACAGATTTTTAAATTAAAATAAACTATAATCACTCCTATAATCCACAGCAAACACCACCTTTTGTTTGCTTGCTTGAGGTTGTAAAAGCTACGTGTTTGGTTTGTGTTTTGAAATAAATTTTCAAAAAATAATTTGGAAAAAAAGTTTAGAATTTTTTTTGATTTGTTTAGTTGTATATTTTAAAAATAATTTTAGAGTTTGGGAGTTTAAAATGATTTGATATTTTATTGTAATTGAATAGATATATGTGAGAGAAAAAATGATTGAGAAAAGGATATGGGAAAGAAAAAGTAATTGATTGATGTATAGGAGAGAGAATGTGATTTTGAAAAAAAAAATTCAAAAAATTTGAATCAAACAAAATTTTAAAAAAATTTCTCAAAAATTATATCTTAAGATACAAATCAAACAAGCCCGTGATCTCTGAGAGATAGTAATAAGGATGATCCCAAAATACTATAAAATAAGAACATAGAATATATTATAATATAATTATGGGTCAATTACATTAACACCCTGTGATTTATACTTAATATAGATTTCATCATCACGTTTTGAAAATTACAATTCATCCTTGAGGTTTAAAGTCACATTACAAATTACCCCTATGTTTGTTGACCTTTAAGTCAACCAACAATTTTTTTTTGTTGATGTCAGCTGTTAATGTTTTATAAATATAAATTTTACCCTTTCTTTATTTCCATCCTCTTATTGTATTTTCTTTCTCTTTATATATAATACAATAGCGAGCCATTATTCCCTCCTTAGAGCATCTCCAATGGTTGTTGCTATATTGGGGTTGCTATTGCTATAATTTGGCAATGAATAGTATTATTTTGCCAAATTATAGCAATGGTGCTCCAATGGTCATTTGCTATTTTTGGCAAATCTCAACCAATTTTCCCTCTAACTTTGTAGGTGTTGTTTGGATATAGATTTTTTGTGATTTTATTTTTGTTTATTTTTTTGTCTTTTGTGACATTTTTTTACCTGTTTGTTAAAAAAATTATATATTTATATTATTCCCAACTAAACAAATATAAAAAATAAAAAAAATGAAAAATTGGAAAAATTGAAAAAATTATATATTTATATTATAATGTCTTTTTATTATAATAAAATTATCTTCATTTAATATCAGCTAATGTATTTTATCTTTTTATTGCCTTCATTTAAAAAAAATATATTTATTTTTTTACATTATACTTTATTGAAAATATTAAATAATAATACAAATTAGTGAACATTATACATTGAAAAAAGGGTGATGCACCAATAAATTTTAAATTAACAACTTATACACTGTTTAGTCCTAAAAGTTTTCTTATAGACTGAAAGGTCCCATTATAGGGAAATTGATCATAGAGGGCATATACATCAAACATCATCATCGTCAAAACAACATCATCAAAACAACATCAAACATCACAACATCATTATCAAAACAACATCAAACATCATCATCAAAACAACATCAAACATCACAACATCAACATCAAACAATATCAAACAACATCAAACATCATCATCAAAACAACATCAAACATCACAAACATCAACTGGTTCGAGATGATGAACACAACCAGTTCGGTAGCGTCACACTCTCTTCACCCTCTTTAGCCCTAATCACTCTCTCTCTCTGTGTAGCTACAGTTTCTGCATATTGTTCAGAATTCTCGTGGAAGTAGCAGCCGAATCCGCACTTCTCAATCCATCAATATTCTTCCTTCATTCCAACCCGTCATATCTCGTTGCCTCTCACCCTCAGATCAGATTACTCACCAAGAATTTCCCTTCAAATCTGCTTCTCTCTTCTCGAATTCCCACCAATTGCATCATCCCGTCTACTCGCAACAACTTGTTCAGTTCTAGATTCCAACAAAATCAGGGTTTTGTTTGTAGATTCCAACAAAGTGAGGTTCATGGCGCTTTGTGATGTTTGATGTTGTTTTGATGATGATGTTTGATGTTGTTTACCAAAATTAAATGGGACTAAATGGTGTATAAGAAAACTTTTAGGACTAAATGATTCAACTTTTCAGAAAATAGGATTTATGGGTAAATTTTTCTTGAAAAAATCAAAGCATCTAGAAAATATTAAATAATAATACAAATTAGAGAACATTATTTTTTATTGCCTTTATATGTTTTGATCAAGACAGATCAACAGATCAAAGCATCTAGAACTTCTCACTCTCGTCTCACTCTTCTTCTCCATGGCTCTTCCTCTCCCTCTCCCTCTCTCTCTCATTCTCACTCTTTCTCCTCTATGGCCGAAATCAAACACAGCACAAACCAAACCAAACAGAGCACAAGATCGGAACCCGATCTCCCCTTCTCCTCCAAGATCGAAACCCCTTCCTCTATGATCTCCTCCAAGATTGGAACCCCTTCTCCTCCATGATCTCCTCCATGATCGGTCGTAACCCGATCTCCCCCTTCTCCTCCAAGATCGGAACCCCCTCTCTCTGGTTTCACTCTGTCTCCCTCTCAATCCTCACCTCCGATCTATGTACTCTCCAGAATAATGGTACGATCTCCATCTATATACATACTCATATATATATATATATATGTTTTGATCTGTTTTGATCATATATATGTTTTGATCGGTCTATTTTATATATATATATTTTTTTTCAAATAGATATATATATATATATATCTGTCTTCAATTTTTTATATCTGTCATGAACAATTTTTTGATTATCCAGTATACAGAAATTTGCATTGATATATATGTTTTGATATCTGAAACTGAAATTTCCTTGATTCTGAAAATTGGGTCTCCAACGATCTGATTTTTGCTGATCTGGCAAGCTTGGCATCTGCCATTTCACTTGCCAAATTTGAGAACACATATGGCATCTGCCATCTTTGGCAAGTGAAATAGTAGACCGTTGGAGACTCATTTTTGCCATTCCTATCATTTTTTAGCTTTGGCAACTGATATAGCAGAACCATTGGAGATACTCTTACTCCCTTAGCCTTCATAGCATTTACAATATCACCACCTCACAAATCAAAGACAGCTTGTGTTGAGAAAATTAATTCTTTGAATCAATTAATCAAATAAGTAATGTGCATAAAGTTTTTGGTGAAATAACCCAATGTAAGACAACTTAGTTCAAAATCCCACAATCAAATAGTGAAATAAAAACCAAGTCAACAATGCATAGGCACCCACAACTAATAATAAACAAAAGAGCACCGAAATTTCAACATCAACACATGACCATTAAATAAATGAAGAGAATATCAGTAAATCAGCTCATATATCAGTAAGACAGTCTAGGCAGCTGAAGAAAAACAGAGGCACTATAGTCACAAATGATAGTCACTGCTCAGAAAGGATAACAGCTCCAATGAATAACTGTATCAGTTAGTTAGGCAGTTACAAGTTTGTTACTCATATATCAATAGAGAGAGTTAGTTAGAATGAGAGTGTGATCTGTGGAGAGTTAGTTAGCATGTGAGTGTATTGATCACGTGTGTATATATCTGTAAAAGAGATCTGTGAAGATATGGAATAAGATTTTCATCATGGTATCAGAGCTTCTCTAGCTCTACCGAGCAAAGGTCCTGCAATGGCTGATACATCTTTATCAGTTATTCCTCTAAATCTCAATTTGCTAATATCAAACCTTGGTTCCTTGGTTACAGTTAAGCTTGATTCCAATAATTTTTTCATATGGAGAAACCAAATTCAGAACATTCTTCGAGCCAAAAATCTTCTTATTTATGTCACTGGTTCAATTGCATGTCCTCCTCAAGAAATCATAGATTTCACTGGAACACAACGAATTCTGAATCCAGAATTTACCAAATGGGAGGTAATAGATGCTTATCTTCTGAGTTGTTTAATTGCAACTCTATCTCCCACAGTTTATTCATCTGTTCTTCATTATACTCACTGTTTTCAAGTTTGGCAAGCCTTAGAAAAACAATTTACTTCGTTATCACAATCACATATTCATCAATTGAAGACTAAGTTGCACGCAATAACCAAGAAATCTCTCTCCATGGAAGATTATCTTGCTCAATTCAAAGAAATTTTTGATCAATTGTCCTTAGCTTCTGCAAACATTTCTAATGAAGATATGATGTTAATCATTCTCAACGGCCTTCTTGATGAATATGATGCCCTTAAAATAACTATTTGCATATGATCTAACTCTCTTTCCATGGATGATCTATGTTCATTGTTGAGTTTTGAAGCAATTCATATTGAAAGGAAAATTAAACAGTCTGATGATCATAATCTCACAGTTGCATATTCTGTTTCAAAAGGTTCAAGTCCTAACTCTTCATTTGGTTATGGTACTCAATCTTTCAATGCTTATAGAGGAAGTTATTCACGATGCAAAGGTAATTTTAGGGGCAGAGGTCGCTCCTATAATGGTAATTCCAATAGGGATGGAAATCGATTTTACAATCGCAACAATCAAGGAAGACCAAATTTTCATCCAACTGGTTTTGGTTCTGTTGGTTGTCAGATTTGTGGTATGATGGGCCACATTGCTTTTGACTGTTGGCATATAATGGATCAATCTTTTCAACCTCTGCCTTCTGCTTCTCAAGCTCAAGGGAATCAATTGGTTCCTAAGAGCATCCACAATGGAGTTGTTAAGGGATGTGTTAGTGTCAGCTGCTAATATTTTAGCTACTGAATGGCTCAAATGATGCTCCAATGGAGCTGTTAAGGGATGTGTTAGTGTCAGTTATTAGTGTCAGTTGTTAATTTGTTTGTTAACTGCAGCGAGGCTTCTAGCCAGCAAGACGGAGGAAAGAGAAAGAGAAAGAAAGAGAGGGACATTGAGCGGGGTCGTCCGGCCGGAGGACTAGGCCTGAATTTGGTTTCGGATAATGCATTGAAACTTCATCCCGAGGTCAATGATTTGAAGACTCAAGAAGCATCGATTGGGTCTGGTAAAGAATTATGGTGGAGATAATGACAGTGGGTTTGATCGTTGACGAAGGATGAGGGAAAGCCGAAGAGTTTTTGGAGGAGATTGAAATTCACAGACAGGAAGAGGAATTGGTGACTTCATGGGATTTTTTTTTTTTTTTTTTTGAACTCGATTTCATGGGAATTTGAAGTGGAAATAGTTGAACCAGTGAGCGAGAGCAGTAACAATGGAGGAAGAGAGGGACATTTGGAGAAGCTAGGTAGCATGAGAGAGAGTGAGAGAGAGAGAGAGAGAGAGAGAGAGAGAGAGAGAGGAGTAGGTGTTTGGGAGTGTTCTTCAATAGGAGTTGGGTGTGTTTGACATTTGTAGAATTGGGTAGCATGAGTGAGAGAAAGAGAGAGGTGTTTGGTTATTTTATTATATATATATATATTTAACACACTTTAACACACTTTAACATATCCATTGCACCACCACTCACTCTCTAAAATTAACAAACTCTTAACACACCTTAACACACATTTTTTGGCCCCACTTTTATCACTTTTTGTCATATAACACACTTTAACAAACAATTTTAACACATCCATTGTGGATGCTCTAAAGCATATGCTACTACATTTGCTCAGAATGAACAGTTTTCCTCAACCTCAGCCTCGATTGTCTCTTGGTACCTTGATTCAGCTGCAACAAATCACATCACAAATGACTTGTCTAATCTTTACGTTTCTCAACCATACCATGGCTCAGATCATGTCACAGTTGGGGATGGCTCATCCTTGCCGATTCATCATATTGATACTGGCCTCTTACCTACTCCTACCTACTCTTTCTCTCTTCCTCACCTCTTACATGTGTCGTCCATCTCCTCTAACCTTTTGTTTGTTCAACAGTTAACTAGGGACCATAATTGTGTTGTTTTTTATGCAATATCATTTTTTATCCAAGACAAAATTACAAACAAAATTCTTCATAAAGGCTCTAATGTGAATGGACTTTACCAGTTTTCTTAGCCTGTTGCTACTTCTTCACCTCATGCTTTTCACACTCATATTTCTCCGTCTGTTATTGCACTCACATGGCATCAACGGTTGGGGCATCCATCTCCTTTAAAGTTTCAGCATCTTACTAGATATCTTTCCAAGTTTCAGCATGATCAATTTCTTTGTTCTACTGATTCTTGTAATAAAGTTCCCCATTGTACACCTTGTGTTGTTGCTAAAATACATAGGTTGCCATTCAAATTGTCAAATACCTCAGAAATTACTATTACTCTCATTCATCAATCTAATCCCCCTCTTTCCTTGTGGTTTGATGATATTGCCACTTCAGCCTTTCTCATAAATAGACTGCCTAGCTTCCTTCTTCATCACCTTTCTCCTTATGAAGTCTTATTTCATCATGTTCCAGACTATTCTTCCTTTAAGGTTTTTGGTTGCCAATGCTTTCCTTGGCTCAAACCTTACACTCACCACAAGCTTCAAGCTAAGTCTACTCCTTATGTGTTTCTTGGTTATCATCCTTCTATGAAAGGATATAGATGTCTTGACCGTCTTACAGGTAAGGTTCATATCTCTAAACATGTGTTGTTTAATGAATCATGTTTTCCTTTCTTCACCATTCCTCGTACCTTTATTCCACACTCCTCCACTTTTCTTACTACTTTCTTTTGGGGCTTTTCTTCTTCCACTTCTTCTGCCTAGTCATCTTCTTCTTCTTCTTCTCAGTCCCATTCTCCTACTTTGCAGTTTTCTTCTTCTTCTGTACCTATTACTACTTCTCATATTCCAATTTCTTATCTCTATATTGACCTATCCATGGCCTCACCTTCTGTTTTACCTTCTTCTTCGGTCTCTCCTCTTACTAATCCTTTTCCTAATGTCCATCCTATGGTGACTAGATTCAAAGCTCAGCCAGCTGTTTGCCTCTCTGCTACATCATTGCTTACTACTAAACCTTCCACTGTCAAGGAAGCTCTCTCTTCTTCTATCTGGGTCAGTGCTATTTGATGCTCTTCAACATCAATGTACTTGGGATCTTGTCGCTCTTCTACCAAGCAAAACAACCATTGGATTTAAATGGGTCTTTCGCATTAGAAAGAACTCTGATGGCAGTATTGCCATATACAAAGCCAGGTTAGTGGCTAAAGGGTATTTGCAATAACAGAGCATTGATTATCACGAAACATTTAGTCCAGTTGCCAAACAACCAACTATTCGGATTTTACTTTCCTTGGTTCTTAATTTTCAATGGCCATTAAAACAGCTTGACATTTCGAATGCTTTTCTTCATGGAAAGCTCGATGAGGAGGTTTTCATGGTTCAACCTCCAGGATTTGTCAGTTCTGCTACTCCCACTCATGTTTGTAAATTGAAGAAAGCTCTTTATGGTCTTAAGCAGGCCCTTGAGCTTGGTATTCCACTTTGTCCTCCTTTCTTCTTTCTCTAGGGTTTCTCAATAGTCACTCTGACTCATCTTTATTTGTCAAAAAAACTTCCTCTCACATTACTATTCTTCTCATCTATGTAGATGATATTCTTCTTACTGGAAGTAATTTTGCTATTCTTGATCAACTTTTTCACCATATGCATCAAGCTTTTTCCATGAAGGAATTAGATGACATCTTATATTTCCTTGGTATCTCGGTTCAACCTACAGATAATGGCTATTTTTTTATCTCAACATAAGTATGTTTCTAACTTACTGTCCAAAGTTGGAATGATGGACTGCAAGCTTCGTTCCACTCCTTTTTCTCTCAAACCTTCTTCTTCCGATTCTAATCATTTTCCCTTTGCTAATCCTTCCTTTTACAGAAGTTTAGTTGGTGGTCTTCAATACCTTACTATCACTCGCCCAGATTTGGCTTTGGCAGTTAATCAAGCATGCCAATATATGCATGCTCCCACCAATGTTCATTTTTGTGTTATCAAACGGTTGCTCCGATACATCATGGGTACCTTGTCTCATAGCTTGACTTTCTTCCTTGGTCCTCTTGTTCTTCAAGTCTTTTCTGATTCTAATTGGGCCGGTGATCTTTTTGATAAACGTTCTACCTCTGGATTTTTCATTTTTCTTGGTTCCAATTTGGTATCGTGGTCTGCCAAGAAATAGAATACTGTGTCTTGCTCCTCTACTAAGGCTGAGTATCGGTCATTAGCTCATACAACTGCTGAGCTTTGCTGGCTTCAACAACTACTCAAGGATTTGTGGGTGTCCTTTTCTGTTTCCACTCTTCATTATGACTATCTTTCTGCCATGGCCTAAGCTACGAATCCAGTCTTTCACTCTCGTTTTAAATACATCAAAATCGTCTGTCATTTTGTTCGTGAGCGTGTTATTGCTAAGCTTTTTAAGCTTCGATTTGTTCCCACTGAGCTTCAACTTGCAGATTTATTCACTAAGCTTTTGGCTTCCCTTCGTTTCCATTTTCTTAAATCCAAGCTCATGGTGCAGTCTCAACCCATCAGCTTGAATGAGGATGGTGAGAATATCAGTAAATCAGCTCATATATCAGTAAGACAGTCCAGGCAGCTGAAGAAAAATAGAGGCACAACAGTCACAAATAATAGTCATTGCTCAGGAAGGATAGCAGCTCCAATGAATAATTGTATCAGTTGGTTACGTGGTCCTACGAAGACATGCCTGGAATTGATCTTGAGATTGTACAGCATAGGATCACTCTCGGCCTCAAGACTCAACCCCTTTGCTTTCAAACCCTGACTCAGAATGTTCAACGATCAACCAAAATATAAGATTTGCATGGTTGGATTGGAAGCAACCCTTGAACTAGGGGCAAGAAGGTCAGATGTGATCGAAGAAAGCTTGCAAAGCTGGAAGAGAAATATCCCTTGAATTAGTTGCAAAAAGGTTAAAGGTGCTCGAAGATTCAAAAACTAGGTTATCTCTCAAACCAATGAATACTGGCAAGCTAATAAAGACCGGCAAGAAAGCCAAATCCCATAATCTGAAAGAAGAAAATTTATTGCTGAAAGGACAATCGAGTTCCCATCCATAATACTAGGGGCAAATGCAAACCCAATTCGATGGGCTCTTACATCATCAAGATTATTGAGTCACAGTCATTCTCGTGGATTCAAATGGCTTAGAGATCCTACGGCCAATCAACATGGACAAGTTAATTTTCTCCATCCTTGAGAGGCTCGTTGGGCCAAAAACCCGGAAGGGCGACCTAGGCAAAAGTTAGAGCAAGAAAAAGAGAAAAAATGAAAACAAAGAAAAGAAAAAGAGAAAAAGAAGAGAAAAATGAAAATATAAATAGCTCACAAGGTTGAAAACCCGGAAGGGCGGCCTTGGCAAAAGTTAGAGCACAAAAAGAGAGTGTCAACAGCCGAGTGAACCTCAAACCCGGAACTACGTACGGCCTGATTCCCATTGTTGGGATACGTAGGCAACTTCATCATGAAGTTCGGCCCCAACCATTTTCAGCTTGCTGGTGTCATCCATGTTGATTGGTTGATCCTTATTCAACTCAGATATCATATCCATGTCCAATTGGCTCATCTTCGTTCAAATTTAGTTGTCCTATTCCGTTGGAAGATTCAGCTGCAAGACAAATCAAGTTCAGATATGAGTTTGTGCATCTCAAGAGTTAATTCCATGTTGGTTGAGCAGTGGCCATTTGTAAAAGCAGTTTTTGAGGATTTTTAATGAAGTTAATAATTTTCTCAAAAATTATTCCATTTTTCTAAAACTGGACCATTTCTTGGACCAAAAAAAAAAGGAAAATTTTCAGTGCTCATAGCTTGACTTACATGATTTCAAAGCAGAAAGTCGAACAAACATGTTAATCTAACTCTCATGTTGGTCAAAATTGTTTTAGTAGAAAGCCAAAAACAAAAAATGGTCAAAATGATGAACTAGAGGCACAGTCGAGTCAAGTTTTCTGTCTTTTCCCCACATACTAGCCAGAAAGGGCACAATTGAAGCTAACAACATAGGGCCAAAAGCTCTCTCATCCTCCAAGAAGCGAGGTATCAAGCCAAGCGCAAAGCACGAACTGGAAATGGAGCTGGATATTCCGTTCCCTCATCTGGACGATCACCCAAATTGGCGTCTGGAGCGGAATGGGGACATAGAAATCGGAATGTATGGAACTAATTGATTATATACCTAGTCGGTGAGACATGCTATAACTCATCTCGGTTAAGTTAAGCCAAGGGCATCGTCAACTGATGTTAGTTATAGATCTGCTGCATATCTAGTTGCACGACAACCCCTCTGTGGGAAGTCTCACTAGTTATGAGCGAAAGAAGGAAAAGCTAGTAGAATACTAGGGGCAAGACCCCACAACTTCTTATTTATCCATTAACCATCCAGGGAGGGATAAAAATAAGAGAGATTAAAGAATAGAGAGATGTGCATTGAGAGGAAAAGTGAGAAAAGGGCTTTTTTCAGAGAACTAGAGATTGAGTGCCAGAGTGATGTGAGAATCACAAATGAGAAAGGGTGGGAAACAATACCCGGAGAAACAGGCTCTTCGTGAATCGAGAGGTCTCCCACCGATGAATAGCAGAATGTCCGAGTGCTGTGTTTGTTGTTTGTCTTGATTCTTGTTTTGAGTCATTTAGTGTGTTTTGTGTTGTTTTTACCTTTGTTTTCCCTTTGTTGAGTCTTTTTTACTGTGGTTAGTCGTAGGCTCAAGACCCAGTCAAGAACTCATTCTTGGTTTCAATTTCAAAAATAAATCGTTTTGTGCTCAGAGTGCCATGCCATTCTCAACACGATGTGCAAAACATGATTCTTTCTTTCATAAACTGCAGGGTCCAACCTTTATCAAGAGAGAGCAATAGAACCAGGACCTATCTGAAGCTACATGGGTTCCAGACTGCAAAGCAAAAGGAAAGAGAGAAAATTTGGAGCATCTTAGTATGTTTCAATTTCAACAAATTCCGGGATTGCATTCCAGGTACACCTTCTCAAGCCTCACTATTTCTCTGGAGTATGAGTGTACCTCGACTCCGAGTTCAAGCTTGCTTCAAATCAAAATGGCGATCAAAGCGGCATGCAGATTACCCCTTACCAATATGAACATGATATATCCTTTTTGAGCATGTTACAAAGTACTCTGAGAAGTAAGTCGGAGACACCAAAGTACATATTTGATTCTCTTCTATTGCATAGAATGTGCAGTTTCATATACACTTATGTTGCACGCATGTCTTGCATCATTATGCTTCATGCATAGAACAAGCTCTTTAATCATGCATAGAATATGCTTTCATTTTGCATAGAACATGCTTTCAATTTTGCATAGAATATGCTCGTTTCATGCATAAGATGTGCCTTCAATTTTGCATAGAATATGCTTTCATTTTGCATAGAACATGATTTTCATGTTGCATAGAATATGCTCTTGTTTCTTGCATAGAACATGCGTCTAATTAGTATCATGCAACGGTTGTCTATCTTGTATGGAACATGCATTGTCAATATATTGCTTTGCAAACAAATCATTATGTGCATCTATCGCATAATAATCTCACTTCGTACATCTCTAGCAAATCTCACTCAGTGCATTTATTGCACAATCTCAACATCCATCGTACTGTCTAGTGCATTTCAATACAAATCGCGCTATCTTGCGTATCACACTATCTTGTGCACCTTATTCGCACTATCTTGTGCATTCAATCCAATTCGTAATGTCTAGTGCATTTCAAACAATTCGTGCTGTCTAGCGCATCGCACTATTTAGGGCATTTCAAACAATTCACGTTGTCTAGCACCTCGCACTGTTTAGTGCATTTCAAACAATTCGCGCTGTCTAGTGCCTCGCACTGTCTAGTGCATCTCAAACAATTCACGCTGTCTAGCACATCGCACTGTCTAGTGCATTTCAAAACAATTCGCGTTGTCTCGCGCATTGCACTGTTTAGTGCATTTCAAACAATTCGCACTGTCTAGCTCATCGCACTGTTTAGTGCATTTCAAACAATTCATGCTATCTAGCACCTCGCACTGTCTAGTACATTTCAAATCATTTGTGCTGTCTAGCGCATCGCATTGTCTAGTGCATTTCAACTATTTAGTGAATTTTAAACAACTCGCGCTGTCTAGCGCATCGCACTATTTAGTGCATTTCAAATCATTCGCGCTGTCTAGCGCATCACATTGTCTAGTACATCTTCATTCACGCTGTCTAGCGCATCGCACTTTCTTGTGCATTTCAATTCAATCGCGCTACCTTGCGCATCGCACTCTCTTGTGCACTCTCCTGGTCTAGGAGACCTTAAAACCTACATCTTGACTCACACTGTCCTGTGCACCTGCATTGCACTATCTTGCACATTCATCCTCATTCGCACTATCTTGTGCACTCCCCGCAGTCTAGGAGACCTTAAATCCTCTAAAGGTGCAATTCCTTTGGTGTTTGTCGTGCCCGAACAACTTTTGGTGGTCTGGTATAGCCACCTGCCTGTGTTTACGATGAGTTCCTAGGAGATCAACTGAGACGGTGGAAACTAGAGTTCGAATGGCCGAGGCCTAGAACGCAAATGTTTGGGATTTCTTGAGACTAAAGTCTGGTTTAAATACCCAGGGGTGTATTCTCGGCTTGAAATCTGTATGGTAGCCCCATAGGTTGAGGTAGCTTGTATGCACCTCAATTCTGGATACGGAACCAACCTAGTCTGTCACCCCTGTTGGAGAGTAGGGAAAGTTGCGAACATAATCAGGGAGAAAAGTAGTACCTGTGGTTTGGAAGCGCAAGATGCAGAAGAAGAAGATCCCCAGCAACATAAGGTGAGTCATTGCCGATCGCCCCTGTAAGGTACTGTCTAAAGCATCACTTCCTAGTTGCATCATCTATTACTTCTATCGCATTGTATATAGCATTTATCGCGTGCATATATTGCACTATCCATCACCTCCATTGCATTATACCGTCCTTTCCATGTTAAGCTTAGTTTGGCATGTGCCCATACTTTTCACGTTAAAACATAGTTTTGCATGTGCTCGCACCCCTTCGTTTAAAAACATTCGGGTGCGTCCTGGTGTTAATATCACTCCTTCTTCCTCTCGCGTTCAACGCATTAGGAATGCAAATCGGTTAAAAACATTCGGGTGCATCCTGGTGTTCACACCACCCCTTCTTCCTCTTGCATTCAACGCGTTAGGAACGCAAATCGGTTAAAAACATTCAGGTGCATCCTGGTGTTCACACCACCCCTTCTTCCTCTCATGATCAATGCGTTAGGAGCGCAAATCGGTTAAAAACATTTGGGTGCGTCCTGGTGTTCACACCACCCCTTCTTCCTCTCGCGTTCAACGCATTAGGAATGTAAATCGGTTAAAAACATTCGGGGTGCGTCCCGATGTTCACACCACTCCTTCGGTTAAAAACATTCAGGTGCATCCCCGTGTTCACACCACCTCTCCTCCTCTCGCATGAGACGCGTTAGGATGTTGGTTAAGACCTCAAGTGCACCCGATGGTTGTGTCGCTCTTCATCTTTTCTGTGCGTCGCGTAGTTAAGCGTTAATTTTCTTACATCCTTTCTACATGAAATGTGGTGTAGCTCATGATTCTCACACGTGGCGTGTTCATTTATTTATTTCTTTTCATGTTTGGAATCACTGTGCTTTGTTTCAGTTTGTTTAACTGTGGCATTTCTTTGCATAGCATTTGCATTTAAATGTTTCATTACAGTCCCATTGCATGATCATAAGTTATGTTCTTGCATTGTGCATATCATTTGCATCTTACCCCATAACTACGCTGGTTTGATTCCTTGCAAAGGGATACGTAGGCACCCTGAGGGCGCAACCATTTGCTTTCTGTCTTGTTTGTTTGTCCAATTCTTTCGGCCTTGTCAAAATGGGTCATCTTCGGGCTTTGACATTCATTCACGTCATTTCATGACTTTGAGCTCTGTTAAAGAGGGCAATTGTAGACACCCCATTTTTGACCGCCCTTAAGACTTGTGCGCCTCGGGTTAATTATTCGAGGATGAAGGCTATGTTGTGTAAACGTTCGATTTCTACAGCAAGAAGAGCTCCAAATCCCAACCTTACACCCCATTTTGGACCAAAACGATTTTGACCAAATTCATTTTAGAATTAAAAACTCTCTCTTTCAAAATATTTTTGAAAATGTTTCTACGATGATCCGAGGCTTGCATTTCGTTGAAAATTGCACTTTTCAATAAACCGAGCATGGACAGAGTGGAGATAAATGAAAGAGAGGTGAAATCTTTGGAAAAAAAATCTTTAAAACATCTTATTTAGAGGTTTGGAGTTGAAGAAAGTTAGTGGAGAGAGAATAAACCTAGTTGGGGAATAGGTAGGCATCAATCCGTTAGGACCAAAACTGAGCAGTGTTCACTAAAATTGGCATATCTCTTTGCACACTTAGAATTTAGATGTGAGGTTGCCTCCATTGGAAATTAGACTTCCGGGACTTCAATTTAGACTCAAGAATGACCTGAAAGGAGTCCGGATGAAGGAGATATGTCCATTTGAAGTCGGGCCTGAAAACAGAATTTTCTGGCCAGCCACTGGATGAGGTTTGCCGGCCATATGCCTGCCATGGATGACGTTTTCCGGCCATGTGCCAGCCATGGGTGAAGTTTTCCGGTGATTGATGAAGTTTGCCGGCCGCTGGTGTCAAAAATCAGATATTTTGCAAATATTTGTGTCAGTTGTTTCCAGATTGCTCCACCTGTCCCTATATAGATATTTCGACCTGAAGCTCATATATTGCTATATAGACTTAACCTTCTCTATTGTTTTCAAGTTCGGAAAAAATTTGGGAGTCTCTCTCTCTCTACATTTCTCTCTCTCTCTCTTGCAAATTTGTGCAAATTAGCCTACATACACTACACTTTTGCCTACACCTCCTTAACCAAACTTGATCATCTTTGAGCTAAGATTCCTTGAGGCCTTCTTGGAGCTCTAGAAGGTGGTTTTGGCTTGAATTGTTGCCTAAAATTGTCTTTTGTTTCAAGAGCTATAACACTTGTCTTTTAAGCTTATTTTGTACACTTGCTTTCCTATCTATTTCAACTATTTTCAGGCTATTTTTGAGCCATAAAAAACTCTATTTTTGTGGGCTGAAATTGGTGTTTTTGGGCATTTAAGGTTAGGGGGTGGTTCACCCTTCTTTATTCCTTATTGTTAAGGCTTTTGCACCTTTGTTTCCCACTTTCAAACAAACTTTTTTTGGAACCTTTAACCACTGAATTTCAGAGCATTTTCAGTGGGAAAAATCATGTTTTGAAGTCCAAAATTGGAGGGGTTAGCCTCCCCTTCTTGTGTCTTGTTTGCTAGCCTAGTTAGCATGTTTTTCTAGCTTTTTGTAACTACATTCCAGCATGTTTTTGTCTTTGTTTTAGACTGCTTTGGCTTTGTTTTTGGCTGGTTAAGTCATTTGGGCTTTGTATTGCATGTTTCTAGTGTAATAGTCCTCATGAGTTTGGTGTTCTAGGCCTTAGACACCATCTCCTTTGAGTTGATTGCATTTGTTTATGCTTTTTCTCACTTATTTTTAGCATTAATAATCTCTGCAATCTCCCTCCTTTCTTGGCTTTTTGTTTTGCTTTGAAAGTACTTCAAGCTCCTTGCTTGTTTAAAGTATGAGATTGAGGCCTTGTGTTTAATGGTTTGATCCCTTTGGGATTCATTACCAACGGCATGAAGCTTCTCTCATGTCTAAAACAACTTGTAGTTTGATGCTCATTTCCATTAGAGGACTTAAACTCATCCTTGGACTTCATTAGATTAAAGGATGGATGGTAATTTAAAATGGAATAAATAAAACTTGTAATTAAAAGTGAGCGAGATAATAATTTGGTTGTGCTCAATCGGATGTTAATTGAACACAAGGAAGCTTGAACCATTTCATACTTGCTAGTGATGAAATGATTCAAGTCTCCCTAGGTCAACTTTTTCCCTTGATCCTTTATGATAGGGAGGAGGTTTGTGTCTCATTTTGTATTTATTGAGCTTGCACATCTTGAGTCACAAGCCATCATGCAATGAAATTGCTTGAGTTGGTGGTCTGTGGCTTAAGTTCACAACTTCTTGGATTTGTTCATGAAAATGAGGGGTGAGTTGTGCAGACAACCCTTGAGAATGCCTTCATTTTGCTCTATTTATACTCTGTTACAGCATGATGAAACAATGCATCAGTGGCCGGCGAGCCACCATCTATGGCCAGTAGTGTACTATCTATGGCCAGCAAGCCACTTCCATGGCCGACAGGAGGCTAGTAGTGTTTGCCAGTGGCCGGCTGGCCACTGATATAAACTCCACTAGAATGTTGGTAAGGTGCAGTAAAATTGTTCTGGAAGTGTTCAACTCTGCAAACAGAGGCTTTCGAGAGCAAAACGGAGGTCTTTTTAGGTGGAAACCAAGCATGCGCATACGCATCACTCATTTCCTAGGCAGAGTAGTTGATTGCTTAGTTTAATTACTTAGTTAAATTATTAGTTATAATCGTCTTGTAATTATTTAATTAATTAGTTCATTCCCTAGTTAATTCAAGTGTTGTAATAATAATTAGTTAATTAGTTTAGCTATTTATTTTGGTTTGTAATAATTAGTTTAGCTTAAATTAGCTTGATTAGCTTAGCTTAGTTAGCTAGTTAGCTTTATTCATTCGGACTCTCCTTCGCGATGGCGTAATGTTGTAATAAGTGTGCGTGAGTGCGTGTATGTCTTCCAATCCCATGTCTTTCTCCCTTTTACTTAATCACTTTTGATGGTTAGATTAGGGTCATGTTTCAATTAGCATACCTTATGCTTGCATTCATTCATTTGTATTGCATGCACCGAGGCTCGGCGCATCATTCAAACTGCATTGTCGTTTAAATAATTCTTTGAATACGTGTTTAACCACATGTTATCAAATCGATTCATATGCCATGCTTAGTAGCCGAGCCTATTAATTGCATATCGCATGTGTTGCATTAGACATTTGGCATAGTTAGGAATCATGCATTTTTTTTCTAACTCATATCTTCTTAGCTTGGAGTACTAGGTGAGTTTTAGTGCTTTAGCATACTTGCATGAGTGTGAGTGATTGCCATGACTAGCATGCTTACCATGAGGCTAAGTGCTTACATGTTAAACTGTTGCTTGTTGCTTGAATTGGAACGATTCAACGAATGTATGTTTAAGCCCACTTTGTTAAGTGGCAACTTCACAGTTTTAAGCCCACTTTGTTGAGTGGCAAATTCGCAAACTTTAAGCCCACCTGAGGTGGCAAATTCAAACCTTTTTCGCAAAACAAACATGAAGTTAAATTATTCCAATTCTTGCGATTTTAGTCTATACTTGCTTGTGTGCATCACATAGTAATGGTAGCCTAATATCTGGAATAAGAACACATAATGTGGATAAAATTCATATCATGATTAATAGAGGCCGATCTTTGATCGGGCGAGTGGGGGTGCTCAATTCATGACATTCCCCCTTCGTATCTAAGTTCCCGGGCCGAGACAACTTTGGTAATGACGGACACATGGCCTTTGGCACGAGTCATGGGTTTCCTAAATTTCTCCAAAAATAAAATATTTAGGTGGCGACTCTGTATCTGGCAAAGCAGTCCAATTTTGGCATTTTTTATTCAAAAATCGATTTTCCAAAAGATTTACCGAATTTGGACTTTTTGGTGCTTATTAATTTCACATTGCACTTGTGAGATTAGATTCAGAACCGCAGGAGTCTAAACCGTAGGGCTTTCTTTCAAACCTTCCGAAAGGGGGCGCGAAAAAGTCAAGCTACACTAACATTCATCATTTAGGATAACAAATTATAAATCTAATTCTTTATAGCACTATCTCAACTACACACTTTGATCCTCTATCACAATCCCATATATACACAAAATTCTACGCAATTACCCAAGCAAACTACGAATGCTATCACATTTCACAATCCGGCTTTCTCAAGCCATTCAAACACAGTTTATCGGGCACTAATTGGAAGAAAACTGGAACTATCTCAAAGTGCCACATTTTACTGGTGGCTAGCTAGAAAGAAAGTGAAACCTCCGTATAACCTAATAGTCCACACGCTTTACCGGGTGAAAACCGGAAGGAAAGTGGAACCTATGTCAATGCTCCACGCTTTACTAGTTACAAGCCGAAAGGAAACGAACCATTCCTATCATTCAATATCACATGATTTTTACTAGGTGCGAACTGGAAGGAAATTGATACCTATATCAAAGCACCACGCTTTACCGAGTGCTAATCGGAAGGAAAGCAGAACCTCCATATAGCACTTTCATTATTCATCATGTTCCCATTTCATTTAAACTAACAAGTAATCAACAATACATCATAATATGCTCAAGTCATTCCACAACAAACAATACTGCTCTCGAAGTGTTAATTAAGATAACCATCACATCAACCAATATAACTCCTTTAGTTAAGTTTCAAAATTATCCGAGTTCCCACATAACTTACATTCACATCCACTCTTCATTTTACCTATCTCTTCTAGTTCACTTTTTGATTCACAATTATCAATATAGTTCATAATTTCTTAGAACTTCATCAAATCATTTAAAATTAGTGTTTTTAGATTTAATCACCATGAACATCTCCCTTCATATGTTCCATTAATTTAAATCACTGACCGTTGTAGCATAAATCCATTTCATAAAAATCTTTTCTTTTCTTAGATGTGTTTCCTATTTACAATATTTAAAGTAATTCCAGAATCACAAAATTTATCAACTCGTCTCATCTCTCAAAATTTTCAACAATTAGGAATTAGGTCTTTTATATCAAACTTCTTAAACATGATCTAACAACTAAAAACCATCCACAATACATAATAAATTGAATTTCAAAACCCTAACCTTCTTTTATATGCATTTCAAAAGCCCTTCAAAACTTCATATTTATGCAATAGAAAATACCATCCATCTATCTATAGAGAGATATTGAAAAGAAATAAGGAAATTCCTACCTCTTGAAGCGAAGAGGAGAATCCAGAAAACTGAACTATGACGAAACCAAAAACTTCTTGGCTCAAAAGAAAACTCTCGACGAGATCTTCAATCTATCTCAAAGGACCAAGGAGAGGGGATGACCCGAAGTGAGTAGATCTAGAGATTTATGTGAAAAAGGCTAGAGTTTAGAGAGAGAACATGGTGGTCACGGTGTAGAGGGAAGAAAAGATAGAGAAAGAAAAAGAGAAAGTGAGGAAAGAGAGAGTGTGGAGGTCTATTTATAGCACAAGAACCATAATGCGTTATTAGCCCTAAAGTCAAATAAAATATACATCAAAAATCCCAGAAGGAGGGGCCCAAAAATGCAATAACCTCTCTTTGTTTTTCTGTCAAGTGTCGACACCTCAAAGAGGTGGTGTCAACACTCTGCAGTAGAGTTGCAAAGAGGTGGGTTTGAAATAGGTGACTATGGACACCAAAAGACCAGATGTCGACACCTCGAAGCAGTGTTGAAACAAGAACACATTAGACCAAGTGGTGTTGACACCAGAAAGCAAAAACCTTTGGAGAAAATGAAGGGAAATCAAGTGTCAACCCTAGGATGTCCAATTTCAACACCCAGATCAACATTTTGAGGTTCCAAAGCACTATTTTGACAAAACTAAGTGCAAATGAGCGCCCCTATCAAATCTAGATCGGATTTTCACTAAATGAATACAATTATACACCACCCAAAGGATCTAAATGGCACCATAAATGAAATTAAACACGTCTTATGGACTTATGGAGCACAAGTGTTACATTATGCATATTATGTTCACATGGAATGGGATTGGGAACATGGAATGCTACATTTTCTAAAATGTCATACCATAGGGGTAGACTTTTTTAGATTACACTATTAGGATTTAAGGTACTTCTAGAGTAATTTTTTTTAAAAGTTAGACATCCAATAAAATGTTGCTTTTCTTTTCAAATTATTTAATTATTCTGACCTATTTTTTACGTTTTTTCATACCAAAACTCCACTCTTCTTAGATTTTAACGATTAAGGTTTATGTTGGAAAATACTTATGGCATTGCTTTGGATTGTCAAATTTCACCGTTTGGAATAAAAGTGTACCACAAGTTTGGAGAGCGATTCCTAAACGTAATTGCTAGAGTATTAGTGTTTTATGGTAACAGAGATCCAATCCAGAGTAAATAGAAAGCCAAAGAGATCTAGGAGAAAGCCTTATATGCATGGCCTAAGACATAAAGGGCCAGGGCTAATTTCTTGCCCAAAGTTAGTGCTTCGACTAGAAGATTGAATACTTGCATGATCTTCTAAGAGGAAGTACAAGAAAAAGGAAGTTACAGAGCCAATACAAAAGGAAGCAAAAGAATTTCTTATCCTCAATGGGGCCATTCTTCTTGTTCTCAGTTTTAGCAAATTCATTGTAGGTTGGATTTGAGGTAGGAACCCCTGAGCTCTGGATAGTTAGGGCCAAAGGTTTCATCTATAGGGAACAGACCCAATAAATGGCAGATGTCAAGGATACTAAGGGCCATCATACCACTTCAAAGTTGGAAAAAATAGAAATCGGGATTCTAAAAGCATATGGTAGTTGGAGTTAAATAAGGATTCTCAGGGACCTTGAGAACTTGAGGGCTTCAAAGTTCCCTAGCTAGTTCAATCAGGTCATCTCTCTTTGTTGTGACTACTTGGTCATACCAGTCAATCCATTCAAGCTTCACTGGTGGCCAGCATCTGTGAGGCTTTGGCCACTCTATGCATTAACTCAAAAGTGTCAAATATCACATATTTGATTGAGTACTTTAGCAAAATAGATGATAAAGTAAATAATGGACTTTTAGGTACATTTTCTTTATTTTTTCACCTTTTTTTTTTTGAAAAATATTTTGCACCACTAGTTTTTGTCATCCTGATCTTAGCATACCATGTTTGTTTGGACGGATTGAATAAGGGGAGATTGTAGTCTATTGAACTATTAATCCTGAGATCTATAGTGCCTGAACTATTTAGTAGGAAATGATATATATCCTATGTTTGTTTTATTATGAAATTAGATGTATGGGAAGGACTATTCTATTCAACAGCGACTCCAGAATTTTGTCAGTGGTGTCAATTAAAAATTTAAATTTCATAAAAGTGATATTATTACTCATTTTTCAATAAATAAAAAATAATAATATTTTGTATGTATATGCAATATTTTGCACAAATATCAAATCTGCCCCTTCGAATGGGGGAAAAATTAGATTTAAGAAAAATAATAAAAGAAATTAACAAAAATTTGACTTTATCGCAATTTTTTCTACTAAATAAAAATTAGAGTGCTTCTTGGGAGTGTGAACAAACCAACCTTTCGTAAATCCTATATCATATTTATTTTTAATAAATCAACAAATAATTTAAAATTCTCAAGTCAAACAAAAGAACATGAGAAATGCTATTTCTCATTGAATTTATTTCGCCTCTTATGTATATAACAAAATAAAAATTATGTATATGTATAAGACTTATCATATTAAAAATTAGTAAGAACTATGTAGGATGTGAAGAGTTTCAACGATGAAATGTTGATATACAACTGTTGAAAGAAAATTCAATGTATTACTATTTTTAAACAAAAAAGTATGCTAACATATAGATAACCAACCACAAAAAATATAAATAAAACAATTTGAGTAAAATTATTCTTTGTATGGTGACTTTAATGAATGATGTATATCTTTCTTTTCTTTTCTTTTCTTTTTTCTTCTTTGTGGTTGATATTTTGATTAATTATATACTTCTAAACTTATTAAAATGGAAAAATAAATAAATAATAAAAAAGTAATGTTTTCTGTGACGTATTCAAAGTAGTGGAGTTCGAATAATGTGATAACCCCACCACGTAATATACTTACATTTATTTAATTTTGAATAATGAATATGTGCCTTGTGTTAAATTTGTGTATATCTGTCTGATTTGTGAATTATCTGTTAAGATTTCTGCTTTGAGTCTGTAATTGAAGGCCTTAATGACTTCAGAAACTGAAATTGATAAGTTTAATTATGATGGCATAACTTTTAGGACCTTTTGGATAGTTTGATTAAAATTTGATTCAGTTCAGAAAAATTAAATTTTAATTAATTAACCTTAAGCCTTAATTAGTGCCTAATCTCTAATTAGTGTATCAAGTTAATCTAACCTATATATTTGAACAGAAAAGTTAAGTTAGGGACATTTTGAGTTAAAAACTCTGCTGCAAATAGTTCTAGAGGAAAGGGAGACCATTCTAGAGAGAGAGAAGGCAAGAACTTGAAGGTTTGGCTAGAGAATTGGAAAATTGAGAAGAGGAACTCAAGATTTTGCTAAAACAAGCTAATCACAAGACTCAATGTAAGAATTTGATTCTTAATTCATGAATTTAAGTCATCTAGCATGTGAATTCAAGAAGATATGAGCTTAAACTCAATAATTGAGTTAGAAGTTGAACACTCAGTTCAAAAATCCAAATTTAAATTTCTTTTGATCAAAGGTCCATACACGAAATTATTATGCATAATGACTAAATTACCTATATATATATATATATGGAATCCACTGTGGAACCCGAACAAAAGATCCTCATCTCTCTCTCTCTCTCTCTCTCTCTCTCTCTCTCTCTACAATGGTTTCTTCTCTTCTCCAATCTAGGGTTCCTTCTCTTTCTCTCTCCCCTCATCTTCCAACCTCCAATGGCGTCCCTCATCTGCATTTCTCCCCAAGCCACACTGGAGAATCTCCACCGTCTAGGCCAAGATCAAGGAGATCTTTATGCCGGCTCTCAACTGCACCATGACTGAGGGCAAGATCGTTTCCTAAATCAAATCCGAAGGCGATGTTCTCTCTAAAAGCGAGTCCGTCGTCATTGTCATTGAGTCTGACATGGACATCGAGACCTTCTACGACGGCATTCTCGCCCCTGATCCTATTAAATCCAATGTTTGATTGGAATATTATAGAGAAAGATAAATGTTTAAGAGACTATTTTACCCTTTTTAATTGTTTACTAAGTAATAGCAATATAGCAATACTAAATCCTAAATTTGTCTTTAACATTTTAAATTGTTTTAGCTTGATTAAATAAAAATTTATTTTATTCTATTTTTTAAAAATCAAAATAAATTAATTTTTAAAATTACATAAATGAAACATCAATAAAAATTTATGTTATTTTTAAAATAAAATTTGAAATAAATTTATTTTAAAAAATAATAAATATTAAATAATGAAATTAAATAAAATATTAACAAAAATTTAAAATAAAACATCTATAAAAATTTATTTAAAAACTAAATAAATAAACATCAATAAAAATTAAATTATTTTATTTTATTTTATTTTTTAATTGAGGTTTTTATATTTTATTTTATTTTACTAATACAATACAAAATCAAATCAAATATTTGGAGGGAAAATGTGTAATTTTACAACTTAATCCCATTGGAGTCCAATCCCACCATTTTTATCCCACATCCTCTTAGGACACAATAGTCTAACATACATGGGATTGATAGTTTGGTAGAACTCTTAATATGGCCTACAAATTTTCAACCAAACAAAGATGAATGTTTTCATTTAAGATTAAATTAAGAATCAAATCATTACTTAGAATTTTATAAAATTTAGAGTCAAATTAAACATTAGAAAATTTGGAACAAAACCAAACATGTAGTTTGATTCGGTTTGAAATTATAATTTTTCGAAATTTTCTCATCACTCACAATTTGATCACAAAATATTGCTAACCACTATACAAGAACAAGTTTGCAAGAGTAGAGACCATTACCACAATTGCTAAGTTATCTATCAGGTTTGTTAATGTATTTGTAGATATATGCTCTGTTTTGGTGTGATTTGGGTGTTGGTTATGTCAACTGTTGTAAGGTGCTACAGCTGTGATTTTCGATGCTTGCTTGATTCCCACAATTGTGGTCTGTTGTTGTAGTCTTCTCTTTCAATCTTTGGTTGGTCTCTCACTAACCTTGAGGTTGCGTTAGTAAGTGATCGTTTATTCTTCTTGATACCCAATTTAGTTGGGATTGCGAAGCTTTACTTTAATGTTTTTTGCACTCTTGTCTCCTCTATTGATGTTCTACCATATGTATTGTATGTCTTTTCATCAATAAAGTTTCTTCTTTTTTGATGACAAAAAACTTACAAGATATTTGAGTATTTATGATAGTTAACAAAAACAGTTTGGTTCAATAAGTTTATTGATGTTCTACCATATGTACTGTATATCTTTTTATCAATAAAATTTCTTCTCTTTTGCTAATAAAAATTTATAAGATATTTGAGTATTTATGATAGTTAACAAAAACAGTTTGGTTCAATAAGTTTATTGATATTCTACCATATGTACTGTACATCTTTTCATCAATAAAATTTCTTCTCTTTTGCTAATAAAAACTCATAAGATATTTGAGTATTTATGATAGTTAACAAAGACAGTCTGATTCAATAAAGTTTATTGGTGTTCTACCATATGTATTGTATGTCTTTTTATCAATAAAGTTTCTTTTTTTCTTTTTTTTTTTTGCTGATAAAAACTTATAAGATATTTGAGTATTTATGGTAGTTAACAAAATGGTTCAATTCTAAACAAGATTCATTACTTTAAAATGGCTGACTTGTAAAGTGCGATTTGCCTATTTTAAGAATGTCAAATTGTGTATTGAAAAAAATCAATCCAAATTGTGCAATTTGGTTAGGATTGAACCAATTTATGATTTTTTTTACTCAACCCTACATAGATATTGTAATTAATTTTCAAAACAACATTTTGGTGTCGTTTGGTAACACTTACGTTTTCAATTTTCTGTTTATATTTACAAAAATTTTAAAAATTCAAATAAAAACTTGTTTGGTAAAATTTTTGATTTATAAATCAGTGGTCTCAGTTTATAAATTTTGCCAAAAAATGAAAACACAAAAAATGTGTTTCCATTTTGAGTTTTGAGTTTTTTTTTTTTACCACTCAACACTAGCCACCACCCGCCACCATTTTCCACCACCGTCTTCCGCCACCACCCTCCACTACCACCTGCCACCACCACTCACCACCCACCTGCCACCACCACCCGCCACCACCACCCACCACCCACCCACCAACCACCACCACCCACCTGCCACCCACTCGCCACCATCACCCACCCCTCGCCGTCGCCACCACTACCACCACCCACCTGCCATCCACCCGCTACCACCCACCACCCGCCACTACCATCCACCGCCCGCCACCACCACCCGTCACCTACTTGCCACCACCACTCACCACCCACCTACTACCACTATCTACCACCTGCCACCCACCACCACCAGCCACCTGCCACCCACCCACCCACCACCACCACCATCACCCACCACCCACCCGACACCCACCTGCTACCACCACCACCACCCACTCGCTACCACCTATCACCCGCTACCGTCACCCACCCACCCACCACCACCACCACCACCACCCACTACAACCCGCCATCCGCCACTCATCTACCACCACCACCCACTATCCGCCACCACCACCACCCACTCGCTACCACCCACCACCCGCCACTGTCACCCACGCACCCACCATCACCACCCACTTGCCACCACCACCCACTACCCGCCGCCACCACCACCCACTCACTACCACCCGCCACCGTCACCCACCCACCCGCCACCGCCCACCACCACCACCACCCGCCACCACCACCCACCTACCACCACCACCCACCACCCGCCACCGCCACCACCGCCACCCACTCGCTACCACCCACCACCCGCCACTGTCACCCACCACCCACCCACCCACCCACCACCACCACCCACCCGTCACCACCCATCACCACTTTCTACCACCGTCTTCCGCCGCCACTTGCCATCACTTGCCATTTCTCACTCTTTTTTATATTTTTAAAATTTTTTAAACATTTTGTCAATTACCAAATGCATTTGTAGTTTATGTTTTTCTAAAAATAAACAAAAATCAGTTTATAAAATTTTTGTAAATATAAACTGAAAACGTAAACGTTACCAAACACATTCCAAAAAAAAAAGTGAAGCAAAGATTGTTCACAAACCTTCTACTACTCAATACTCTTCCCGCAACCGTAAGCATATCTCGAAAAGGTCTAAACAACAAATGGTTTAAAAGTTGTCCTCAAATTGTAAATAAAAACAAAGAGTAATGCTACGTCGCTCGAAAATGGTCCCCCCGAATCCCCCTAAAGGCAAAAATGATGTCGTTTTTGCCTCTTTTTTTTTTTTGAATCAGAAACGAAGAAGAAGAAGAAGAAGAGAATGGAGAAGAAGAAGAAGGGAAGGGAGAAAGGAGAACTGGACAGGAGGGGGCATAAACCAGGGGCGGAGGCGCCGCGGAGGCGAGGCGGAGGCTGAGCTGCTGCGACGATCGGCCGAGCTGCTACGACGGCCGAGCTTCTCTCCCTCTCTCTCTCTGTTTCCCTCTCTCTTTTCCTCTCTCTTTCTCCCTCTCTCTCTCTCTCTCTCTTGCCTTCACCCTCTTTTCCCCCTCTTTTCCCTCTATTTCCCTCTGTTTCCATTTTAACACCTTATTGATTTTGTCAAAAAAAAAAAAAAAAACATTATCTTCCATAATAACCTCATTAAATAAATTCGCAATTGAACTTATAAGACATGACGGGTTCAGGATCATAATTTTGGGGTTGAAAAATTTTAAATCCAATACTAATTTCTACAATCACAAAAAAAAATAAATAAATAAATAAATTGGACACTCGGTTTAAAAATTTAAATTTAAATGGTGGTGTTATATACACCAATTAGTGTACTAATTAGTGTAGCAACACTAATTATGATACTATTATTGATCACACTTATTATACAAATTACAAATACTAAAAACATGTTAAATTATGTCATATCATCAATTAGTATACTAGTTAGTACATATAATATTAATCAAATTTAAATTTCTTTTGGCCAAAGATCCAGAAATTATTATGTTCATAAAGACATATTTATGCATAATGACCAAACTACCTATCCTCTCTCTCTACCATTGACTTCTTCTCCTCTCCAATCTAGGGTTCCTTCTCTTCCTCTCTCTCCTCCTCTTCCAACCTCCAATGGTGTCCCTCATCTGCATTTCTCCCCAAGCCACGCTGGAGAATCTCCACCGTCCAGGCCAAGATCAAGGAGATCTTTATGCCGGCTCTCAGCTCCACCATGACCGAGGGCAAGATCGTTTCCCAGATCAAATCCGAAGGCGATGTGCTCTACAAAGGCAAGTCCGTCGTCATCATCGAGTCCGACATGGACGCCGAGACCTTCTACGACGGCATTCTCGCCGCCATTGTCGTCGGCGAAGAAAAGATCTGATGAATTTCTTCTACTCCTAATTTGTCATTTGTATAAGGATATATATATATATGTATATGCACATGCATGTATATTGTTTTGATGCTTACCAGCATTAGGAGAATCTGTTATGGTTGGAGATGGACAGTAATCCCAAACAATTCCTAAATGCTAACCCTTCTATGTTTGGATCTAATTTCAATCTTTCATTATATTTTTTTGTGAACCATAACACTCTCGTACGCATATGTATATATAATTATTTATTTTTATAGTGAAAATATGATTAAAAAAAATTTGTTTCTAATGCCAAAATGTGTTTATGGTAATGATACAAATGGCCTGCCTAGAAAGTTCCGAAAATATTACAAGAGACGGGGCAAATCAGATTCCAAGGCCAACATAGCTGTTTGGCAAGATTTTACTTAGAACTCGCCTAGGGTATTGGCTAATTTATGCTTTATGCTATTTTCGATATATTTCTTTATAGTAAAGTGAACGGTTTTGTCAATAAATGGTGTAAACTCAAGAAGTTTGTGGTAGTATTTATCAGATCCGGAACAAGGATAAGAGAAAAGGAGTGATGGAACATATTATAAACTTATCTGTTCAATTTGTTCTCCTATTGATCAGATGAGGATGAGATGGAAAATTTACAGAAAAAATCTGGGCAGATAGAAAATTTGCACAGATAAAATGTGGATAGATAGAAAATGGACACAGAAAAATTTGAACAGATAAAAAATTTACATTGAAAAAATTTGAATAGATATACAAAAAATTGAATAGATAGATAAAAATTTGAACAGATAGAAAATAATTTGAATAGATAGTCAACAAAAAGTCAAATAGATAAAAAAAAGTCCAGAGATAAAATTAAAAATAAAATGTTCTCCAGAACTTCTCACCCAACTGTTTCACAAAAGTGTGAACCTCTCCCAACAAAAAAAATTACTAGATCCAATAACTTCATAGCTAGGACACAACAAAAATAAATAAATAAATAAAAAATAAAAAAAGTTCCTTCGGGAACAGTTGATAAAAAATAATAATAAATAAAAATCAATATATCATGATTAATTAAATATTGTTTATTAACATAGTATAATATATATTCAACTCCACCATTCTCATCAATATCAACCCAATTCTACATTTTCAACATCAATTTCATTTATCCTTTCAAGATCAACATTTGATATATTTAGGGTAAAACCCCTATTTCTTTATAAACCAATTTCAAAGGTGAAGATCCACTAATTCATTATAACTCAACAATAAATATATTTTCTTAATCATTTCCAACAAAGCATTTGAAAACCCCTCTTTTGAAATCAAGCCAAACCCTAGGTTTGTCCAAAATTCCTCTAAATCACAATGTTGTTTTATAAAGATAAATATCTAAGTTAAAAATTATTTTAAAAAAATCTGGAGAATCCCTACCTTAAGTTTAGAAGATGAGAGAAAGAGTGAAGGAACTTCAACAATGCCCAAACCTAGCTTCGTTCGGATCAAAAGGAAACCCACGGTGTGCTCTACCTTTTTAACAAAAGGACATAGGTGAAGAACTCAACGGATCTAGGAGTATTTCACTACAAGAAATAACATATTCAGCGACTAATTTTACCGACTAAACTAAATTTAGTCGCCAAAGGTATATGCATTGGCTACCAAAATTTTGTTTGTCGCCAATGGTACACACATTAGCTACTAAACAATATTTGGTCACCAAAGGTAGATTCTTTAGCTACTAAAATTATTTGGTCGGCAAAAGTCTACTATTTAGCTACTAAGAATAAATTTAGTCGGTATTGTCTTCACTTTTGGCGACTAATTATGTGTTAGTCGTTAAAAATATCATTTTGGCTGACTAAAAATGAAGTTGGTCGCTAATTGCACAATGTTTAGATATTATAAATTTATTTTATTGGTATTTATTTCATATTTGGCTACTAATTGTATGTTAGTCATGTAAAATCAACTTTTGGGCGACTACATGTTATTTTGGTCGGTAAATCTGCAATCTTTACCGACTATAATTTAGTAGCCAAACGTGACGAAAATTTGTGGAGAAAATATTAAAATTTCCATAAAAACATTAGTGATGAAAATGGACTTTTGGTCGGGAAAAATTGGGTGTCGTTTTATTCTTATTACAATACAATACAAGTCCATTACCCTCCCTCTCTCACTCCCGCCTCTGTCAGTTGCTAGATCATCACTTTGTCTCCCTCCTAGGTATGTCCTCTATTTCCTCTCTCTCTCTCTCTCTCTCTCTCTCTCTCTGTATCTCCCTCTCGATTTCTCTCGATTTCCCTCTTTCTCTCTCTAGCTGTTTACACACACACACAAACATACATGCATATATATATATATATATGTATATATACACACACACAAATCATATATACACAACCTTGATCCCATATATAATCGATTATACAGTGGTACACTCACGCCTCTGTGACTGCGTCTCACTCACGTCTCTGTCCTCTTCTCTATAGCTTTGTCTCCATCGCCATCACCGCAAGGGTTGCTGGATCATCGCTTTGTCTCCCTTCCAGGTATGTCCTCTATTTTGCATCTCTCTCTCCCTCTCTATGTATCTCCCTCTCGATTTATGTCTCCTTCTCACTGTCTCCCTGTCAATTTCTCTCTCTCTCTTTCTCTTTGTCTCTGTTTACATACACACACATACATACATACATATATATACACAGAAATCATATAGGAAATACTGAAAAGTAGGACATTATTATTGAAATGTGATTGAAATTAAAAACTAAAGCAATGCTTGGGGTGAGATGTTATTGAAATTAGAAAACAATGTTATTGAATTTGGGTGTACAAATTACAGAAATGCTGAAGTTAGGGCAATACATTACCATATGTTGTAAATTATAAATAAATAAACAAATAAAAAAGCAGGTTAATTTGCCCAGAATTGAGGGCATATCATTTACCATATGTTGTAAAAGAAAATCTAAAATATGTAACCATGTTGGGTGGGTGCTACCACCATTTTGTTAGATTATTAGTTTTGTTACAGTTAGAATGTATTAGAGGATTCCTCTCCGTTCTTGTGCCTTCTACATGGCTTGCTAATAATATTATTGAATTGTTTTAATGATGAGAAGTGTAAAGTTTTCCAATCAGCTAGGCATTTGATAGCTTTTTATCCATTTTTTTAATAGATTAATGAGTTGCCACCTTTATATGTATGATTAAACTTATATTTTAGTAGTTTATGTTCTACCTTTTTGAAGTCAACAAAGTTCATCCTCAGTGACCCTTATGTTAGAATAAGACAAATGTGTTACTGTTTCCCTGGCTTGTTCTTGATACATTTGTTCTCACAAATGTGTTCAAATTTCAATGAAATTGTTTTGACTGTCGGTTGCTCCTGTACAACCCACATTCCCTATTATCTGTACCCTTTTCTTAATACAACAATCAAATCAAGGCCATTTGAATACTTAAGGCTTACTTCCTTGGGTGTCATCGGTGCTTTGGTGAAGGTGCTTCTTCCTGCTGACATATATTTGGTTGTGTGTTGTCATGACTATTCCTGTTCTTTTTTATGTAATAGTGTGAAACATTATATTTGGAGGTGGATATGTTTATTTCTCTGTTGATTTATGTACTAAATTTTAAATAAAAATTAGTTTAAAAGAACAATAATTAACTACTATTGGCACCGTTGAGAGCATGAAAGGAATTTGATTCTTTTGATATATCATTCTATTATTGACCATATGGTTTTAGTAGTAGTAGTGCTCTACTAGTTATGCTGTCTAGTGGTCCAAAATTAGGGGTCATTTCTTTAATTAAAGAAACTAATTACTCAGTTCACGGTACAAATCGTTTCGTTTGGTCCCACCCTAAAAGAGATTTATGTGACAAGCCAAACAGTGAATAAAAAAACAACATAATCTATCTCAACTTGAAACGTGTGTTCTCATTTGTTCCTCGGTTAATCTTTGCTTGAGTTGTAGGTGACAAAAAATGGACAAGAGTTGGATAACGATAAATAATAGGCTTACAAGTAAAGAGTATCAACAAGGGGTGAAGTCATTTCTTGATTTTGCTATGGCAAATTTATGTGTAGAGGATGAAATTAGGTGTCCATGTGTCGATTGCATTAATAGCACAAAATATAGCAGACAAGTTGTGTGGATGCACTTGATCCGTAAAGGAATGACATCTTCATATATAACTTGGGTGCACCACGGGGAACATGTTCCTGTGTCTCATCCTAGTGTATCAAATGACCAATGTGGAGGTACTGGCGAATGTATGACAGATATTGATGAGCCGCTCATGGGTGAATTGCCTATTATGTTGGAAGAAATTTACGTAAGTGGTCTTATGGATGATCATACCGATGATGAACCTAATGGTTTGGAGAGGGAGGATTTGCATAACTTCATTAGGTTATTCGAAGATGCACAACGCAAAGTTTACCCGACATGTGAAAAGTTCTCTGTGTTATCATTCGTCATTAAGATGCTTCATGTGAAGGTGTATAACAAATGGAGCAACAAGTCATTCGATATGGTTATGCAGGTATTCAAGGACATTCTACCAAAATGTGATCAAACTGTTCCATGGATACTCTGTGATGCTAAAAAGTTCTTACGTGACTTGGGTTTGGGATATGAAACCATTCATTCGTGCAAGAATGATTGTGCATTATTTTGGAAGGAGAGTGCAAATTTGGAGAAATGCCCTACATGTGATGAGCGTAGATACAAGTTGAATGATGATGGTGGTAAAAAGATTCCACACAAGGTATTGTGGTACTTTTCTTTGACACCGAGGTTGAAAAGACTTATATGTCCAAAAAAACAGCCGCAGATATAAGATGGCACCATGAGAAACATGTGGATGATGACATATTAAGGCATCTGGCCGATGATAAAGCATGGAAGGACTTTGATAAGCAACATCCGACGTTTTCTGATGACTCTCGAAATGTAAGGCTAGGGCTGGCAACAAATGGTTTCAATCCATTTGGAAATATGAGCACATCATATAGCATGTGGCTCGTAATCTTAATGCCTTACAATCTCCCACTGTGGAAGTGTATAAAAGAGCCATTTTGCATGATGTCATTGCTTATTCCCGGACGTTCGGCACCTGGAAGAGACATTGATGTGTACTTGCAACCATTAATAGAAGAATTAAAGAATTTGTGGGAGCATGGTGTGCAAACATATGATGCATCGAATAGGCAAATTTTTAGAATGCATACGGCGGTAATATGGACCATAAATGACTTCCCTGCATATGGTAACATGTCAGGGTGGAGTACAAAGGGTTACTTGGCTTGCCCTAATTGTAACAATAATGCATCGTCCCAGAGTTTACGAAGTAAAATAGGGTATATGGGTGCTCGTCGCTACTTGCCTGAGAACCACACTTGGCGAACAAGTAAGCTCTTCAACGGTCAATTTGAGTATAGGTCCAAACCTTTGGACTTATCAGGGGAACAAATACTAGAGCAAATTGATTGTGGGACTTACAAGCCGTATGGAAAGCACCCACAAAATCAAAAACGACAAAGGAATGAAAATCTAAATTTGAATTGGACCAAGAGAAGCATTATGTTTGACTTGCCCTATTGGAAAACGTTGAAGCTTCGACACAACCTTGATGTCACGCATATTGAGAAGAATATATGTGACAATGTCGTTGGGACACTTTTGAGCGTAGATAGAAAGAACAAGGACACGGACAAAGCATGCTTAGATTTGGAGGACATGAGAATACGTAAAGAGTTACACTTGAAAAGGCATTCTAATGGGTCCTTTGAGAAGCCTCTCGCATTGTACACATTGTCTCTGAAAGAGAGAGAAGGCTTTTGTGATTTTTTGAAATCAATTAAGTACCATGATGGCTATGTAGTAAATATCTCCAATTGCGTGACCGCTCAAGCTGGTAAATTATCTGGCCTCAAAAGTCATGACAGTCATGTCCTTATACAACGACTTCTTCCAATTGGGATGCGTGGCTACCTTACTAAAGAAATTGGAATGACACTTTTTGAGTTGGGAAATTTCTTCAAACAGTTGTGTTCAAAGACATTGAGGCGTTTAGATTTGGAGAAATTGGATGAACAAATCGTACTCATATTTTGTAAGCTTGAGAAAATTTTCCCACCGGCTTTTTTTGATGTCATGGTCCACTTGGCAATTCGCTTGCCTCAAGAGGCTATGCTTGGAGGCCCAGTGCAATATCGATGGATGTACCCAATTGAGAGGTATTAACTCAGCCCTCTTATTAGTGTCAAATTTTAATTAACGCTTTAGTGCTGATATAAAGATTGCAATATAACATTGTCATCGGCTTGATTGTTAGGTTGCTTGGCCGTCTAAAAGGGTTTGTGGCCAACAAAGCTCATTCTGAAGGTTCTATTGCCGAGGCTTACATTTCCAAAGAATGTACAATGTTTTGTTCAATGTATTTGGATAGAGTTGAAGCATTGTTTAACTGCCCAGAAAGGAATTATGACATGGGTGACCGTGGCCCAGGGTTGACAGTATTTACTCAAAATGTCCGTCCCTTTGGTCTAATGACAAGGGCGTTCGATGTGTCCGTAGCTGAACGCGAGATGGCTCATTGGTTCTTCCTACACAATAGCACAGAAGTGGAAAAACAAGTAGAGTATGAATCCTTCAAACTTATTTACAATGTTATAGTTGTAAATTGATTATTCTTTATCTTAGTAAATATTTTTGAATCACATTTCTAGTAACTAGGGAGCACAAGAACTTGTTACAACAAAGAGCCGATGCATTCAACATCGAAAATAGACAACGCAAAGAATTCCCTAAATGGTTCAAAGATCATGTAAGCTAGTATTCTCCTCATACAATCACTTGTACATTACATTAATATTGTACATGCTTGTAAAATGATACATGTTCTTCATGTAGATGAATGAATTGCGGAGCCAAGTTTTTCTCGAAGCAACTGATGAGATGTGGTCATTAGCCAATGGTCCTAGTGGCTTAGTGAACACATATTCAGGATATATTTGTAATGGTGTCCGTTTTCATACTATTGACCGTGACAACCATCGTAAAAGTCAGAATAGTGGATTAGTCGTGGAAGGAAAGCATGAAGGCCAATTGATACACTTCTATGGACACTTGTGCAGGGTGTGGGAAATGAACTATTTGTTCAGACGTCGGATTGTATTGTTCCAATGTGAATGGTTTAACACCGGTAGTAACAGAACTATGCGTGTAGAACCACATTTGACAATAGTTGATGTAAGAAGTCGATGGTACAAAGATGACTCATTTGTATTACCAAGTCAAGTTGAACAAGTATTCTATGTTAATGACACCAAATTAGGTACCAATTGGAGAGTCGTAGAAAAGTTTCAACATCGAGGAATTTGGGATGTGCCAAAGATGGATGACGTACAACCTGATGATATGTTCCAACCAGAAGAAACCACCGAGGTCGTACCAGCTATGGCTATTGATGATGATGTGGTTTTGCGTCGACATGATATTGAATCTGAAATTATTCGAATGGAAGTTTTGCAATCTGTCAGAGGTGTAGAAGCCAAGGGTGTTACAGATGATGCCTTCATCTGTGATGATGAAGATGGATTAATGAGGGTGACGACCCAGAAGAAGAATATGACCTACAAAGTGATTTTGATACAAATGTTGATGTAGAATCTTGATGTATTTGCTTTTATGATTGGGATATGATAATGAACCCATTAGTTGTCTTATTAATTTGTCAACATCATGTCATAGCTTGTTATTTATTTTTATTGATTTTGTCTAATTTAGTTCATGTATATCATGCTTTATAATGTAATTAAGCATGTATTAGTTGAGTTATTTCATGTTTTCCAATTTATTTTTGTCTAATTCATTTCTTGTATTTCATGATTTATTATGTTTTTTATTTCATGTATATCATGCTTTATAGTGTTACTTGTGTTATTGCAGTTTGAAAAATGGTTCCTGGCTTAAAGACTGGTCGGCTTCAGAAAAAGATAGTCACGAGCACAATAACAGATTCACCGGCTGCTATTCCTTTAGGATCAACGGTCGCTCCATCTCCTGTTGTCCCCATACGATCAAATGTGGGACCATCTCATCATACCACTAGCCCACCATTGGTTGATTCTGATGAGACACAACCCCCATCAGAAACGCAACCGAGTGGTGTAGGTAAGATCAAAGCGTATCAAATTTGTCAATTATCACTTGCCATTATTTACAATTTACATATTGTTATTTTGTTAACAGGGACTTCGAAACCCACACGTATATGAGGATCGACACTTGGCAAAGGAATACGAAAAATAATTAGAGCCAAGAAAGGGAAAAAATGTTATGTTCACATTGATCGTGCTTTGAATGCATGGACTGGAAAGTATGCCACTCCAGCAACTAACGAGTTAGAAATTCAAATTAGGAGCTTGTGTCCTGTGAAAGATGTCAAGTCGTGGCTGGATCTTGATGAGACTACAAAATCTGCCGTAATCCAAGCTGTTCTTGTAAGTGATATTACTTGTCCACAAGATGTATTTGTATTATGTATACTTATAAGAAAGACTTTTATTTAATGATTGTAATTTCCATTTGTTATGCTTGTAGGACAAGTTTGATATTGGAGACGATTTCCACAATAACTTACAAGCACAACAAATTGTGAATAAGAAGGCATATAGGTTGTACAAAGATTTGAGGTACACCTTGAAGCAAGAATTCGAACTACTAGAGCGACTTACAAGTGATGAGATCTATGCTCATTCGCCCCTAGGGGTGAGTTTAGATGATTGGAAGCATTTGATCGATGTGGCATGGCAAGATGCATCACACCAGGTAAAATAATAAGGAAATAGTACATACATCTATGCCAAAATGTGATATGCCTTAATATTTATCAAAAATTTATTTATCTGCTTGTCTTATTTTTAGAAACGGTCAAAAGCTGGCAAGAGTAACAGGAGTCAATTGCCATACAATCATACCAATGGGTCTCGCTCATTTCCTATCGCAATGGTTGCTATGGTGAGATTTCTTTTATTTAAAATTAAATCCATTATATGTTGTTTGGATATGCAAATGTTATGTTGTGATTGTTAGGGGCAATTTGGAGTCTATTAGTACTATTATTAAACTATAAATATGGTAGACTGAACGAACAGCAGCAAGGGGAACCTCAGCATATTGTGTATCAGTGGGGATTATTTGATAAGTAATTGCAGCAACAACCTGTGGTGTTGAAAACATAACTAGCTCATTAATAAAAGATGGCTGGAGCCTTGATGTATTGTTAGATAGAAGGTTAAAGCAAAAGAATAAGAGCTATATTTCCATTTCATGCTTTTTTTTCTCTTTCTAGGTAAGTAGTTGTATTATCACAAAAAATGAAACACATAAAACATCTACTGCCTGTTAGCCTAGAGACTTTGAAGGACATTTATAAATATATAAATATATATAAACATCTACTGTCTCTTTATATGAAATGTATAAATATATAACATTCTCAGACATCTAAGGACTTACACACACATTGTGTGCACCCAGAGACTATAATCTGTTAGTCAAGAAACTTGCAGACAGTGTAAATCTATTAGCCTACAAATCTGTTACTAAACTATAAATCTGTTATACCATATTTTTGCAGACAATGTTTGAATTCGAAATCTGTCTAAACTAGCAATTTGTCTGCAAAAACTCTGTTATTAAACATCTACTGTCTGCACGGAAGGGCATTGTTTTTATACCTCTGTCCGTATATATAGTGGTTCGTTCAGTAATAATTTTTTTGCGTGGTAAATATCTCAAATGTGGCATTCCACAAACATAGAATGGGCGTGGTATAAATTAGTTTTTGGGGCAGTACAGATTAATTTTTTGGTGTTGTACAGATTTCCTCTATTATGTATAGAATTAAATTATTGAGGTTGGATTATACTTGGTTCATATGGGATTTGTATTACATATGTCGAATGGAATGGAATTGGATGTCGAATGGAATTTTTTGTGTGCACGTTGTCGAATGGTTGATAATATATATTTAGTATTGATGGATTATATTGTTTATATAGGTTGTACTAATAATGGATACGGGTGGTTTAGAAATTTTCTGCCGAAAAAATAAAATAAAATTGTAATATAGTATTTGGCTACTAAATATTTTGGTAGCCAAAAATGTAAACAAATGCTTTGGCCACTAATAATGTAGTAGCAAAAGGAGGCCTCCTTTGGCGACTAAATTTCACGTCGGTAAATAGTTCAATTGGCGACTAAAACTTTAGTCTGTAAATAGTTCAAATTAGATTTTTGTTAGAACTTTCGGCGACTAATATTTTGGTCGCCAAAATATCACTTTTGCCGACTAAGTTCAAGTTTAGTAGCCAAACGTTCACGTTCGGCAACCACTGATTTTGTAGCCAAACATTCACTATTGCTGACCACCCAAAATTTAGTAGCCAAAAATTCACTTTTTGGTGACTCCTGTCTTAGTCGCCAAAAGGTAGCATTGCCGACTAAACAAAAAATAGTAGCCAAATGTTTCACTTTCGGCGACCAAACACAAGTTTAGTCGCTAAAACTATCGCCGATAGGGTTTAGGTGACGAACTTGGCAACAAAAAAATTTAGTCGCTAAATGGTATCAGCGACTAAAAATGGGACGTTTGGCGACTAATATTTTGGTCGGCAAAACAGTCATTTGTTGTAGTGTTTGTAAAGAGAAGTAGAGTTTTAGAGAGAGAGGGTGTAGATCTAAGGTTTTTAGAATGTTTAGAGAGAGAGATATGAAAAAGTGAGCCAAAAAATGACCTTCTCGGATTGATATACGCACAGATCGCTCGAGTGCAGGAATGGTCGCTTGAGCGACCAAACACAACAAAGACACTACTTGAGCGCAGAAAACAAAGACACCACTCGAGCGAAAGAGTGGTCGCTCGAGCGCACAATGCACCCTCCCAGTAATTTAGACCTGTAGAAGTTTGCTCGAGAGCAAGAAGCGTCGTTCGAGCGCAAATATCAACCTCTCAGTAGTTTTGCAGACTGGAAAAGATCGATTGAGCTCAAGAAACTTCGCTTAAGCGAACAAGTAAAATTCTAAGCAACACAGTTTTGAAAAGTCTAACTCTTAACCTGTTTTCAACCCAACCAAGACACTTTAATAATCAAACTCAATGAGGAATAAGGAGAAACAAAACATGATCAACCATATAAGACAATAAAACTCAGATCCAGAACATCAAATGGGTCGGGTCTAAACCAAAATCGCTATAGCAAGTTGGACGATTGTCCAGACAATCAGTGAGAACTACGACTGTCACCCTTGTCAGCCACAACTGTCACCTTTATTTCAGATGACTAGCCGAACGACCAGCATGTACAAATTCAGACGAGCCAATAAAAGGGCGCTTAGTTGAAAACTCCAATTTTAAATTTTATGAGACTAAAGGTCCACACTCTAAACTATCTTCTCCATAAGGACAAACTCTCTCAAAATGACCAAACTAACCCTATATATATACATACATGGTACTCACGATCAAATAACCAAACCAACACTTCTCTCTTCTCTTTTCTCTCTTGTTCACCTTTGCAAGTTTGCCTTCACCGTCGCTGTCTCACTGTCATTCCATCACTTCCCTCCACCCTTCACCTCTCCACCTCTCCACCACTGCCTCCGCCTTCCGCCTTCCACGGCATCTGCTTCGTCATCGACGAAAATCGCCATCGTAGATCCATATCCACCACTAGCTTTGATCGAGGCATGAGAATATCGATCTAAGTTTCCAGTGCTTGATCCAAATATTGATTTGTTGCTTCACCGTCGTGGCACTCAAGGAGGCAGCGAAGGAGTTTGAATGACTTGAGATCTCGAAGAACTCAGGATAAAAAAAAAATAAGGGATAAAATTGGAAACAAAATGTTTTGCAGGACTTCTTACCAAACTATTATACAAAGTGTGAATCTCTCATTAACAAAAAAAATCTCTTGAACCTAATGCCTTATACCCTCTTTATATTGGATTTATCACTAATTAACCCCCAATAAAATTTGGTAGATGTAGCATTGCTCTCATAAATATATATTACTGCTAAAGATGGGGAAATGAAGTGTAGTATTTTGCTTCAATATCTTTTTTAAAAATTTACTCCTCTTATATAACATTTCTTGTGATTTTTTCTGCTTCTATTTTGTGATTAATATTTTTCACTATTTTTCCTGCAATTAATTTGATTTTGACTGATAATTAGCTTTCTTATTGTTGTGTCCGCCGTTGTTCTTTTATTGCTGGAGAAAATTTAGCATCAAATGTGTTTATTATTTATTTATTTGTTGAAAGCTTCACTGGTGGGTTTGAATTTGTAATTTTTGATGCAGGAGTAATGACTAACAAATGCATGGGTGCAAAACAAGTAACTGCAAACAATTATCTATTAAATACTTAAATCAATTCTCTCTTATTTATTTTGTAATTATTAATCAATCATTTTGTTGACACATCTGACTTAAAAAAATAAATTAAAAAAGTAGACTTGTATATTAATTTTCAATATTAAGTTATTATTATTTTTATTAGCTAATGGTGTCCATTAACCCCATTAATAACCCAAGGCCACCCTTCAAAAAATTATTGATCAGAATATTATGCGGCACTTCTTGGGTGGTTACGTGGGTCATTACTTATCTCCTAATTAGCTAATTAGGTGGGTCAACATTATTCCAATCTATTTGCACCATAAATAAATTTTTGGCCGATTATGATTAGGTTTAAATTTTCTATCACTTATTATTATGCATGAAAATCTTGGAGGTTAAAGAAAAGTTAAGACAAGTTTTGAAGATTCAAGGGATGGAAGACACATGGCATTGTAAGAAAGAAGATGGAAAATTTAGGAAGTTAAAAGTAGTTATTTAGGTGGTGGTTAATGGAAGTTTTTTCCGTCATTTTTTTTATAAATTGTCATTAATGGCTCTATTGTAAGGGACCAACAAATTAATACATGACTTGACTTCTATTTCTTTTCTATCCTAAGAGTAGATGTAATCTACATATGAGTAGTTTAGACTTAAATATGAGTAGCAAAAGTGATTGAGACCCCCACTCTTTCCCCACCCCCACCACTCCCACACACACGTGGGGGTTGATGATTGGAAGGAAAAAAAAACAAAACAAAACAAAATCTGGCCAATCACAATGGATTGGGGGTCCTGGGGGTGACCCCCAGTGGGGGTCCGGGGCATTTTCCATATGAGTAGTCTTAATGTATTTTTTTTTTGTAATTTGATTGTTCATTCAATCATTTACACATCATCATCTTCTTCTTCTCTCTTTTTATTTTTCTTGTTTGTATTGGCATTATTTTTACTCCAAGGAAGTTCTTAAACTTTCAAGGTATAAAACCTCAACACAATTACTTGATCATTGTGTTGTTTGGTGAAATTTTATTTAAGGCTCTATGAATCTAAGCCTAAAAAAAATTTACTAACAATTTTTGGTACAGAAATTTTTGGTATGCCCGGTGGGACATCATCCTAACTTAGAGGGAAAAAAAAATTAATACAAACAAAATATTAAGAAATTATGCCATCAAGTGGCATGTTTACATTTTGTGCACCCATGGATGCAAACCACCAATGGAGTGGCAATGTTCCAATGGGCATGAATTATTATTGGAATGCTTCATCTTCCATATATAATGATTGTTAATATTATGGCTATGATTCTACCACCTATTGCTAACATAATGGCATGACAAATGAAATGGAAAGAATGATTTGACATTGTAAGGATGAAAGTTATTAGTATAAAAGTGAAATTTTGGCCCTACAAAAAGCAATTAATTCTCTTGATTGGCAAAAATTTCAAATAATTTCATCACCATCATATTATTTGATGCAAAAATATATAAATTACTTTGATGGGAAAATTCGTCAACTTAGTTGTCAAGTTTATCAAGTTGATGGAGAAATTCAATATTAGAGTAAAAAATTAGAGAATCTTAAAAAGCATAAATTTTATGAGTTGCTAAAAGGCATTTCCAAGCAAAACTTTCTACCCACAAAAGTCATGGCCAAGAAAAAATTAAATTCTGAAAATGGTTTGTCTCGAGGGCAATTTTTCAAGCCATTAATTGAAAAAGAAGACCAACTTCTTTTGCCAAAGGATATCGAGCATTTTAATGTTAACAATCCAATTGGAGGGCATGGTTTTAAGCCAATCATGGCTAAATTTGATGAACAACCATCAAAAAATGATGGTGAAAATCCAATTGGAGGGCATAATTTTAAGCCAAACATAACTAAATTTGATGAACAACCATTCCAAAATGATGGTGAAAATCCAATTGAGGGGTTGGATTTTAAGCCAAACACGGCTAAAAATTATGAACAACCCACATTTGATGAATTCGAATTTTTTGACATTGTTAATTTTATCAAAAAATTTAATTTTCTTCAGTCAATTGACATTATGATTTCTATCATCCAACAATCACAATGGCTTTGTGGTTCACATCAAAAATTAATTTTGATGAAATAGTTTACAAAAAGAAATTCTGAATTTTATTTATATTTCTTATGTAACAGTGATGAGAGAGTACTTCGATGTGGCCACAACAATAAAAAAATTATATATGGCCAATCGATTATAATTTTCATAGTTTCTATTATAAATTTATGTTTATACAACTCTTCAAGAATTCGAGTATTCTCATTCTTAAATTTTCTATTACTTCTTCTTATTATTATTATTACTATTATTATTATTATGTAGAAAAATCTTGCAGGTTAAAGAGAAGTTAAAGACAAGTTTTAAAAATTCAAGGGATGGAAGACACATGACATTGTAAGAAAGAAGATGGAAAATTTAGGAAGTTGGAAGTAGTTATTTAGGTGGTGGTTAATGTAAGTTTTTTCCATCATTTTTTTCCCTATACATTGCCATTAATGGCTCTATTGCAAGGGACCAACAAATCGATACATTACTTGATTTCTATTTCTTTTCTATCATAAGATAGATGTAATCTACATATGAGTAGTTCAAACTTAAACAGGAATAGTCTTAATATATTTTATTTGTAATTTGATTGTTCATTCAATCATTTATATCATCATCTTCTTCTTCTCTCTTTCTTTTTTTCATGTTTGTATTGCCATTATTTTTACTCCAAGGAAATCCTTAACTTTCAAAGCATAAAACCCCAATACAATTGCTTGATCATTGTGTTTTTTGGTGAAATTTTAGTTAAGGCTCTATCAATCTAAGCCTAACCAAAATTTTACTAACACAAGCATAAGTAGGAGAATCATAAAGAAAATAGTAGTATGGCTTGGAATCATCACTACAATTAACAAAGACAATTTTCAAATTCATAACACTAATAATAATTACAGCATATGAAGTTTATTTGATTTAGCTAGTCTTTTGCCATCTTAACAAACAATAACTATCTTTTCAGTCATTAATCCACAAGAAAATAACAGAAGCATGAGCTAAACACAAAGGCAAAAGTTTGAGGAACAAGTAACACAAAAGGTCCTCATGTTTTAGAAACCATTTTTCTGCAATAACCAAATTAAAAGTGAAATGAAGATATATCCTTTTGCTAAACACTGCCATTCATCTGGTGATTTCTGCTGAACAATCAAAAGAAGGTATCGACTTTTTCAACCTCTTTGCTGACAGCTTGAGAAGAACTATTGGCATTTGATGTCCCTTCTTGCGAAGTGCTACCAAATTCTGCAGATTGAGAGAAACCATCCATCTCTTCAGCCATTGCCGAATCATCCATTGAATAAGGGGCACTGGGTGAAGCACCAACTATCTTACTCTTTCCCTCAAGAGTTTTCACAACCTCAGACATGGGGGGCCTGAGTGATGGGGATAGGTTAGTGCACGACATTGCTAATTCCAATATTGTATTTGCTTGCTCTGAAGAGTAGTCTGACCCTAAGGATGGATCAACTAATTCTATAAGATTTCCTTTCTGTCGTAAAACATATGCCTGTCATACATTAAACCGAGTGTTGTAGTTCGAAGGCATTATTTAAATAAAACACAATAAACAATTCTTTCTTCATAATAGTAATTCATTAAACTTTTAGCAATACTCACACAAAAGATATAAATAATTGTAATTAGTAGAGTTACTAGAGTTTGTGTTTAGTTTTGGCTCACCAAATCTAAAAGGTAAACATTCTCATCATTTGGCCGATAACTGGTACTGTTCTTGCCACTGACAATTTCCAATGTGACAACTCCAAAACTGTAAACATCTGCCTTATTTGTTAAGTGACCTCTCATGGCATACTCAGGAGCCATATATCCACTGCAAAAGACTTCTATGAGAATGATATGCATTCATCTTGAAAATAAATATAATTCCTAAAATAAGAAGTCATTTTTTTTTTATTATGAGAATACTAATCTTCTATTACAAGAGATGATTTGTGATATGCAACATATATATATATATAGAGAGAGAGAGAGAGAGAGAAGAGAGGGAGAGAGAATGATTTGGCCTTACGTGGTTCCTGCTATTTTAGTGACCACGTGTGTCACTTCCTCCTCATAAAGCTTAGCGAATCCAAAATCAGATATCTTCGCATTAAAATCCTTGTCAAGAAGAATGTTTGTTGGCTTAATATCCCTGTGAACAATTTTCAGTTTGGATTCTTCATGTAGAAAAGTCAGGCCTTTTGCGATTCCAAGACAAATTTGAACTCTGGTGGACCAATTTAGTCTTGACCTCACCTCATCTGGACCTGTAGATAAGCAGGTTTATAAAATTTATATTATGTTATAAAAATAAAAATAAATAAAAAAATAAAAAGGCAAAGTGTTTTTTAAGGAAGTTCAGAGAACAGCTTGTCCTCTTTACCGAACAAAGCATGTGCAAGGGAGTTATTTTCCATGAACTCATAGACAAGAAGAAGTTGGTTGTCTTCTGCACAGCATCCCAGTAGCTTTACAAGATTTGGATGTTGCAGAGCAGAAATAGTTCCTACTTCATTTACAAACTCACGGATCCCTTGCCTTGATTTAGATGAAAGTTGTTTAACTGCTATTGCAGTTCCATTCAGAAGTACACCCTGCAGTCATGCAACAATTTTTTGGATTAAAAGCAGCATGGATGTAAAACTGTTTATGCTAGCCCAGGGTGTTAATACTTTTGAGTTCACCCATGAGGATAGAGGTAGCCACCATTGTTGAAATTGGTTGGCATGAATGCAGAGTAGCCACCAAGTGTTGACAATGGTGGGAGAGAAGCTAGGGAGACAAGCTGCACGTAGGGAGGTGGCAAGTTAATGCTTTCATATGGGAGTGGGATGGACTGTGGTCTCCAACTTGCTCTATATATTGAGTTAGCTTGCAAGAGGCAAGAACAATACACAAGTGAGTCAGTAGCAGGAACACACAAGTGAGTGTGTATCTCTGTAAATGTGAGAAAAGAGCTGAGAGTGTAAGACAGTAGAGAGTGTGTGTCGAGTGAGAGAGTCCACTTCTCTGTTTTAATCTCTATTTGTTTTAGTAGAAATCTCTTGTTCTCTCCACGGACGTAGGCATTGAGGCCGAACCACGTAAATCTTGTGTCATTGTTGTGTGTTTTAAGTTTGGTAGCTCAGGAGGGTTGGCCTTAAAACCCAACAAATACAACATGACAAATATATTGATAAATGCAAATATGGGTGCAGGATACTCAGTTGACATGGTTGTTCCCAGAAATTCCTTCTAAATTGATGTATAGGTACAAACACCCAGTGGCAGGACTGTTTGGTTTGTATCAGTTGTAAGTTTTGGTTTGGGTCGGAACAGAGTTTTTACCTAATAAAACTTGGGTTATTCATTAACAAACGTGAAAATTCTTGTTATAAAGCAAAATCTAACAAAAGCCTCAATATAATAAAAAAAAAAACCATGTGATGGAGAAACAATAAACATTCCCACTCTGATACATAATATAATAGATGAATAGCTGATAAGAGATCTGAATGTCAATTGCGGATATTACAGTCAGTGTCAATTCGGTTTAGAATTTTATCAAATACTTGGCTTGTTACATTAAACAGTGTGCATCTGCACCTAGTAGTGTGAAAGAATAGATTAGATGATGCAAACGTACCAGCAAAATATTGTCAATATAATTATTTAACTACAACATTCAGTAAGAAACCATGGCAATTTCAAGTCAATGCACAAAAACATATAGGGAAGAAAAATAATGACATCATTTGGGTGATAAATTGTGCTCGCTTGTGCATACAAGAGCATGCAAATTTTACTAGATGTATATTTCAGAGGATCAGAAGCAAGTATACCCTATAAGAAACTAATATGAAATATAATAAACCTTTCATAGATAATTCTGCAAAAAGAAAAGAGGGAATATAAAAGATTTAGAGGGACATATATCGGATTTTAGAGGGGGGCATTTTGATTTTTCTTTTATAAAAACAGGTATAATTAAAATTTTAAGTAGTTGAGAAGGGCAGCTGCCTCTTGTGGGCACATGGTGGCTCAGCCACTGCATATCCCTTTTACTTGGTTGTAGACACTTCTTCATCAATGACCCCCACCAAAGTTCAACTAACATGATCTATGTTACTTGGAACATCGATCGTTTCCGTACTTGGAATGGGATTGGGAACATGGTACACTAAATTGTCGAAAATATGGTACGATAAGGGTAGACTTGTTTAGATTACACTCTTAGGATTAAAGGTATAGTAATTTTCTTTCAAAAATTAGACATCCAATAGCATGTTGCTTTTCTTTTGAAATTCTATGAGTATTATGATCCATTTTTTTTACGTTTTGTCATACCAAAACTCCACTCTTCTTCCATTTTAGTTTATTATATTTGATTTGTTTTTCCTTGTAAGGTAACTTTTAAGGTTTATACTGGAAAATACTTTTGGCATGGCTTTGGATTGCCAAATTCAATGTTTTGGAATGAAAGTTTACCACGTTTTCGAGCGTTCATTCCAAAATGTCAATCACTTGAGTATTAATGTTTTCCAGTAACACAGATCTAGAGTAATTAGAAAGCTAAAAAGATCTAGGATATAGTAAAAAAAAAAAAAAATTTAATTAACTAAATTTGAACCTTGTAGACAGATCCGAAACCCCCTTCACCTAGCTTCATTGCAGGGCTGAAATTTTGTGTGGCAGCTTTTATTTGTCGAGCATTGAAAAATGAGCCGGATAATAACTCCATGCCTTTCAGTTCTGTTTAAATACATTAAAAGTCCGCCCGCCGGGGGGGGGGGGGGGAGAGGATCGAAAGAACAAGAAAATCAGTACAAAGATCGTTATCAACATGCAAACTGACGTCAAGGTTATAGTTACGGAACTCACGGAAACTTAAGTTCATTATCATTTGTCATTCTTACCTTCATCATGCAGTCCTTTCTTCCGAAAGCAGCCCAATTTCCAGAGGGATAGTAAAGCTAATGCAAGGATAAGTAGCACAGATGCTACAATCCCAGCAATAACTAGAGGAGGGAGTTTATATTTCACACGATGTACAGAAATACCAGATATCAAAGGACCATATTGTGGAAATCGGTAACCCGTAGAGCCTTTGCCAGCCCAATATAAGTGAATCTCTAGTCGGCTGTTATTCACATGAACTTTAAACTCTTGAGTGATACTCTTGTCGACACCCTTAGCCTGTTCTACTATATTAAAATTTGTGATTTCTACCTGTTTGTCCTGCACGCAGTAATCAACTTTCAATATTATATTTCAAGTTAAAACCTAAGAAGCACGGACACTTTGAAAAAGGTTATGTGTCGTGTCCAACACTGTGTCAGACATCGATATGACGCGACACTCATTGAACGCTTTCCAACACTTAAATACATGTGAAAGACATTACAAGTTTAAATATAATTACTTGGAATTAGAGGCGGAACTCTGTGTTGTTGAGTGGATTGAACCCAACCCACTAAACTTTGAAATATCTTTAGGATTATATAGTATTACGTAAAGTTTTTGAGAGGTTTTTATAAATTGACACTACTAAAATCATTAAAAAAATTAAATATGCTGGTGTTACTTTTTTAAAAGAAAAATGATTTGTAAATAAAAATTTTATACATAAAATATATTTAGAATGAGATGTCAATTGTATTTTTTAAAGTATGAGGGCAATGATGAGTCTTTTGATTAAAAAGAACAATACTATATATACCAATTAATGTACTAACTAGAATACTAGCAGATGTTGTGACATAATTTTAGATGTTTTGTATATTTGTAATTTGTATAATAGGTGGGATCAGTAATAATAACATAACACTAGTTGGCACACTAATATGTATATTAATTGGTGCATGTAACACCATTGGATTAAAAATGACGGAACAACAAGAAGTGTAGAAAAATTATATATAAAAATTATGTTTATATATTAGTACTCTATTTTTTTCTTCAAAAAAGTGATCATTCTTTTCAATCATGAGATACTTAAGTGTTTACAAGTGATTTTTCTTTTCCCCACGTGATGACTCATTTTATCTTTTTTCTCTCTCTGCTCAATTGATTAGAAATCATAGTGTTGCTCGTTAGTTTCATTGAATCAACAGTAAATGTATGTTCCTAAATATTGTTGTACATGTAATTTAATAAGTCTGAATTATTTTTGTAATGTTATTATTACAAATATATTTTATTACAATGTATTATTGTATATTATATGAAAGTTTATTTTGAAAAGATTTGTAGAATTAAAAATATGAAATAATGACATCGATGATAACTAACTAAACGATGCCATTGAATTAAATTTCTGACTACGCCACTGCTTGAAATCCAATGCTAAAACAAAAACTATTTAAATATCTATTATCATCTTTTAAACTTCAAAAATTATTAAGTTTAACTTAAATATTCATAAACAAGACACAATAATTATACAAAAATAATTGTTCATTATATAATATATTTAAGTTTGTATATTTTGCATGTGTCCTCCACATATCTTTGTCTGTGTCCGTGCTTCATAGGCTGTAATTTTTGTTACAAAGTATCAACAACTACCAAAGGTATATAGACTCTGTTAGGTTTAGGTACCTGAATTTTCACATTGAAAATTCGCTTCAATGTGCTGTTAAGCTTTATCTGATTAAGCCGTCGCTTTTGATTCCATTCTATTTCAGCAAAGTGAAGTTTCACAATGTAATGCCCATTTTTTAAGCAAAATCCATAATACTTGAGGGATATGGGGGCAATGCGCGCAGTATTGTACAATATTGCATCGGACATGTTAAGGTCACATGTTTTATAGCTTAGGTAGCTTTGGGATGGGGATGGGGACCACCAGCCAGGGTATGACTCATTAAAACTTCCCATACTACTGTATCCCCATTTGTTATTAGGACTCAAAAAGAAATGTGAACCTCCAAGAGTTTCGTTATCAGCTTCATATTCAGTTCCATTGATTGATGCTACTCCACCGCCACAATTTATGTACAGGTGATCATCTACAACAGATTTCACAGTTATCAACTACCTTTTCAATGCAATTTCATTTGTTTGTCCTCTAAATAAAAAGAAATAAAAATATCTCAACAAATGATAAAGAGTTTAATAAAAGAGAACACACATTAAAAACTTCATGATGTGACTACTTTATCTTTATTTGGTACAGTTAAAAATAAAAACATTCAACAAAAATAAAGATAAATGTGGAATTAAAAATTTAATTTTATCGATATCAACTTAAAAAGGTGTCAATGTGTTTTTTAAATTAAACAGGAATAATTTCTTTTTTTTTATTAAACTATAAGAAGATGGATTATAATGAAGTAAATCCGTTATACTTGAGGGATAATTTTGCTTTTGATCCATTTTTTAGAATTTTATCTTTCAATGATAAAATGTGTTGTCATTAATATCCTTTTCTAAATATTAATAATAACATACATTTTCTATTAATAATAACATACATTTTCGTGTAAGAACTCAACGGAATTCCCTTCTTTCTTTGTTTGATTCGAAGGGGAAGGCCCCGTTGAGTTTTTAATAATAATCATAATTTTATTTCGTATAAATGACAACAAATTTCATTTTCTAATGTTTCAAAACACTCCATTCATTAGATAGAGAAGATTACCAAGATTTCGTGATCCACTAACGAACTTATTCCAATTCTAAGAGCTCGGATCGTATCGCTATTGATATATCGATTCGATCCGAGCTCTCTTATTGAATTACTCATTCAACAAGCATCCCATTATGCCTTGAAGAGGACATTTGCTGAGATACTAGATGCTTACCAAAAGAGGGGAATTGCACGTTAGAAATGGGAGAATCTTCATGGATTGGTTTCCACCAATCAAAGTTTCGTGCATTTTAGATGGTGGTAAAGTGAGACCACATAAAGAGCTCTTCCTCATTCAATCAGATTATTTAGTAAGATATTGTTCCTTTTTCCTTTTTGTTTGAATCTTCATATAGAAAGCCGGCTTCCTCATCAGTACCTAGCTGGGCCTTTACAGAGAGCCGGTAAGGAATTCCATTAATAGCTGGCCCTTTTGATCCTTTGGAACTCAATGAATTTAGTTGATCCTTTTAGGAAGTCAACCGCCACCTCCGACGACCAACTTTGGTTTCCAATGACCATTTTCCAACAATTGTTTTCGGACCACTGGTCGCCAGCAACTTTCTAACTATAAACTCATGCGATCATTTTCCGACAACTTTCCCCACCCTCCTCCACCAACTCTTCCCCTCTGACAACCTACTCCGGCCACCACCCCTAGAAACTCTCCCTATCATCATACCACCACCACCACCACCCCCACCACTCAACAAACCCCACACACACACACACACACAAAAAAAAGAAAAACTCCATTACATGAATAACAAGTATTGTCAAAGTCGATGTTTCGTAAATAAATACTAGTGGAGAAACTTGGTAACATGAATAACAAGTTTTGTTATTTCATCCCACAACTCGGTTTTGTCTGTGGGCCTAATCTTAGAGTTCCTAAGTTGCTGTGGTGTAATGTATCTCCTCCTAAAGTTCAATTTTTTGGATGGCTAGCCAGGAAAGGAAGGGTGAAAACAACAGCTTTTTTCACAGAGGATTGGTGTGCTCAATGGTAATGTTTGCAATTTGTGTTCTTTTTGTAAGTCCAATGTTGAATCTGTCAACCAAGTTCTTTTGTTCAGCCTTTTTATTTGGAAGGTATGGTCTGATATCATAAATGTTAGGAATTTGACCCTTCCTAACCAAGATCGGTGAGACACGAAATAACAAACAAAGAAGAAAATCGAAACAAACAAATCACACACACAAGAACACAAGGATTTACGTGGTTCACCCTAGAATAGGACTACGTCCACGGCTGCTGCGGTTTTTCACCATGATCAGAAAAATACAACTCTCTCTTAACCTAAAAAAAGCGCCCCCTCATCTATTTATAAGTATAGAATTAGGGTTACACGGAAGCACATGGGAATTACGAAAGTACTTGAAACCTCCCATTGGACCCAGTGTTTGAGTGAACAATAGGGTTGAGTGAACAATACTTATCAGGGTCCACCGACCCAACAATCTCCCACTTGGAACCTGATAACACAAGCTCTCCATCATCTTCACCACATAGAGGAACGCCGTAACAACTCGATTTTCCTTCATCAATCTTGAAGGCCAACTAAAGTTGCACACAACTTCAGCTTGTCAATGGTGACTGTCTTGGTCAACATATCTGCTGGATTCTTATTGCCTTGGATCTTCTCAAGAGACAACTCCATCATCTACAAGTGAACGAATGAAATGGTATCGCAGCTGAATATGTTTCGTCCTAGAATCAAAAGTCGGATTCTTTGCAAGATGAATAGTAGTCTGACTGTCACTATGCAAAATACTCATCTCTTGCGTCTTACCCAACTTTGCTAGGAAATTATGTAACCAAGTCATCACATTCCCAACTTCAGTAATAGCAACATACTCAGCCTCTGTTGTAGAAATGGCCACAATCTTCTGTAACTATGAAATCCAACTTACTGTTGTACCACCCAATGTGTAAACATAACCAGTAGTGCTCTTTTTATTATCCATATCACCATCCAAGTCTGCATTAACATAACCATGTAACCCGATGCCAGTTCGTCTGAAACAAAGTGTCATATCTGTAGTACCACTCAAGTATCTAAGGGTCCACTTCACTGCCTCCCAATGCTGCTTGCCTGGATTACTCATGTACCTACTAACCACTCCTATTGCATATGCAATGTTTGGTCTAGTACAAACCATAAAATACATTACGCTACCGATAGCTGAAGCATATGGAACACATTCCATATAAGCTTGCTCTTCTTTGGTCTTCAAAGACTGCTCTTTGGTAAGTCTAAAGTGGCTAGCCAATGGAGTGCTCACTGGTTTTGCACCATCCATGCAAAACCTTTTGAGAACTTTCTTGACATACTCAGCCTGTGACAACTTCAAAGTACCATTTGCTTTGTCCCTGTGAATCCTCATACCAAGGATTTTGTTTGCAACTCCAAGATCCTTCGTCTTAAATTGGTTGGACAAAAGTTTCTTCAATCTTTTCATCTTTCCAATGCCAAATCCTGCGATAAGCATATCGTCAACATATAATAGCAAAATAATATAACTTTTGTCAAACCTCTTCAAATAACAACAATGATCTGCTTGACATCTTGTAAAACTGTTACTACACATAAACCCATCAAACTTCTTGGACCACTGCCTTGGGACCTATTTCAAACCATACAAGCTTTTTCGAAGTTTGCATACAAACTCCTCTTTGCCACATGCCAAGAAACCTTATGGTTGCTTCATGTAAATTTCTTCCTTCAAATCACCATGAAAAAAAGCCATCTTCACATCCATCAGCTTAAGATACAAATCTTCAGCAGCCACAATTCCCAGCACCAATCTGATAGTGGTCGACTTCACAACTGGAGAGAAAATTTCAGTGTAGTCAACCCCTTCCTTTTGCTGAAATCCCTTTGCAACCAATCTAGCCTTGTAGTGTTTACTCCCATCATGCTCCTGTTTGACCCTGTAAACCCACTTGTGCAAAACTTTCTTACCCACTGGTAATTCAGTCAACTCCCATGTCTGGTTTGCCATGAGTGAATCCATTTCATCCTGCATAGCTGACTCCCACTTGATTGAATCATCAACATGTAAAACCTCATCATAACTTTCGGGTTCACCCCCATCAGATAACAACAAATAATGTAAAGATGGAGAGCAACGCTGTGTAGATTTAGACTCTCTTTCTGACCGTCTCAACTTAGGAGTATAAGTATGTGACTCAGTTTGTGGAATCAGATTTTTAGGATTATTCTGAAACTTACTGTTCAAATCATTCTCACTAATCTCCTTTAACTCAACATACTCATGACAAGTAACAGATTCAGATTCAGATGCAGATGCAGACGTATCCCTATCCTTATACATTACTTTCTCATTAAATATGACATCTCTACTTCTGATTATTTTTCAATTTTTATCATCCCAAAACCAATAACCAAATGATCAATGCCATACCCAATAAAAGTACTTTTAACAGATTTCGGACCAAGTTTAATTCTATCAGTAGAATCTATATGCACATATGAAATACAGCCAAATACCTTCAAAAAAGAAAGATTTACCTATTTACCACTCCAAACTTCTTATGGTAGCTCTCCATCCAATGGAACAGATGGACCATGGTTAATCAGATATGCTGCAGTGTTAACTGTATCTGCCCAAAACATCTTTGGTAATCTGACATGTATCCTCATACTTCTAGCACGTTCATTCAGAGTTCTATTCATGCGTTCTGTAACGCCATTTTGTTGAGATGTCTTTCGAACAGTCTTCTCTATTCTAATTCCACTTTCTGCACAATATTTCTTGAACTCATTGTCCTCATATTCCCCTCCATTATCTGATCTCAAGCACTTAATTTTCAGACCTGTTTCAATCTCTACCAAGGCTTTCCACTTCTTAAAAGTAGCATAAACTTCAGATTTATGTTTCAAAAAATAAATCCATACATTTCTCGTTGAGTCATCGATAAAGGTAACATAGTACGATAATCCTCCAAGAAATAAAACTGATGCAAGTCCCCACACATCTGTATGAACCAACTCCAACTTTTCTGACTTCGGTTTCCTGCCATCCTTTGAAAAACTGACCCTCTTTTGTTTGCCGAAGATGCAATCCTCACAAAGGTCAATGTCCGCCGATTTCAAATTTGACAGTTTCCCCTAAGATGCAAGTACCTTCATCCCTTTTTGACTTATATGCCCAAGCCTTTGGTGCCACAGATTTGAGTCTTCCTTCTCACTAGCAACTACTACTGCATCCCTATTGTTCGTAGTCATGTAAAGGATGCCTTCTTTTTTACCGCGAGCAACAAACGTGGCTCCTTTGGTGATTTTCCACAAACCACCAATGAAAGTTACAACATGACCTTCATCATCAATTTGTCCAATAGAAATCAAGGCCTTGCTTGGTTTGTTTTTCAGAAAAATTTTTGGGAAAAATTCTCTACAAACAAATTTTCAAGAGTAATCAAACCAAACAAATTTTTCTAAAAAAAATCTCAAAATTTTGTTTGGTTACCTACTTTCCAAAATCACTCTCTCATACACATCTAATCAATCACTTTTTTTAAAACTCTCTCCCCAAAACAATTTTCCAAAACCATTTCTGAAAAAGGCAAACCAAACAAGTTTTCGTATTTTTTATCTCAAAAACTACTCTACAAACACAAACCAAACACACCCCAAGTTTCTTTTCAAACCATGCATATGTCTGACATTCTGTATCTTCCAAATAGATCCGTTTGGCAGCTTGATTGTTACATCTTCTTTACCCACAATCTTCAAAGGTTCATCATCAGCCAAATAAACCTTCCCGAAATCACCGCCAATGTAATTGTCCATGATTTCCCTCTGTGAAGTAGAATGGAATGATGCCCTAGAATCTAAAATCCAAGATTCAAGAGGGTTGTCAATACTCAAGATCAAAGCATCATAAATCTCCTCCATTGCAGCATTAGCAGACTTTTGATTTTGATCACCTTTGTTCTTATTCAATGTCGGACAATCTCTTTTTAGATGTCCTTTCTTTCCACAGTTCCAGCAACTCTGTCCCTCTCCAGTTCTTGACTTACTTCTATGTTTGGATTTTGATCTGTTAAGGTTAGGGTTTTTTCCTACTAATCTTCCTCTGGCTTCTGTATTCAGGATAGAACCTGATGTTTCTCCTAATTCCCTCCTGCGAATTTCTTCACTCAGAATTAAATCTCGAATATCATTATAATTCAACTTTTCTTTTCCCGAAGAATTACTCACTGTCGTTACAATACCATTCCAACTTTCCAACAAACTAGATAGAAGAATCAAAACCCTAACCTCATCATCAAATTCGATAGATACAGAACTTAATTGTGTTACCACAATATTGAATTCGTTCAGATGCTCAGCCACTGAAGCACCTTCTGCCATCCTCAGATTAAACAATCTACGCATCAAATAAACTTTATTTGAGGCAGAGGGGTTTTCATACATGTTTGAGAGTGCCGCCATGAGACCCGCTGTAGTCTTGTCCTTCGCTGTGTTAAATGCAATGTTACGAGACAACGTTAGCCGAATAAAACCTAGCGCCTGGCGATCAAAAAGAGTCCACTCATCATCCTTTATCTTTTCTGGTTTCGTCCCTGAAAGGGGCTTATACAATTTTTTCTGATACAGATAGTCTTCAATCTGCATCTTCCAAAATTCGAAATCTATGTCATTGAATTTATCGATTCTAACCTTTTCGTCTTTAGCCATCGCTCCCACTCGAACTAATGCTCTAATACCAGTTGTTGGGAATTTGACCCTTCCTAACCAAGATCGGTGAGACAAGAAATAACAAACAAAGAAGAAAATCGAATCAAACAAATCACACACACAAGAACACAAGGATTTATGTAGTTCACCCTAGAATAGGGCTACGTCCACAGCTGCTGCGGTTTTTCACTATGATCAGAAAAATACAACTCTCTCTTAACCTAAAAGAGGCGTCTCTCATCTATTTATAAGTATAGAATTAGGGTTGAGTGAACAATACTTATCAGGATCCACCGACCCAATAATAAACTAGTGAGATTTTCAATGGGAAATGCCTAGATCAGTAGAAGGACAGCTTCAGTGGTGGTCAGGAATTAAGTTAAAAAAACTGGAGTTGCAAATCTGGAACGCTATTCGTCTTGCACTGTTGTGGTCTGTTTGGAAACTCAGGAATGATGCTTGTTCAACGGATGCCAACCAGATTTTGTTGAGTTGGGTGAAATTGCTAAGGTAAGAGTTTCTTTATGGATTAAGTACAATTCAAAAGGGGTGCCTTACTCAGTGCATGATTTTGTCTCAAATCTCAAGCAGATTAGATACTTGAGAGAGGTGGTTGGTGACTTTGCATTGGTCTAGTTTTTGGTTTTCTTTTTGCTGCTTTTGCTTTTGACCCTTTAGTTTGTTTATGTTGTTCTGCTTCTGGATTGGTTTTGTTGTTGGAACCTCTACAACTTTTTTGGCTTTGGGTTCCATGTGATCGGTCTAGCATTAGGTACCTAGTTGGGACATGAGGCAATGACAATGATGCTCAGTGTTTTCCAAAGTCTTTGATCTCATTGTACTTTTTCTTCCTGTTCTGTTTTGTTAATAAATTGATGTTTCTTTGCTGAAAAGGTTTTTTTTTTTTTTTTTTAAAAAAAAAAAAAGAGCATATGTATATATATGTTGAGAACATAATTAGAAATATGTGGAATATCAAGTAGACTGAACAATAATTCAACGAGCATACTAGTTTAACCCAGTCATGTCCAACTAAATCATAAAGCACGTCCAGTATGCTCAAGCAGTATCCACGTAAGATATCTCTAAAGTTTTAAATATCATTGACTTACATTTTGGTTTTTTATTGTCGCAATGGTAATTTTGTTGTTCCCATGCTTCAATATGCCTGCAATGTCAATAAGAATGAGACAAAGAAAACACTAAATGCTTGCTAAAATTTCCCCAGAATTAGATGAGCATTTTAGGCTACATTTGTTTCAAAGTAAAATAATTTTGAGGAAAATATTTTACCTAATTTTTTATGTTTGGTTGGCCAAAAAGTAAGAAGAGTATTTTTCAAGTAAAATAATTTTGGACATAAGGAAAAAATTAATTATGTTTCAAAAGTCCGTAAGTTATTTTTTGATCTATCTCAATCAGCGCTTCTGGAGTTTCAATCTTGATCTTATTAGATTCTTTTATTTTTCAAAGTTTTATCTTTTTTTCTTTTTCTTTTTTTGATAAATAATTTCAAAGTTTTAACTATAATTAATACATTATTAAATTTTTTCTTGTAGAAAACATTTTGTCAACCAAACACGGAAATTCAAAGAAAAAATTTGCTCGTCTAAAATCATTTTACATGAAAAATATTTTACGGTGTAAATGTTTTACACCAAAACAAATAGAGCCTAGGGTCAAATAAAATTAACAACCCACCCCCCACCCCCCCCCCCCAAAAAAAAAAAAAGAAAAAGAAAAAAAAAGGAAAAGGAGCAAGAAGCAAGAAATATAAGGGCTTACTTGTCTTTTATATTAGAGCAGCATGAAAACAAGTTCCTGAAAGAAATAATAATAATAATAATAATAATAAACATAAACAAGAATATGCAAAAGGAAAGATACATGGAGAAATGTGAAGTGTGAATTATGGGTTTGCCTTACCAATTTTCATAAATGTTTCCAGATGGTAAAGTTAAATTTGCGAAATTGTTTTCAGAAATATCCCTGCAAAAATGTTATGTCAAAACTAAGTAATGAACTTCTTGGTGGAACTCCAGGAAGCTGCCTATTGTAGCATTTAGCTATTAGAAGCTTCAAATGGAAATAAAAATATAGAGAAAAAGAAATAACCCTAGTCGTTCGTGTTGTTCGAACTATATTTTTATAAGTTTTCTTAAGTCAATCTATTGAGTTACCTAAAAGGGAGAGATTACCATGTACACTCCTAAAAGGGTGAATAGGGAATGCCTTTCATAACTTTTTTCACAAAATTTCGTAACATAAATTACAAACTGTCATAACTTTTCTCACAATAAAATGTCATAATAAAAACTACAAAGTGTTATAATTTTGCCATTCATAACTTTAAGGTTCACATCATAAATTTACTATTCGTAACTTTATGACAAAGTGACATAACATGCTATAAACATACATAACTTTTATCAGAAAAAACCGCAACTTTCTTACGGGGCGAACCTTTTTAGGGGTGCAAGCTTTAGATTTCTCCTACTTAAAAACATCTTCTACCATTCTATAATTAACAAATTAGTTGTGTTTTGGGTAAAATTATTGAGGCAAGATCCAATCACAAGAATCATAAGGATGTGTATCTACATAGATATCACAACAGAAAAATAACAGCATGCTTAACTCTTTTCCCTAACCTTCATGCTACAAGTCTAATGGGTAATTAAAACTAATGAGAGTAGGGACCAACTCCTTATGCCTAATTTGACGTCCCAAAATTTCGGGGACGTCAACGTGACATAATAGCATGATACAATAGGGTTTAACTAGTGTAGCACAACATTACATAAATAAATAATCACAAAATAAAAGATATTAATAGTAATAATTACATATAAGAATTAGACTAGTTAGCAATAAATAATACAAAACCAAGTCTTTCATATAATCTTGCAAAATTAAAAAAATAAAAATAAATAAAAAAGAAAGAAAATCTATGTCTAAGGAAACCATGGTTCCTCGAAACACTTCGGCAATGCCTTCTTCTGAATAATGCTCTTCTTCACCTAGCGTGAAATGCCATGAACTTGGAATATCCAGTAAAACACACACACCCTTATCCAACACAAGCAAACAAGCATGACACAAGGCACGATATAATGAAAACATACAACAATAAACATGTTAGAAGTTAGCGTGTAATTCTGAAATCCCCCAAAGAGATCCTTTCCTCTTGACCATAAGGATTGGATTCAAGTTATTTGGTACTCTTCCTTTCGCCGCTTTGTAGACCCGTACACAGGTTATCTACAGGGTAGCACCAATCGAGAACCTCAAAAGAGACGGTAAAAACAAGGGTCAACACCTTGAAAGTCTCCAAAATGGACCCAACCTTATGCCTCCGAAATCAAACCATCGTATAGAGTCCAAATACACCCGTTCCATCCTAGGGCTACGATTCAACCACTTGTGCATACCTAACTCAAAAAGGGGACATATCCCGCCAACTTTCATTTCCAAATCATTAATTTCAATTATCTTTCCAAAACATGACAAGTGAGTGCAAAACCTGTCACTACCCCAGTTTCCCTTTCTTAAGTTTATTATGAAATACAGTTAGCAACAATGAACTGATACTATATTTGAGCACGAGGCAAATAATACATGAGCAAATATAACTAATAAAGGGACATATATGATATCATGGAGGCGAAACTAATAATAGACAAGTCATTGATAATATACAAGGCAAGAAAGCACATAACCACAACTACTTAGTATTTCAGATTCACAGGGACAAAAAGATTAAATCGGTAAAAATACTTCTGGGACTCCTATGGGTCTGAATTTTGTTGAGATTGTAAGACAGAGTCTAGTTTCATCTCCAATTTACAAAAACAGAAAAGGGTCACCATAGCTCCAGGAAATTGACACTGCTTTAGTTCTGTCAAGATTTGACAACCGTTTGGAAAAATGGATTGATCATTTTTGCTCAAATAAATTTTAGATGAAAGATAATATCCAGAGGAAGCTTTTGCCAGAAAAGTAAACTTAAGGGGATTATTCTTGAATTTTATAAAAATACACAAAGTAAGCTGTTTTTCAGGAACCTTTTGTCAAAAACTTGAAGAAATTGGATGGGCTATAAAAGCATACTTATAGGCTTTACAGAAAATCACACATACTCTACATACATCATATAATACCCCATTGAAATAGGTCTGAAGTTCATGAAGAATTGATATTGAAATAAAATCAAGGAAACAAGGTGCAACATTCCAGCAAAGTGAAAACACTAACTTAAATTGATTATAGGGGATAATATTTGAGGTGTGTAGAGCATGTGCAAATTTTGGTAGCCCCTAATTATGTGATTTTACAGCCTGAACATTTTTTTTTTTTTTTTAAATATGGTCCTATGTTCCAAAAAAACATTCCACTTCTTGTGTCTTTATAAAATTCCAAAAAAATCACCCCATGTTGGTTCTTATGTAGAATGTTAGCATTCTGAGTGCTCTTTCCAAAAAAAATTATTTGAACAAAAGTTATGAGTAGTTTGAGAGAAAATCTATTTCTCCTAAAAGGTGGCAAATCTGGACGGATGTTAGACAATGGCTTCTAGATTAATTCCTGGTTGTGGTATGCTAATTCTACAAATTGGAGATGAAAGTAGACTTCTTGTTATATACTTTTGTTGAATTTCAGCTCCTAATTTGACTTAGAAGTAGGTTTGCCATATTTTTTATTTCCGTTTCAACTATTCTAAAAATTCTGGAAGTAAATCCTTAAATGCTTGTTACCCTCAAATGTTTTATTAGCATGCCAAATGTTAATTTCTTGAGTGCTGCTATTAGCACCTACTTTTTTTCTTTGGACCCCCTATTTCTTTTATTTTTTTTAATTCCAATTTTGTCCAAACATAAAGTTACATTTTTACCCTCCTCCCAAGCATTCTAGCCCTAATTTCCCAAACCCTAACCCTAATTTCTCAAACTCTAACTCGCCAACCTTTTCACCACCATCTCCACCAGCGACCACCACTGCCATTGCCGTCGGTGACCTTTCCTTCTATCTCCGGCGAGGTCTTTGAGCTGATGGAGCGTTCGTGATCTGCAAACCAGAAAAGCTCTGAAGTGGGTTTGGATGGTAGAGGCAGTAACATCGCGGAGAGAATTAGAAGCAAAATTAGCAGAGTACTGGCGGCGGAGAGAAGATTCGAGGGCGGCGATGCGGTGGAGAAGAGAGGACACAATGGATTGGGTTTGCGTCTGGGTCTGCTGGTGGAGTTGAAACTCTTCTTGGTATTTGCGTTGGTGGATCGGCGGTGGTGGTTGGTGGAGGAAGGTTTCGTGAGGAAGGTGGAGATAAGGAGAGTGGAATTGGGACTGCGGAGGAGGATGATGGTGGTGGTGGTGGAGGAGGACGCATACAGCAAGCGGAATAGTGGCAGTAACAACTGGTGGTTGGTGGTGGCAGTGAGAGGCCATTGGAGGGGGAATCTTGGAAGAACAGTGGGGGGTTTTTGAGAGGGGTACGTTTTAGGGCTTTGATTTGAGTTGTGGAGATGAATGGTAAAGTAAAGAAAAAAAAAAGAAAGAAGAAGAAGAATATGGGTCACCAGAGTTAAGGTAGTGCTGCCAGAGGTGGTGGTTGAGAATGGGGCTAGGGTTTAGGTTTGGATTTGAGGATAGGGATATAGTTGGTATTAAGGTGGGGGTTCAAAGAGAAAATGGTAGGGGCTCATTTTGTTGGGTGGGAGTCCAAAGAATTGGGTGGTCCAAAATAAAGATGTAGGTGCTAATAGCAGCACTCTAATTTCTTGCCTTTCCATGTTTTGTATACTTTAGTTTGGGTTATATTTCCTCTCATATGTATGACTCATGTACGATTATGCTTGAATGTGACTAACTCGCATTTTAAAACACCTAATTAACGGGAAATGTTAAGGGATTGGAAATGAGAACATCACCGTTAATGTTTTTGAGTGACTTATTAAGTGTATATTAATGAAATAGATTGTGATGGACTTGTTACCAATTGAGTTAAATCTTGCGCGAGTGGTTGCCACTTTAACCTTATGATGGAATGGGCATATTCGGACTTTATGCGGTTGTTTGATTTACTAAGATAAGGTTGGATTCAGATGGGACATTCAGGAGTATAAAACTTTTTTTTTTTTGCTTTGGAGGGATAAGATTGGGTTCAAGATGATAAAATCTTTTTCTTCTGGCAACCCCTTTTGAGGTCCATTGATGGCATTGCGTGTATATAATCATTGCAGGCATCCGTGGGAAGGTCTGCAAAGCAGTAAAATGGGAAATTTTGAATAGTTTGGTGTCCAGTTCTAGCGGTTGAGAGGACGGGTCTCTTTGGGAGACTCTAGTAGTCTTACTAACTTTTTAATATGTTAATTGTATTATTTCATTACTGATATTTGTTTAAAGTGCTTATTGCTATATTACTTTATGCTTGTGTTAGATTGTTAAGAGTTTTGGGTGTGTGTATATTTACTGGGCATTCTAAGGTCATGGTGTTTCATGGCAAGTAAAGACAAATTCTATGCCGAGGACGGGTTCCTTGAAAACTTTGAAGAAACTTGGTTGCCTTACGAATTAGGTTATCTCCCTCCGTTTTGGGCACTTTTTTTAGTAATAAGAACTTATGTTTTGTAATTATTGACTTAAAAACTTATGTCTATAACTAATATTTTTATTTTAGTCATTAATATTTTATTTGGTACTTAATTATCTATAATATATTTTGTATCCACTAGTTAAGCCCTACTATTTTATTATATTGTGTCACCTTGATGTATCCAAAATTTGGGGCATGACATACATAGCCCCTCAAAGGTTTTTTCTTTTAAAAAGTAATTAATATTTGTATCTCCCATTGTGGTTATGTTATGCACATTAAAATGTCACAAACTATTGTGTTGACAAAAGTTGTGAACAATTATGGCTTTGTTATGAATCATTGTTACATAGTTTTAAAGGAGCATACAGGTATGGACCTTTTGCATAGTGTGATTTATAATCTACTATCATTCATGTAGTATGTGAATTATGTGATGTTACTTATGCTTTGTACTTTTCTACTGGTGCATCATTGAAGTTCAAGTTTGTATAACACATTTAGAGTGTTCTCATTATTTATTAACTTATTTTGATAGTGATTTATTTATTATAATAATTATTTAAATCGTTTAAATATATCAACGCTTGGATTTGTCGAAGCCTTACTTTTCCCCCCTCCAATCATCAACTCCAGGATCCGCCCCTAGAATAGTAGCTTCATACTAATTAAAAAAAAAATAGACCAATGCTTCAAGAAACACAATCCAATATCAGGAAAAGAAAATGAAACATAAGATATTTTAGTTTCACTGCACAAGTAAATGCAAATTCTAGTAACAAACACCTACACGGATGAATTTGAGATATTAGTGAACCATCTCGGCGATGAATTGTGGAGCTTATTTCCCCTGAGGTATCTGACCATAAAAATAAAAAGATAAATAAGTTCATAATCAAAACTAAGCATATGTATTACACATAGAACACTTGGACATCCCACGGAAATGAAGAAATCTTTTATTTTTCACAAAATTTAATCAGCTTTTACAACATAAATGGAATACAAAAGGTCACAATACAAAACATAATTTGACAAATATATTGCTTGGTGCTCGAAATAAAGTCAAAACAGATATCCAAATAATTTGTGCCCTTTTTTTGTTACAACTCATTGTGAGAATATTAGTATATATTACTGTGTGAATATTTTAGATTGTGTGAATATTTTGTTCTTAGGCTTACTCTTGTTTCCTATTTAGGATTAGGCCTAGAATTGCTTTATATATCAGATGTACACATTATATTGTTTGATGACTTAAATATGCAAAAATCATTCAGAAATTCTACATGGTATCAGAGTCATGTCTGAAACCCTAGTTCTCACCTCTGATTGTTCGAAGTTCCCTCTAGTTCGAAGTTCTCCCTTCGATTTGAAGATTCCCTCTGGTTCGAAGTTTTCTCCCTCTAGTTCGAAATCATCTCCGGTTTTGATCTCTCGATTCGATCGAGTTCGAGTCGTCAGTTCACCCTCTGCCTCGTCAGGTTCTTTACAACTCTTCTGATTTACAAAACGTGTCTGATTCGAGTCTTGTGGGCGACCATCGGAATCAAGTTTTCTAGGTCGAAATCGCGATGTTGTTTGTCTCGTGACTTGGTATGGACTCCAGTGTCCATCGGCTCGACTCCAGTGGCTTGGGTTCATCTTGTTCAAGTTCGTCTAGTTCGGGGTTGCCTTCTAGTTCATTTCTCGTAGCTTACCTACGGTCAGTCAACTAGTTCTCACGACTCACCTGGTGTTTCGTGAATCATCTGGAGGTTGACTCTCTCTTCGGACCTCACGACTCTATCTCTCTCTGGTTCTGGTTCACCTCGCAACATCGTTTTCTCTCGCTGGTGCTGGTTCACCCCCCGACTCTCTCTGGATCTTGATCTGATCGGGTGACCCATCTGTGGTATTATCTTTCTTAATCGATCCATCTCCTCTCTGATTCGCTACTTCTGCTTCGGAATTGCGCAATTCCCATTCTGGTTCTGTTGGTCATATTTTATTGCGCTTTGATCCCTAGTTTGGCTATTTAAGGTTTATTACACTTGATCCTCTTTCAGCTTTCTAATTATTACAACTAGCATATTGAGTCCGGATCATCTGCCGTGTTTTCCTGCCGCGGCCCCTGCGGTCGTTTTGGACCCCTTTATTTTTTATTTTTTTTTCTTCTTCTTCTTTCTTTCCTTCCCCTTTTTTTCTCTCTCAAACGTTTGAGAACCAAACCTAACAAAACAGAGAGGTGAGAGAGAGAGAGGAAAATGAGGAATCTGTGAAGCTAACAAAACAAAGAGGACAAAGAGAAGCTGCGTTGGCTTTGTTGCTTAATGATAGAGATGAACAAGCCAAAGGAGAAATCAAAGAGGGGATTGGGTTTGGGGCCAAACTTTCCCCCACAAAAAAAAAAAAAAAAACAAACCAGATCCAACCGAGAAGAAGGATCAAAGGAGAAGAAGAAGGAACAAGGAACGAATTCATTTACCTTCCTTATTGCTTTTCTCTCTCCTCTTTGATTGTTTCTACAAACCCCAAAAAAACCCATCTTTCTTTATATTTTCTATGATCCTCAAGAACCAAAAAATGCTGAAACTAACCAAACTCAGGATCAATTTTTTTCTTTTCTTTTCTATAATTGAAAAATTGAAGTTCTATTTTTGTTGTTTACTTTCCACGGGAATTGATTCAATTTTTTTCATATTTTTATATTTGGATTTCAGGTGTCTTCGCCGTCATCGCCGTCGCTGCCGCCATCTCCCTCTCCTAGTTGTTTGATCGTCAGCGGCGACTTCGTCTCTTTGTTCATCCGTTCATGAGGTGCTCTACGATTCAAAAGCGATTGAAGAGAGACCCAGATCAGATGCGAAAGATGTGGAAAATGGGAAGGGACTTACATTGGGAGGGAAGCTGAGAAGTGTGGAGAATGATGGAAGAATTTCTAAAGTATTATGAGTAAAATCCACCTTTTGGATGTGAATTCACATTCAATTTCGCGGCAATTTGTGATCCTGAAAGTGAAACTGAAGCTGAATCCAAACATAACCCAACATTTCGAGGATCTTGTAACAGAAAATACTTTTGTTAGGTTTGGTTCTTAAACGTTTGAGAGAGAGAGAGAGAGAGAGAGAAAAAAAAAAGGTCCAAAACGACGCAGGAAACCACGGTAGACAATCTGGCCTCCTAGCATATTACCCGTGCTATGCACGGATTGTGTTTACATTATCTATATATGTGAATTGTGATTTTTAAATGTCTTTTTTTTTCCTTTTTTAAATTATATTAAAGTTTAATATTTTGATAATAATCATATGTGTTAGACTTTTCAAGGAATTAAATGTCTTTTTTTTATTATTAAATTATATTAAAATTTAATATTTTGATAATAATCATATGTGTTGGATTTTTCAAGAAACTTTTTGTATGTTTGTTCTTAATGCATTAAAATGTTATTATAAGATATAATAATCATATGTATCGGGACTTTTCAAGGAATTCATATGTGTTGGATTTCAAAGATTTTTTTTTATGCTTGTTCTTAATGCATTAAAGTATTATTATGAAAGTAAGACTTTGGGGTTAGGAGAAGTTAATAAATGCTAAGGTTTTTTTTTTTTTTTTTAATCAAAAAATTAGGAAATTTGGATTGGGAGATTGGAGCTCCCACAAGACTTGGGGTTAAAAACCTCATTTTGCTTAATATATAGTATAGATGTCTCTTGCTTCTAGTGAATATGCCTTCTGCCATCAGAGAGACCATTTAAAGTATCACTTCCCAAGAAGGGACGTTCATCTATTTTGCTGTCTCAGCCACACTTCCAAGCTCCTACTTAAAATACTTTTCAGACTCCAGTTGTTTATAGTACATCTGCTCCGTTTTCTGATCCTAACTTGGTTTCATTGAGTGTTTAGATTGGTCAGCTTCAGCATATACTATCTACTTTCTAGCCAACCTAATATGCCTCTATTGTTTCCTTTCTTCATTCAGGTTTGCTTGGATATTCTTCAAGTATTTCCTCATCTATCTGGTTTTTTTACTCAAGTTTCTCTCATCATATGATTGCTCATCTCTCCTTAATTCAAAATTGGACTCCCACTCCCTTTCCTGTTACTACTGACGCTGTTAATGGGTCTGGTATGTCTATTATATCTGTTGGATCTATCTTACCATCTAATATATTTGATGTCACTATTTCATGTCCTTTATGTTCCTCAGTTATATGTCAGTTTATTATATATCAATCAAATTAATGCCTTCAGTTTTGATGTTATCTTTTACTCTTTTATCTATTCTGTGTAGGATCGGATGTCCAAGCAGCTGATTCAAGGATGCCCATGACTACCTCTTCGACTGCTTTTTTCTCTTTTCAATTAGATTCTCTGTCGAGTCCTTTTTATTTGTGGCATTCTAGATTGGGGCATTTGTCTATTGACCGCTTACAGTCTTTAGCTCAGTCAGGTTTATTGGGTAAAGTTTCTCTTAGTCAACTTATCAAGTGTTGGGAGTGTAAACTAGCCAAAATGACAACCCTATCCTTTCGTAAAAATACTTCTATTTCTAATACATGGTTTTCTTTTCATTCATAGTGTTATATGGGGTCCTTTTCCTATTCTCACCAAAGGGGGTTTTGTGTACTATATGTTATTTGTTAATGACTATCATACTTTTTAGTCTTTGATCACTACACAGTTTGGGTCTACTATCAAATTATTGCGCCCTGACTTGGGTGGGGAATATTTTAAAACTGAATTCTATGAGTATTTGGCCAATTTGGGTACCATTTACCAAATTTTTTGTACTAAAACACCCGCCTAAAATGGTCGAGCTAAGCGTAAACACTACCATCTCCTTGAGATAGCTCAATCTCTTCTTCTCTTTACCTCTGTTCTGGCTCCTTTTTGGAGTAAAGCAATACTTACGACTGCTTTTCTTCTCAACCATATGCCTACTCCGCTTCTCTCTAGTCGTTCTCCTTATGAGGCTCTATTTTCTCAACTTCCAAATTACTTTCTGCTTTGTGTTTTTGGGTCTGGTTGTTTTATACATCTTTTCCGTAAAGATAGAACCAAACTTAGTACCTGGTTTATCCTATACATCTTTTTGGGTTACAATTTTACTCAGAAATGCTATCGTTATTATGACCCTATTTCTCGTCGCCTTTATATCTTTCAGCATGTTGTCTTTCTCGAAGGTCTGTCATACTTTCAGCTTCCTCCTATCACTGCCCAGGTTTCTAAAAAGGATTTGGATCACATTGATCCATTTCCTTCCGAGGTCTCTTTTGATGAGTACATCTTTACAATTCTACATGAGCTTGTTCCTTCTTCTTCTCCTACCATTTTCCTGTTGAGCAAGGTTTTAAAAAGCGGCCGCAACCGCTACGTAACACCGTTACGGCCGCTTTTGCAGTGTGCTTGAGATTCACAGGTATGTCGGCCGTAACGGCTGCCATAGCGGTCGTAAAGGTGCCGTAACAGCCGTAATGGCCTGTTACGCACCGTTACGTAACGATTCCAAAATGTTTCTTTCGAAAAAACACACAAAAAAAACTGAAAATTGAGGAAGAGAGATAGAAAAAAGAGGGAAGATAAAGAAAGAAATGGAGGAGCAAGAGATAGAAAGAGAGAAGAAGGAAGATGAAGAACATGTTATTGATTTGTTGAAGCTGTAAGACCTATGCTATTCTATTCAGCTGCTATCAGTAAACCATTTTGTTTGTATGTGTCTATCTGTATATTGTTTGAAAATAATAATAATAATAATAATAATAATAATAATAATAATAATAATAATAATAAGTATGGTCATTATCTATTTGGCTTAGTTAAAATATGTATATATATATTTAGTCTCTTATTTATTCTCTTACTTTTATCATTGTTTATCTTATATATAATAGTTAGTGATTGATTTTTTGTATAATATAAAGTCATTAATTGTTAAAATAAAATGTAAAAAACTCAGTTTATAGTGATTTAAAAATATGAAATATATTGGATCATACTTAAAAATTTACAAAAATTTATCAATATTTATTTTTAACCCAATAAATATGATCATGGAAAAAAAATATGCGTATTGGTAAGTTTTTTTCAAATTGTGCGAAAAATAAAAAAAATTCACGGTTTCGGTTACCGCAACTGTTACACTACGGCCTTTACACCCCGCAACCGCGTCACCGCCACCGTTACGGCGACTGCAACCGCTTTTCAGAACCTTGCTGTTGAGTCCCTCTCCACTATCCTTCCCAAGTTTGTTCTCTCTTGTTCTCCTCCTCCCTTACTGCTCTTCATCCTCCTCCATTGTTAGTCTATTCTTGTCGCAAGGCTCTTCATCTACCAGTTATCTCTATCCAAGCTGTTGATCCTCCTATTTCTAATGACTTTGATCTAACTAATTGTAAGTATTCCCTTCACAACCGTCAACATGTAGTCAAAATTGGTTTTTGCTAAAATATATTTTTCTCCTTCATACTACACATTTTTGTTTGCTAGTCACTCTTTTTCAAAACCCCATTAGGTTCAAGCAATGGAGGATGAGTTGTTTGCATTATAGAAGACTACTACTTGGAAACTGGTTCATTTGCTTGTTGTCAAGAATCTAGTGGGTTACAAATGAGTCTATAAAGTTAAGACTCATTCTGATGATTCTCTCGAGCGCTACAAAGCTCACATGGTTGCCAAAAGGTTTCTCACAAGAGTATGGTATTAATTATGAGGAGACCTTTGCCCCTATTGCCAAGATGACTATTGTCTGTACTTTAATTTTTGTCACTGATGTTTGTTATTGGCCTCCCTATCAAATGGATATTAAGAACACTTTTCTTAATGGTCATCTCATTGAGGACATTTACATGCGTCCTCTCCCTATCCTTCATCATTCCTCTAGACAGGTTTGTCATCTTTGGCATACTCTGTATGGTTTAAAGCAATATCCTTGTGCTTAGTATGATCACTTTCAAATGGCTGTTACTCAGCTTGGGTTTCATTCTTGTGCCTAGGATTCTGCTTTGTTTCTTTTCCACACATCTGCTGGTTTTGTTGCCCTGTTACTTTATGTGGATGATATATGATCATCATTGGCTTTGACTCTTTAGTTGTCTCTTAGATCAAGCAGCATCTCTTCTCCACCCTCGAAATGAAGGATTTAGGCCCATTGTGGTATTTTATTGGTATTAAGGTAGCTTTTTCTTCCAAAGGTTATTTTTTGTCTCAAGTCAAGTATGCAAATGAGGTTATTCATCGTGCCAGTCTTACTAACACTAAGCTTTTTGATACCTCCAACTCAGCGTAATGTAAAGCTTAACACTATAGATGGTGTTCATTTGGATGATCCTACTTTATATCGAGAGCTTGTGGGTTGCTTAGTCTATCTAATGGTTACTCCCCCTGACCTTACTTATATTGTTCATGTCGTTAGTCAGTTTGTTTCTAATCTACACATTGGGTTGCTTTGATTCAGATTCTTCGCTATCTTCAAGATATTATCTTTCAGGGCTTACTGTTGTCTTCTACTTATTCCTTAGACTTGGTAACCTATGTTGATTCTGATTGGACTGATGATGTCACTGATCACAAGTCCACTTCTAGCTTCTGCATATTTCTTGGTGATTTCTTGATTTTTTTGAAAAGTTAGAAACAAACCGTTGTTGCTCGTTTCACTGCCAAAGTTGAGTACTATGCTATGGCCCACGCCACTACTGAGATTGTTTGGCTTCGATATCTCTTGTCTGATTGGGGTATCCCTCAGTCTTCCCCAACCTCTCTATTGTGACAACCATAATGTTATTCAAATTGCCCATAACACTGTCTTCCATTAGTGGATAAAGCACATTGAGATTAATTATTACTTTATCCATTAGCATCTGCAGTCTGACTTTATCTCTCTTCCTTTCGTCTGTTTGGCTATGCAACTTGTTGACTTCTTTACCAAGACTCACACCACTTCTCGATTTCAGTTTCTTCTTGACAAACTGTCAATGGTTTCTACTAAAACACCTTCAGTTTGAGTGAGGGTGTGAGAATATTAGTATATATTATTGTTTGAATATTTTAGATTGTGTTAGATTGTGTGAATATTTTGTTTTTAGGTTTATTCTTGTTTCCTATTTAGAATTAGGCCTAGAATTGCTTTATATATCAGATGTATTTAATGTTTGACAATTTGAATATACAAAAATCATTCAGAAATCATACACTCATATCATAATAAAATATATTCAGATATAATAAAAGAGCATAAAAAAGTCAAAACTAATATAAAATATTATTACTTAATATTTTTCTTTTTAGATAGGGGAATCCCATGAGGCCAAATTACAAAATGCCATAGGCCTCCAACAAAACCAGAGAATTGATAAAAAGAAAGAACATTTTCTAGCCAAATTTTGAAGTAAAGTTGTTGAGAAGTTGGCCAAACAAAGAGCAATTTGATTTTCCTCATAAAGAACATGATGATAGGGACGTGGAGACTATGGAATAGCCACTTGAGCAAGTCGTAGGCCTCTCTTGTAGCCAAGTGCAAAAAGGTTTGCTTTTATCTATTGGAGTGGCGCTATTGCTAAAGAGGCGTTTGCTCAAGCAAGTAGATTGTTTCTTGAAATCTTGTAAGAAGTAGTTTCCTTTTTAGTTTTAGCAATCTGACACCAAATCCTAGTAGCCCTATGTTGTTCGCGGTTTGTACTGTACATCAAAGTTTTTTAAAGGCGAATACATAACTTGAGACATTCTACCCCTCATGTAGCAAGGAAGAAGGCATAAGGCATTGAGGCTTAAGCATTTCAACTTTCAAATTGTAATATTTAATAAATAATTTAAATATTTTAAACTAATAAATAAATAAATAAAAATCCAATATAAATGCGTAAATACTTTTCTCCTTAAGGCATTGAACATTTTACTACTACAAAGAAGGAAGCTTTTGGCTTCATTGAAAGTGAAATTGACATTCTTAGCTTAAGTGATTCAGATTCTCACTTGAACATTTAACTTTGCTCTTTTTTTCTTTTTTTTCTTGATTGATCATTTACACTTATAGAATATAGTTGCAAAAGAGGTTCTTTTTATTTTATTTTATTTTAAATTTTTGCTTTTTTATGTTTAAACTATCTACTAAACTAAGTTTAACAAAAGCCTAGGGCAACTTAATTATACGGGCACTGCTAATATTCTTATGCGCAAAAGGCTTACAAGGCTCACCCAAGGCTCATGACCCAAATTGTGATGCAAAAGCCGTTGGAGAGAATAGTATAAAAATCAAACCTTGAGGTGAGACGAGCTTCAGTAAAGCCTTTTAAAACTTTGTTGTACATACTCCATTGTAACTCTGTTGTATGAGATTTTGATGAGATCAATAAAGACAATCTTTGAGATTGGAGAAGAGCGACTCTTATAATTCCTCTATTGAAGACCGCAGTGAAATGGTAGCCTTTCTTTGGACATAGCCCTTCATTTAGGGGTGAATCACGTAAATCTTTATGTCTTACCTACATTTGTTTGTTTTATCTATTTACATTCTAGTTTCGTTGGTGTTGTGTGTGTGACTGCTTAGGTTATGGAGGTTTTGTGATTATCCACAACAAACAATTATCAGGGTGTTAGTTCCTAGAACAAAAAAAGTAAGATTAACATTAAAATTTTTTTTTTTAAAAATCCAAGGGTTCAAACTCCAGGTTATAAAGATGGATATAGAGATCTATCTTTACCACAAGGATCTTTATATTCCTCTTGGATGAATATTGAAGAAGCGTACAAAAATATAGGATGATGAGTGGGGTCGTAAAGCCTTAGGAACAAAAAGGTTGACCCTTACTACATTTATTCTGTTCTATATCAAGAACGAGAAGAAAATGAAAAATTTGTTGGTCAAGATCAAGATGGGGAATTTCTTAACTTGCTTGTGTTTCGCTTCTTATAGTTGCATTTATTGTGCTTCCTTCCTCTGCCATGTGTTGCTAATGCCAAACTGGAAGTTTTACCATGGAATTGATCATCACCACATACAAGAAATTCCAACTCTCATGAATACTTGATAGTTCCAACCCTCATGAATACTTGATAGTAGTGCACAGGCCTTGACTACATCATCTATTGAGATCTAAACTAATTTCGATTGACTAATGTGAGTTGGAATTGTTGATATATTGAATTGTAACTCCTTCCAATATCTTGAAGTTGGACAACTTCTTAATAAAATGGACTTTATTCATGGCCAAGGGATTTTCATACATCTGTGAGAGAGTGACCATCAAAGACAAGTGAAGGAATTGTGGCAAAGGCAACCACACTAGGGGAGATTGCAAAGCACCAAAGAAACATAACAGGAAACAGGGTAACAAGGACATTGTCAAGATTTTAGAAGAAGATAGTTTGATATAATGGTATTGGCTTTGGAGGTACTCCAAAATTATGTACAAGGAAATTTTGGTAAGATATACCTTAGAAACAGTGACACATGTGACATAATTGACAAGCATGAGATTCATATTAATCAACCAAATAGAACATGCACAAAAATCAAGGATGTTAGACATATGCCATTTTTGAAGAAGCACTTGATTTTAGTTGGGCCCAACTTATAGATTTTGGTATTGTGACGACATTTCCTTATGATTCTTTGAGGATGATAAAAGGAGCTATTGTGGCAGCTTGTGGTAAAAAAACAATGTACTCTCTACTTGACGTTGGGGATTCATGGTACGATCATAGTAGTATTATCAAAATTTGAAGCAGTCATGTGGCATTTCAAATGAGAAATGGATGAAGGTTTTAATGTTAAAGATGGAACTGCCAAACTTGAAGTTGCTGGACTGGAGATTCTGTGAATATTGTGTTTTGGAGAATCATAAAAGGGTCTTTCATCAAGGTTATGAGAATGCATAAACGACAATGATTAGAGCTGGTGCATAACGACTTATGAGGACCATCTCAAGTAATTTTTTGGCGGTTCTAGATATTTTGTTACTTTTATTGATGATTGTGACAACAACGGTCTTAACCTGACCTCTAGATTTGAGTGAATTTTCGTAGTTGAGCCTTTCATTTTATTCTTGAATTGTTGACTTGAATAGGTTTTAGTTGTTGACTTTATGAAGCTTGAGTTCTTTGTGCAATTTTAGCATTTAACACTGTTTATTTTCTTATTTTGGTTGTGTATACCTGTTGATCGAGTTTTGGGATGCCTCGGGTGCATGGTTTGAACATTGAGTGGTCAAAAGCTAGAATTGGCAATGCGGATGCACATTGGCCATGTGCGGCTGCAGGTGCATAGGCAGAGAGGGTGTGTATCACTTGATTAAAATGTGTTTTCATTCCTTCCTTTATTTCACTAGATCAGAAACTGTCTCTCTTAGGTTTTCTCTCATCTTTCCCTATAATGAGTCAAATTAAATTCGATTTATTTATTTTTTGGTATCTCTTTAGTAATCTTCTTAACAAATTTGTGAGTTCGGGTATTGATTGGAGTTACATTGGTATGAATTCCCAAATAATTTAATTGTATTCTTTTTATTATTATTATAGTTATGGTATCGTGGATCATTCTATTTAAATTTGTGCATAAACATATCTAGATATTTGTATGTTAAAAAAAATCTATCTATATCTATTTATACTTACTATATATTAAGCAAAAGGGGGTTTTTAACCTCAAGGCCTGTGGGAGCTCCAATCTCCTAATCCTAATTTTCTAATTTTTTGATTTAAAAAAAAAAAAACCTCAGCATTTATTGACTTCTCTCAACCCACAATCCCTTTTGACTTCTCTCATAATTATTGCAACACCATTTTCAATTTCTCCCATACACTATGGTTACACAAAAAAAAAAAAAGAAAAGAAAAAAAGACAAGAATTTAGCTATAGATCTCAAAAAGATATAACATCTAAATTTGAATTATGATTTAATAATATAATTATGTATTTTTTTTATGTATATCTATCAAAATTTTAAATCACTTAATGAGACAAATTAATCAATTTTTTAAAATTATTGATTTTTAATTTACAAAATAGATTAAAAAAACTATTGACTGATTTATTTATTTAATAACAAAAATATTTCATAATCTCTCCCTCCTAATCTCTCTCACAAATTTTTTCTTCCCCAAAAAATCAGATAATATTTTCTATTAAAGTTGTAGATATCTACCTATATTTTATATATTATATTATAACATAACAAAAAAAAACTAAAAAAAAGATCTTTAAAGTTTATCTAAATAAACTTTAAATCAATAAAACTCACATGTCTATCACATATCTAACTCACATCATAACTTACTTAAATAATAATAATTAAAAACAAATGGAAATCACAAATAAATTAAATTTAAAAAAAAAGATACCCACAACTCCATCTTAAATAAATTGAAAAAAAAATACCTAAATAGAAACCACACAAAAATAAAAATAAAAATAAAAAGATATATCTATCTATCTATCTATCTATATCTATACTATATATTAAGCAAAAGGGGGTTTTTTAACTTCCAAGGCCTATGGGAGCTTCAATATCCCAATCTGAATTTTTAAAATTTTTTATTAAAAAAAAAAACTCAGCATTTATTGATTTGGTCAAAGTTCCTGATCAGCATTTATTAACTTTTTTCAATCTACATATCTTTCCACATGCCTGCAATTATTGATTTGGTCAAAATCCTCTGATCAGCATTTAAAATCTCCTCATACAAATAATTATAGATACAACTCGTGTATAATTACTGCAATACCCTTTTCAACTTCCCCTATACACTATGATTAGTGATAAGAAAAAAATATTAAAAAATATAATTTATATATTAAAAAAAATCTAAAACAAATATAAATATTTATAATTATTCCGTGCATAACACGGATAGGCTAGTTAAAATAGAAACAAAAGGGGCAACCCGCTTGGAGGCTACCCACATTTTTCCTTCCCTCACTTCTCTCTATTCTTATTCATTGTTCTTTGATAGAGATGTTTCTCTCTCTCTCGGCTCTTCCTAATTCTATCTCTCTACTCTTTTTCTCTCTTCATTCTCTCTACTAAACCCACAAACTCTTGTATTTTGTTTAATCCACACAAATCCATCAACACTTTGACACTAATTCTTGGCAAATTGACGAGCATCTTGAGAGGAGCGTTTTGTCCGGTGGAGATCAAAATCCAACAATGTCGAATTTTGAGGTTTTCATTTATTTTCTCTTATAAGTTTTGAGGTAGGGATTTTCTAAACATAGTGTATGTGTTTTAACTCTATTATTTGTTATTTTGATGAGTTGGAATTATTGTGAGGTTAGGGTTTTGTTATCTTATATTTATCGCATAAATAAAAGGGGGATTTCTTAAAATCTTCTTGAAGATTTCTATTGCTTATTAAAGATAATGAATAGTGTTGAAATTTGAGAGAAAATGTTGTTTTCAAACAAGAAGTCCCTATTTTGCCAAAACCCTAGAATGTTTTTTTTTTTTTTTTGATAAATAAAAAGAAATAAATATTTGTGTTGAGATCTAGAGATTAATTTGTGTTGAAATAAATAAAGCCTTGGAACTTGTAACCTCTAAGGCATTATTTTGTATTTAACTTGCCTAGACTTCTCTCAATCACATGTTATAGATAGGGATGGTAAATATATGAATGCATGTGATCACTTTTGTAAATCTCATATGAATGTCATAAATAGAAGGATAATATGGGTGTTGATTGTTGGATAATGAAGAATAGCTATTACTTCAGCATGTTAATAATGGAACTATAGGGAATTGGATCTTGTAAGTGTCTTAATCTGGATTAATCGGAGTTCATTATTTTGGGGGCGTTTCATTACCTAACACTACATTTTCCTTCACTTTTTCCTTATCTATGAAATTAGCATCCATGCATTCATTTATTTTATGTTTTTATAGTTTCGCATTGCACTATTATTTGTGATGTGGCGTGTTAGGAAGAAAACTCAAACATAGACAGCCCTTGAGATTAGGATACATAGGAATAGAAGCACGTTTACACCCTAACATACCAGTGTCTTGAAGGAGATCAATAGCATATTTCTTTGGGACAAGGAGATCCCATGATGATAGCGAGCAACCTCAATACCTAGAAAATACTTGAGAGAACTAGGATCTTTGATATCAAATACTTGACTCAAATCTCTTTTTACTTGAGCTATGCCAACAGAATCATCACCAATGAGAATGACATCATCAATATATACAAGTAGTATAATGCATTGATCGTTAGAATTCCAGCGAACGAAGCAAGTATGATCCGAGGGACATTGAACAAACTCCATAGACAAAATGACCCAACTAAAATGACTGAACCAGGCCTGAGGAGACTATTTAAGTCCATATAAAGACTTCTTCAGTCGTCAAACTTTTCCCGTATACTCCGCTGCAGCCCAGAAATTCGGGTGGAGAATCCAATAAATAGTCTCAAGTAAGTCCCCATGCAGAAAGGTATTCTTGACAGCTAGTTGATCCAAGAATGAATGGTAACAATGGAAATAACAAGCTGAATCGAGGTAAGCTTCGCGACCGGTGGAAAAGTAGCCCCAAAATCCTTGCTAGGAATATGAGCAAAGCCCTTGGTAACCAGCCTCACTTTGTAGCAGTCCACAGTGCCATCTGCCAGATACTTAATAGTGAACACCCATTTGTAGCCAATAGTCTGTTCACCAGAGGGAAGAGAAGCCGCCATGTCTAATTGTGTTCCAAAGCTGCCATCTTTGTTCGCATAGCAGCGACCCACTTGGGATTTTGGAGAGCTTCTGATATAGAATGAAGAATAGTTTCCAACTCAAGCTTGCCAAGAAAATACTGTCAAGTAGGGGTAACATTGTCATAAGAAAGATATTGGGAAATAGGGTGGTTAGTACTACTAAAATAACCAAGATGATCAAGGGGATTTCTCTTACAAGGAAGGTTACGACAAAGAGCAGTAAATAAGGGAGAAGAATTACCTGACCTATGAATTGGAGAGGACGTTGGTAGAGGACGAGAGCGACGAGAATATACCTACAATAGTAGAGGAGAACGAGGAGGAATCTCGGTAAGGCCAACCTCAATCTCATCAAAGATGGGAATAGGTAGAATAATATAATCTACAAATGGGATAGGAGTGGGTAAGAAATCCTTCACAGAAAGGTGAGTACCAAAAAAAAGCACCTCGTTATGAAACGTAACATCACAAGAATGATAGCACCTATAAGTGCTAGGGTCATAACATTGATACCCTTTCGACATAATGGAATACCCTAACAAGATGTGCCTAATGGCCTTATCATCTAACTTAGTGCTAGAGGGACTTTTATTCTGGACAAAACAAGTACACCCAACCACCTGAGGTAATAGAGGAAAAAGAGTTTGGGTAGGAGATAAGACCTAAAGCGGGGCACGGCCTTGCAAGGCACAACTAGGAGTCATGTTAATGAGATAAACAACTGCGAGGGCATCATTATGCCAGTAAGACATATGAATATTCATACCCCAAACAAGACAATAAAACATAGACATTATGTGATAGTTTTTTCGTTCAACAACAAGTGAGGGTCCTCAGACATCAAAATGAATAAGGTCAAATACACAAGAAGCACAATACATACGAGGAAAATAAGTAGTACGAGTATGCTTATCTAACTCACAGATATCACATTGAAACTTTTGAGTGTTACAAGCTTTATTAAAATATGAGAAAAGCAAACATAAATACTGAAAATTTGCATGACCCAAACGGGCATGCCACGATGCTAAAGTTTGAAAAGAAAAAACAACAGAAGCTGAAAAACTAGAAAGAGGTGGTGGTGGTGAATTTGGTGGGTCTCTAAAGTAGTCTAGACCATCTCGCTCATATCCCTTACCGAAAATCCTTTTCGAATTCAAGTCTTGTAATAAACAAGAAGTGGGTAAGAAAATGACAGCACAATGAAAGGCCTTGGCAAGCTGACTTACAAACAAGAGATTATATACGAAATTAGGAACATGTAAAATAGAAGAACGAGTACTATCAGGAGATAAAGTAACACCACCCTAATAGAGAACAGAAGTAAGAGAGCCATCGGCTAGACACACAGTTTGGGTTGCAGTAAGAATGGGAGAAGAAAGGTATGAAAGCTCACCCGTTATGTGATCATTAGCACCAAAATCCAGAACCCAAGTAGGACGTGTAGAGCAAACATGGAAAGTAATAGGAGTACCAATAGCCAATGTGACAGTCCAGGATGAAGGCCCGGAGGAAGGAGAAATTAGAGAAACAAGTTGTGCGTGAATCTAACCAATTTGAGTTTGGAAGAGGTGCAAATTAGGAACTTAGGACAGGCTCCACAATAGCAACAATGTGAGATGAGCCAGCTGGGTGAGCATGGGAAAATCACTGTCTTAACTTAGAATGGAGTTTAAAGCGGCGAGCCTTAACATGGCCCGGTTCTTCATAATGATGACAAGTGACCCTTTAGCAGAAGAACGAGCCCGAGAGCTAACAGTAAGAGCCATCTAATCAGAGGTAGCAGGTGGTTCAAAAACAGCGGAAGAGATAGGCTGGACTAAACGGCGGTGATGCTCCTCACTATTAATAGTAGCAAAAGCCTCATAAAGAGAA